>JAQJVL010000859.1:152500-335805 GCA_035578905.1 Stictocephala bisonia
AACTCGCTTTGTCACATGATAAAACTACATTTGTAAACTACATAATGTTTCTAGATTGTAAAAACTCGCTGTCATTGAGGTGGAAATATTTTTATCATGTTTGTACGTAACTTTAAGATTAATTTTTCTAGCATAAAATAATTTAGAACATTTTTAACTAGAGTTTTCAGACACCTTATGGATGTTAGTTTAATGGCATTTAATCGTAAATTGGTAAATTAATGCTAAGAGTTATTTCTAAAGAATCCAGTTAATGTAATGTAGCTGCTGTAAAGTATTTCTCCGTTGAACGGCTTCAGTACTAAGGAGGCACATTAGTAAACTACACTATCTTAGTATTTAGCCACCCACCCGCCTGTACACGTCAGTGGTATTGTTTCCACCCACCCGCCTGTACACGTCAGTGGTATTGTTTCCACCCACCCGCCTGTACACGTCAGTGGTATTGTTTCCACCCACCCGCCTGTACACGTCAGTGGTATTGTTTCCACCCACCCGCCTGTACACGTCAGTGCTATTGTTTCCACCCACCCGCCTGTACACGTCAGTGGTATTGTTTCCACTCACCCGCCTGTACACGTCAGTGGTATTGTTTCCACCCACCCGCCTGTACACGTCAGTGGTATTGTTTCCACCCACCCGCCTGTACACGTCAGTGGTATTGTTTCCACCCACCCGCCTGTACACGTCAGTGGTATTGTTTCCACCCACCCGCCTGTACACGTCAGTGGTATTGTTTCCACCCACCCGCCTGTACACGTCAGTGGTATTGTTTCCACCCACCCGCCTGTACACGTCAGTGGTATTGTTTCCACCCACCCGCCTGTACACGTCAGTGGTATTGTTTCCACTCACCCGCCTGTACACGTCAGTGGTATTGTTTCCACCCACCCGCCTGTACACGTCAGTGCTATTGTTTCCACCCACCCGCCTGTACACGTCAGTGGCATTGTTTCCACCCACCCGCCTGTACACGTCAGTGCTATTGTTTCCACCCACCCGCCTGTACACGTCACTGGTATTGTTTCGACCCACCCGCCTGTACACGTCACTGGTATTGTTTCCACCCACCCGCCTGTACACGTCAGTGGTATTGTTTCCACCCACCCGCCTGTACACGTCAGTGGTATTGTTTCCACTCACCCGCCTGTACACGTCAGTGGTATTGTTTCCACCCACCCGCCTGTACACGTCAGTGGTATTGTTTCCACTCACCCGCCTGTACACGTCAGTGGTATTGTTTCCACCCACCCGCCTGTACACGTCAGTGCTATTGTTTCCACCCACCCGCCTGTACACGTCAGTGGTATTGTTTCCACCCACCCGCCTGTACACGTCAGTGGTATTGTTTCCACCCACCCGCCTGTACACGTCAGTGCTATTGTTTCCACCCACCCGCCTGTACACGTCAGTGCTATTGTTTCCACCCACCCGCCTGTACACGTCAATGCTATTGTTTCCACCCACCCGCCTGTACACGTCAGTGGTATTGTTTCCACCCACCCGCCTGTACACGTCAGTGGTATTGTTTCCACCCACCCGCCTGTACACGTCAGTGGTATTGTTTCCACCCACCCGCCTGTACACGTCAGTGGTATTGTTTCCACTCACCCGCCTGTACACGTCAGTGGTATTGTTTCCACCCACCCGCCTGTACACGTCAGTGCTATTGTTTCCACCCACCCGCCTGTACACGTCACTGGTATTGTTTCCACCCACCCGCCTGTACACGTCAGTGCTATTGTTTCCACCCACCCGCCTGTACACGTCAGTGCTATTGTTTCCACCCACCCGCCTGTACACGTCAATGCTATTGTTTCCACCCACCCGCCTGTACACGTCAGTGGTATTGTTTCCACCCACCCGCCTGTACACGTCAGTGCTATTGTTTCCACCCACCCGCCTGAACACGTCAGTAGTATTGTTTCCACCAACCCGCCTGTACACGTCAGTGCTATTGTTTCCACCCACCCGCCTGTACACGTCAGTGCTATTGTTTTCACCCACCCGCATGTACACGTCAATGGTATTGTTTCCACCCACCCGCCTGTAAACGTCAGTGGTATTGTTTCCACCCACCCGCCTGTACACGTCAGTGGTATTGTTTCCACCCACCCGCCTGTACACGTCAGTGGTATTGTTTCCACCCACCCGCCTATACACGTCATTGGTATTGTTTCCACCCACCCGCCTGTACACGTCAGTGGTATTGTTTCCACCCACCCACCTTTACACGTCAGTGCTATTGTTTCCACCCACCCGCCTGTACATGTCAGTCAGTGGTATTGTTTCCACCCACCCGCCTGTACACGTCAGTGCTATTGTTCCCACCCACCCGCCTGTACACGTCAGTGCTATTGTTTCCACCCACCCGCCTGTACACGTCAGTGGTATTGTTTCCACCCACCCGCTTGTACACGTCAGTGGTATTGTTTATTCTTCGCCGATCGTCAAGATATGGGCGAATATGGATTTAGAATGAGTGTGATGAGTATAGATGAGCGATTATAGTCATTGTTACAAAGTAAGGCCGACTGTTCCTTAGAAAGTGTCATTAAATAATAACCCAGTGACAAATGAACAGCTGATGGCTATCAGCTGTTCCTTTCAAATTGACCCTCCCACCCATCCATCCATATACGCTATTGGTGATTGAGTTCTTAGTTCGATTCCAACAGAATCGAACATATTCAGAAAGGGATCAGCTGATAACCATCGGCTGTTCATTTGTTATTGGGTTATTAATTAATGGCTCTTTCTAGAAGTAATCGATCTTAGTTTGTAACAAAAATTACACTCGCTCATTCACACTGATCATACTCTTTCGAAATCCATATTCGTTAATATACTGATAATCGGTGTCATACGAATAAATAAATACATATTTATTGTTCTAGCTTCTTATTAAATAGTTAGTTAGATATAATTTGTAATAAAGTAGCTTAGCGGTAAATCCAAGCAAGCTTGGTGGTTTTGTAGTAAGTAACTTGGCAGCAGTAAGTTACATTAATGGAGCTTCCTTTCTGCGGATGTAAAATCACTGATGAAAACCAGTGATTTTAGTTAACTTCAAGGCCGAAATAGTGCAATCTGACAACAGATTATATTTTTACTATGCGCTAACAGATATTATAAATTACTGTTTTTCTTCCACATATGAACGTGTTTTACACAACATCCGCTGACTCCAGACGGAAGATAAGTGGATTCCAAGAGAGGAAAGCGAATCTAGCTTTCATATTTCTCCGGGATTGCTGCAATCGTCTCAGATAAAACTGGAAAGAAGAGTGGTCTACGACAAGCAGTCTGGCCGCCAGAAAAACGCCAGCTTATCTCTCTCCAGGGATCACCTCTGGAGCCTATCGTATTACTCGCTGGAGCCTGCCGGAACCCCCTTCCCTCCCATTTCTCTCACATTTCATTAGAGTATCGTAACCTGTTCCAGAGATAAATATAATTATCCATCATGGTTCCGTATCGTTTTCGCAACAAGTAGGTGATCCGGGTCCGTTCAAATGCAAATGAGAAGCTGACGTCCGGAAGATCTGTTCCCGAATCCATTCACGTTCAAATTACCGGTTTGGTCCCTCACTCTGCCTCGCACATACTCGACGTAAATAACAAACAATAAGTTTTTACTGTTTATGTTTTAGCCCTAATAGACCGTTATAACTGTTGTTTCAAATTTATAAATTGTGAAAGATTTGATTAAGGCGGGCGTTGGCCAAACTGCATAGCCACCGCTGGGATGTCAATAGCCTCAGACAGCCCTATAGTAGCATTGTAATTTACCGTCAATGGGCCAAAACATGCTTTTATATTTCAACTGTACGGTTCGTGTTTATTATTATAATGAGTTACAGGGAACACTTTGATTACTAAAGGCCAATTTTAACTAATCATAAGTTGATATTATGAGGTGTTTAATAATGTTAAATCATCAAGAATGACATTAAATTCAAACTTAGTTCACATATTTAATCGCGAAAAGTATAAAAATGCTCAATTTTTACAAAAACCAACTGTTGGTCCACTAGACTAGTTCTTCACCTTTCAAATGACACTTCAAGTGTTACGATACGATTGTTGTTACGGACCGAATGTTTGAAAGAACCCAATTTTTTTCTTTTTTTGTCGAGGAGGGAAAGGGGCCTTCTTAATTAATTTCTATTGCTTGATTAAATCAGTTCACTGTAAAATACAAAAATTATTAAAACTATCATTTTAAATATTTTTTTTTTAAGTTATATTTTTCATGTAGTTCTATTCTAGTTACTACACTCTGTCGGATGATCGTCCTCTGGCAGGACCTTAATCCACTTCTTTGATGAATTCGTACTAAACATGAAGCACTTCAGATAATTACTTAAATGTCTGAGTATGTGACTAGTTCTTTTTATTCTTTCAAGTTACGTGATTATTGTGATTATTGATTATTATATCGACGTAATTATTGTTTTTACTAAATCGGTGAATCCTAACGTAATATATTTTTTATCATAATACTGATTAATTGTCATGTAAAATCGGTAAAGTAGTAATCCGCTTTATAAAATTTAGACTCGCCTTTGTATTTAAAAATTGAAGGTTGCAAATGGTAGATATCTGGCTGTTATACTAGTACGTAACTTGTTCCGTAGGCCATAAAAAATATTAACTTGGACGATTCTAAGCTACGTACGAGACTAACCAAGTTTATTTGTTTAAAAAATAAACTGTTTTTTGCTATGAAAGCAGAGTTCTCGCATACTAGTCGAGAGTGATGCAAGTTTCCATCAGAGATGACGAAAGTTGGGATAGCAGTTTCTACAGGTTGTTACCGTGAAGCCTGTAAGTTGCTCGAGTAAGAGGCTTTCACAGCGTTGTTTGGTGCCGCCACGCCGTATTGGATTAACTTTGGAAATATCCCTAGCTGGCCCTCCCTAAAGCCTGTCAAGATTATTTGATGTTTTAGCCTCTCTTCTTTATGGCTTCGTTCATTCTAAGAGATAACCTTTTCATGTATAACACATAATGTAATCGGAAATCCTTGTGGGAAGTGTTCCTGCAATGCCTCAATGTAGCTAATAGGTCATATTTTATGGATGACCGTTGTTACTTATTGCTGAATGTCATGTCAACTCTTATTATTCATTTATTAACATTGGGAATACTTAATTATCGGGATGTTAATGTTTGGTATGTCTTGGGCCTATTATGTAGCTTGGTTTGGTGTATTTTGTAATATATTTTTTAATCCAATTGAATATCTATACCAATTTATTATTTTGCGTCAGTAATTATATGTTTCTTTTTCAGGTGAGTTTTCTCCAGATGTACCCTCCATCAGCAGTAAGTGCATTACAATGTTGAATTAAAGCTAATTTTTCGTCAGAAAGACTATTGTAAATAGCAACAAAATTCATATATATATATATATATATATATATATATATATATGAATTTTGAATGTATATGAATATATATATATATATATATATATATATATATATATATATATATATATATATTTATTGCATGGTTTTTTGTCAGCTACCATTATTATTATTTTTTTAAATTTTAAATTATGTAAAAGCTGAGTTTTATAGTTGGACAAAAAGTTCAAAAGTCATTACACTGTAATAAAAATTAGAAATAAAATAATAACTAATGATCTCCTGTCACAAAGCTAAATCCAGTCCATCAAGCTATTTAAGACCTGCCTCACTGATTCTATATATGCTAGCTAATCCCCCCGTAAAACAGCGCAAGGGCGCTCTGTAACTATGTTATCTATTGTTTGGATAGACTCCCCGCAATCACATGACTGATCTACTGGCAATCCCCGTTTGTATTTCCAGTAGTTTACATCTATCTGCCCACCCCAGTTGAGAACCGATTCAACAATGTCCACTCACTCCGAGGGAGGTTCATCCCACCAGTTCTGCTCAACTGAAAAGCAGTACGTAGAGGTGGGATGAACCTCTCGTGAAGAAGGCTCATATAGACACCTGAAGGATGGTCTGCAACATTGGTCCTTACTTGTTCCAATTTTATTTAACGTATGTACTGCTGAAATCCCAATCACCAAGTAAAACAAGTTTATATATGCAGACGATATTGCTTTAGCTTATTAGCATAAGGACTTCACAACTACTGAAGAAACACTCACAAACGATCTTGCAACCCTCGAAGAATATTTTAGAACCCGGAAGCTGGTTCCTAACCCATCAAAAACCGAAGTAGCCTGCTTCCACCTAGGTAATCGAAAAGCTAATCGAATATTAAACATCTTTCTAAATGGTGTAAAACTCCACCACTCTTTCTAATAATTACTTTTTTCCAGATCTCTGATAATTACAACACGATCTTCATGAGATTTTAAATAATTTGTCTAATTTAATTAATTTGAGTTTGTTATCTGTACTAATTATTCGTTGAAAGATGACACACATTTGTCGTCTTACAAAATCTGAACTGTTTCGTTAGGAATGTATGAGTGTTTAGAGCAATTACAATTGGGGTTTGACGTGTTCGATGTCATTAAAGCACCTATTCCACGTAATTAGGATTTCTTGTTCTATTGTAGGGACCAATGTTTGAATGAGATCAACACGATTTCTCTTTTTATTGAAATACTAATCGCTGTATGTGAAATATCATGAAACATTAGTTTTACATTGATCCGATGTTGTCCATCGATGTGTGGCTGTCACGTGTCACAACACGTTAGTAGGCCTCGAGGGCGAGTGCCCTGCATGCGGGTACAACGACTTCACCGACCAAGGTCTGACCCGCTTCCTTACACCCTGCACCGGACATCTTCCGGCAACGACTTCCCAGTCACAAGGTCACGTACACACAATTAGTTGTAGTCAAACACCTAGAGACAATATCAAGGATTTACGGACTGCAGTCCTCGTTATTAAATAATCCACAATTTTACGTGATTTGTGTTCTAGGCAAGGTTCCTCGTTCGACTAGATAATATACAGAGGAGTGATCACCTGGTTGGTGATCGTCTCTAGCTTTTCCATAAGTTAGTACACAAAGGAGAGTTGTTTGTATTCTCCACATAATCAGTTCACAGACGCTCATTTGTACCTCAGACTTGTTTGTCGGATACAAGGGCTGGATGTATGTGAGAGCACATTCCGAACGTACAGGCCCTTGAGATAGGTTTAACACTTCCATGAAGGATGTGTACAGAGAGGAGAGCTGTATGTATTCTCCACACCGTCAGTTCACAGAGACGATCATTTGTATCTCAGACTTTGTACGTGTCGAGCCATTGAGGCAGTCGGATACAAGGGCTAGATGTAAGTGAGAGCACGTCCCGAACGTACAGGCCCTTGAGATAGGTTTAAAACTTCCATGAAGGATGTATACAGAGAGGAGAGCTGTTTGTATTCTCCACACCGTCAGTTCACAGAGACGATCATTTGTGTCTCAGACTTTGTACGTGTCGAGCCATTGAGGCAGTCGGATACAAGGGTTGGATGTATGTGAGAGCACGTCCCGAACGTGCACGCCCTTGAGACAGGATTACCTTCATAATCTTGACCATCCGAATCCGTTTTATCGCTCGGGCGGATAAAGTAGAGACGTTTCGTTGTAGCACTGTGGTGACTTATCCGATTGTCTGATATTAGATTTCCATCATCATTAATCACTTGTATTAATTGTCTACAACTGTTCATTTGTTCAAAAACCTATTTATCAATGTAAATTGTAAATTAACATTAAAGCCCTATAAAAACGTATATTTCATTTATGTCTCAGTAGTTGATAGTATGTGGTAAAAAATACTTTTACTGCAAAATTGTTAAAAATATTTTAATAAAAAAGTAATTTTTATTAGTTTTATGGAGTGGCAATGACAGTTGCGTCATTAGTCATTTTTTTTAAAGATATTAAAGTATCTATTTAATAGTAAGTAACCATTAATGATCTATCTCAAAGGACCTCTTCCTCTAGGTCAAGGGTGTGAATCAGTGGCATTTCACGATGTATGTTGTTGATAGAGGCGATCATAAGCCCTATAGGGTTACCATTAATGATCTATCTCAAAGGACCTCTTCCTTTAGAACAAGGATGTGAATCAGTGGCATTTCACGATGTATGTTGTTGATAGAGGCGATCATAAGCCCTATAGGGTTACCATTAATGATCTATCTCAAAGGACCTCTTCCTCTAGGTCAAGGGTGTGAATCAGTAACATTTCACGATGTATGTTGTTGATAGAGGCGATCATAAGCCCTATAGGGTTACCATTAATGATCTATCTCAAAGGACCTCTTCCTTTAGAACAAGGATGTGAATCAGTGGCATTTCACGATGTATGTTGTTGATAGAGGCGATCATAAGCCCTATAGGGTTACCATTAATGAATATGAATATAGATGTCTTGAGGTTAATTTACAAAAAAGGAAATATATTTGTAACAAAGCTGTAGACGTATCCTATTGATAATGTGCACTATGTTTACGATCATGCGTTATGAGTTCAATACCAGGTATAAGAGTTCGTCAACCCTTATATTGCTTCTGGGCATCGCGAGCTGAAAGGACTAAGGTGAAACAAACCTAATCTAAACCTGACTGCTGCATCGGGCCTTAATCCTATTCAGGAGATCGCGACGCTGGAAGGATTAAGGTTAAAACTAAATTAATCTAAACCTCGCTGCTATATCGGGCCTTAATCCTTATTCAGGAGATCGTGAGGTCGTAAGGACTAAAGTTAAAACAAACCTAACCTAAACCTGACTGCTGCATCGGGCCTTAATCCTTAGTCAGGAAATCGCGAGGCCTCAAGGACTAAAGTTAAAACAAACCTAATCTAAACCTGACTGCTGCATCGAGCCTTAATCCTTAATCAGGAGATCGCGAGGCTGGAAGGATTAAGGTTAAAACCAAATTAATCTAAACCTCGCTGCTATATCGGGCCTTAATCCTTATTCAGGAGATCGTGAGGTCGTAAGGACTCAAGTTAAAACAAACCTAACCTAAACCTGACTGCTGCATCGGGCCTTAATCCTTAGTCAGGAAATCGCGAGGCCTCAAGGACTAAAGTTAAAACAAACCTAATCTAAACCGGACTGCTGCATCGGGCCTTAATCCTTAGTCAGGAAATCGAGAGGCCTCAGGGACTAAAGTTAAAACAAACCTAATCTAAACCGGACTGCTGCATCGGGCCTTAATCCTTAGTCAGGAAATCGCGAGGCTGGAAGGATTAAGGTTAAAACCAAATTAATCTAAACCTCGCTGCTATATCGGGCCTTAATCCTTATTCAGGAGATCGTGAGGCCGCAAGGACTAAAGTTAAAACAAACCTAACCTAAACCTGACTGCTGCATCGGGCCTTAATCCTCAGTCAGGAGATTGCGAGGGCAACTTTAAAATATAGGTTAGGTTCAAGTCATTTCTTTCAAATAGAGTTCAATACGTTGGAGCTGAAAATAATCTGAAATTATACCGTTCTGAATATCTTCATGCTGAAGCCGGAGTCCCCAGGGTTCCGTCCTTGGACCTTTACTTTTCATACATGACCTCCCTTCTTACATGTGTATGTTTCCTTCAACAACTATTCCACGCATTGTTTTGTTTGCCGACGATACGAGTATTTCATTTAGAGCTGCCGATCCAGAATCTTTGAAGGAATCCTTCGATTTCCATTCTTTGCTATTGATGTAGTGGTTTTCACTTAATAGGCTTTATCTTAATAGCTCAAAATCTACCGTACTACAATTTTAAGCTCAATTGAATCAAAAATTTCAGCATATTGGCTTTGAACTCAATAACTCTGTACTAAATCCTCTACATTCCACAAAGTTTTTAGGTGTTTTAATCCAAAATAATATGAAATAGCATTCTCATATTGATAAACGTTGTAAGAAGCTGAACTCGTTCATCTAAGCTATGAGACAACTAAGCCGTATTGGAACCCGAGAAAGTCTTCTATCTTCATATTACGGAATTTTCAAATCTGTTTTGTCTTATGGTATTATTTTTTGGGGTTTCACAAGTAAGCATAATTTAGAAAAAGTGTTCAAATTATAGAAGAAGGCGCTAAGGATTGTTTGGGGACTTCGGTCCTTCTGTAGCTGTAGAGGTCACTTCGGGATGCATAACGACATAACTGTACCATCTTTAGTAATTTTCTTTTCATCTATTTACATTTTCCAAAATCAATCATCTTTCAAAAAATGGTGTCATAACATTAATACTAGAAATAAATCCATTTTAATGACAAACAATTTTAATATAGAAATTTGTAGGAATTCAATTTTTTACCGAGGTGTTCATCTATTTAATAAGTTACCAGCATAAATAAAATCATGTTTGAATCTACAGAATTTCAAAATAAAATTAAGACGTTATTTGTCCCGGAGAGTTCTCTATAGTTTGTCTGAGCTTTAACATGATATACGCCTTTAAAATATTTTCATTCACTGTCCATTTTATTTTGTTATTTAATTACAATAATTTGTCAAACTGTTTAATAATCTTAACGTTATATCACTAAATGTTTACTGTGTAATGAATATTGAGGTTGATGTCCTAACTGATTAATAATGTCAAATTCGATATATTATATTATTGTATTCTTTTGACGTACATCGAAATGTATTTTTACATCTATGATGCAAATAAAGAATTTAAATTTGAATAGCATAAGTGTTGATAGTGTAATGACGTTTAATGAGACATTAGTTATTGTACTTTGGTTTCAAGTGAACAGTATCTGAGTGCACTTTAACACTGAAGTGGTGCGGATGAGTCACTCGGTGTAGCTGCACGTGCAAATGTTGCATCGCATTTGCTTACCCAGGTGTTATCACAGGTTACTCACCATACAAGAGGCAATGCCGTTCATGTCACTGAAGCTAATCTACTTGTACATGTGCATGTTACTTGCCTTACCAATTCTATCATTGAACAATCACTCTCAAGGTCGGCACGTGTACAAAGTGAATATGTTAACTTACAGTTCTCCTCTCAAACATTTTGAACAAACATGTTATATTGAATCAAACTAAGTTTGTTTTGTCATATTCATAAATCTAAATAGGCGTACATCAATTTAACTTTAAACAACCACTATGTGCGTATAGTAAAACGTGTGTACAGTAAATAGTGTCAGTTATTACATTATATGTAATCAACCAAAATAATGTATTAAGCATTAAGCTACAAATGCAGATTTTAAAATATATGAGGATTTTTTTAATTAGGAAATTTCCAAGCTTAGCTTTATAATTTATATTGTTTTATCTGGCATAAGAGGAAATAAATCTAACATCTACAAAATAGTAATGGCATTCTTCTTTAAAACACTCATAGATTATTGTATTTTCTATCTTATGTTATAATTATGAATGTCATAGAACGTTATTAGGAGTACAGCAGTGGTCCCCTATGATACTTATATAATCCAAAATATATAACCCAATCATAATGAGAAATCAAAGCTGGAAAAATAATGTACTGATTTTGTTACTGATTAGAAAGTTATTCAATTATTTTTAGGCTTTTTAGGACTAATTAGGCTATTAGTCCTAAAAAACATAAAATATTGTTTAGAGTTCCTACTCTGGAAACATATGCACCGTATGCTTGATTGAGTATGAATGTAAATGTTGTAAATGTTCATTTTTATGAATTAGTGCATATGAAAATTTGATATCGGTTATAATATTAATATTTTAGAATGTCTACAATGCAAAGAAAGTACAACAATGTTAAAGGAACAACTTGAAATGATAGGTATTAATTCAATCTTTTGATACGTTGATACATAACCTGTAACAACGTATCATTATCTTTACCACAGATGATTAATATAGAATCATCTGTGGTGAAGATCAAATGTACTCAGCCCCCTTGGTAGTAATGGCATTGGTACGAACCCTCCTCTATGGGTTCGTCAAGAGTAAAGCCAAACCTAGAGAACACAGAATAAGAATTATTATTATTCTGTGCTCTGTGGCCGAACCAATAATAATAATATGTTTTTTATTGCATAAATTACAATTCACAAAATTTCATCGCAATCGTCGCAAATAAAAATGCATAAAATTTTCCACCCATTCCATTACAATTTCATACAATCCATTACAATGCCCTTTCAAACATAAACTTTTATTCACTCATACAGATTCCCATTCTTCCAACAATTATTCCTCCTCGAATTCCTCCTGTATCAATTTTGAAATTTAGTACTGCCCCAATCAAATTAAAAGAACTCGTCTATGTTATAAAACGCTAGTTCGAACAAACGTTTTTTAATGTGGCCGAACCACAACTCTGGGAAAGTACATCCGCTGCAGATCACGTGATGTAGTTGTAGTTTTACCTTGTGTAGAGATGTGCTGTACAGTTTGTTGACTTCTACATGGCAAGATCACAGACTGTAGCAGTGGTTAAATAAATTTATTTTCATCTAGCTACCAATCGATAAAGGAAAAAAAGACATTGCCGCCAAGCATCATTTCTGCAAAAAATAAATGGACTTACTATGCAGTCATTACGCCTAAATGTTTAGCAGACTTCCAACCCCGAGTCGTATCCGTATGTCAGTCTACCGTGGTGATACTGATGTTACGATGGTACCACAGACTTCCAACCCTGAGTCGTACCCGTATGTCAGTCTTCCGTGGTGATACTGATGTAACGATGGTACCACAGACTTCCAACTCCGAGTCCCGTATGTCAGTCTACCGTGGTGATACTGATGTCACGATGGTACCACAGACTTCCAACTCCGAGTCCCGTATGTCAGTCTACCGTGGTGATACTGATGTTACGATGGTACCACAGACTTCCAACTCCGAGTCCCGTATGTCAGTCTACCGTGGTGATACTGATGTCACGATGGTACCACAGACTTCGAACTCCGAGTCCCGTATGTCAGTGTACCGTGGTGATACTGATGTAACGATGGTACCACAGACTTCCAACCCCGAGTCGTACCCGTATGTCAGTCTACCGTGGTGATACTGATGTTACGATGGTACCACAGACTTCCAACTCCGAGTCCCGTATGTCAGTCTACCGTGGTGATACTGATGTTACGATGGTACCACAGACTTCCAACTCCGAGTCCCGTATGTCAGTCTACCGTGGTGATACTGATGTTACGATGGTACCACAGACTTCCAACTCCGAGTCCCGTATGTCAGTCTACCGTGGTGATACTGATGTAACGATGGTACCACAGACTTCCAACCCCGAGTCGTACCCCTATGTCAGTCTACCGTGGTGATACTGATGTTACGATGGTACTACAGACTTCCAACTCCGAGTCCCGTATGTCAGTCTACCGTGGTGATACTGATGTTACGATGGTACCACAGACTTCCAACCCCGAGTCCCGTATGTCAGTCTACCGTGGTGATACTGATGTTACGATGGTACCACAGACTTCCAACCCCGAGTCCCGTATGTCAGTCTACCGTGGTGATACTGATGTCACGATGGTACCACAGACTTCCAACTCCGAGTCGTACCCGTATGTCAGTCTACCGTGGTGATACTGATGTTACGATGGTACCACAGACTTCCAACTCCGAGTCGTACCTGTATGTCAGTCTACCGTGGTGACTGATGTTACGATGGTACCACAGACTTCCAACTCCTAGTCGTACCTGTATGTCAGTCTACCGTGGTGATACTGATGTTACGATGGTACCACAGACTTCCGACCCCGAGTCGAGTGCCGAGCCGTAACTTTCCTTTGATAATGATGTTGATACATATACTATGTCAAAATGTTATACGATGAAGCTCGGCTCTGCGCTGGACTCGTAGTGTGGTACAGGTTATAGATGATCCTACTGAGTTATGTTGTATGAATTGTGACTGCCTAAAATGATAATGGGCGTATTTGGACCAATAGTTGGAAAATAGTAAAAATTTACTAGTCTTTAACATTTGAAGATATAAAGTCGTTAAATTTTTATGTACGTTTATGGCGTGTATTAAAACAAAAACAATTGGTTTACGAATTTGTATTCATCTAGCCACTGCTCTAGAAACACAAAGCCATTAAACTGATGTTTTCACAGGGTGTCAGTCAGAAGTTGTGGTGCACATGGGAATGAGAATAAAATATAAGTAGTCTTATGAACAGTTATAAACATAGTGAAGTTATCGACGTTGAAGCAGACAACGATACTGTGTCGATCCTAGATCGAGGTGGAGGAAAATTGCAGGTGTGAATTGAGGAAGAAGAAAGAAGTGAAGTGAAGCAAGATGTACCAGCAAGAATCGGAAATGAGCAGAAAAGTAGTTGAGTTATTGCGGGGTGGAGATGAGTGAATGAACCCGAGAGTTTGGTCACTCTCTTGAGTTATGTCGCGTTATAAATAATGATCACAGTGATTTATTTTCCAAATTAATGTTTGATGTATTAGTCACCGAGTATTAAAAAGGTCGTGTTAATTCTTTTTTACTTGAACAAAATTTTACTTGATATCTATTCCTTTAGGAAAGTTTGCTTATTAATGTTACTTAAGTGGTATAGGTCTTTGTCTTGTTGTCATGTTGAATGTTTTTCTCCCTTTTTTGTTGGTGGAACAAATATACGTCTTACATTACTTTCACCTACGTGAACCCGCTCCATTTACACTCACATCACGACAGATAGAAATACGAACAACATTCATTGTTGTTACAATGTCTAATGTACCCAGTTATGTATGTCATCATGAAGTACATTCGATCCTATTGTAATTCTCAAATGTAAACCAACAGTAATTAATTTACATGGTCGTGTTTTGATCGTGTGGGTATTAAATAATGTATGTTCTTAAATAAAATATACTGTTTCGGTTATAACAACAGTGGTTTAAGTATTCTTGAGGATACTGGGTCTGCTATAACAACAGTGGTTGAAGTATTGTTGAGGATACTTGTCAGCTATAACAACAGTGGTTGAAGTATTGTTGAGGATACTGGGTCTGCTATAACAACAGTGGTTGAAGTATTGTTGAGGATACTTGTCAGTTATAACAACAGTGGTTGAAGTATTGTTGAGGATACTTGTCAGCTATAACAACAGCGGTTGAAGTATTGTTGAGGATACTTGTCAGTTATAACAACAGTGGTTGAAGTATTGTTGAGGATACTTGTCGGTTATAACAAAAGTCGTTGAAGTATTGTTGAGGATACTGTGTCAGTTATATCTACAGTGGTTGAAGTATTGTTGAGGATACTGTGTCAGTTATAACAGTAGTGGTTGAAGTATTGTTGAGGTTACTGTGTCAGTTATAACAACAGTGGTTGAAGTATTGTTGAGGATACTGTGTCAGTTATAACAACAGTGGTTTAAGTATTCTTGAGGATGCTGGGTCTGCTATAACAACAGTGGTTGAAGTATTGTTGAGGATACTGTGTCAGTTATAACAACAGTGGTTTAAGTATTCTTGAGGATACTGGGTCTGCTATAACAACAGTGGTTGAAGTATTGTTGAGGATACTTGTCAGTTATAACAACAGTGGTTGAAGTATTGTTGAGGATAATTGTCAGTTATAACAACAGTCGTTGAAGTATTGTTGAGGATACTTGTCAGTTATAACAACAGTGGTTGAAGTATTGTTGAGGATACTTGTCAGCTATAACAACAGTGGTTGAAGTATTGTTGAGGATACTGTGTCAGCTATAACAACAGTGGTTGAAGTATTGTTGAGGATACTTGTCAGTTATAACAACAGTGGTTGAAGTATTGTTGAGGATACTTGTCAGTTATAACAACAGTCGTTGAAGTATTGTTGAGGATACTGTGTCAGTTATATCTACAGTGGTTGAAGTATTGTTGAGGATACTGTGTCAGTTATAACAACAGTGGTTGAAGTATTGTTGAGGATATTGTGTCAGTTATAACTATAGTGGTTGAAGTATTGTTGAGGATACTGTGTCAGCTGTAACAACAGTGGTTGAAGTATTGTTGAGGATACTGTGTCAGTTATAACTATAGTGGTTGAAGTATTGTTGAGGATAGGCCTACTGTGTCAGCTACAACAACAGTGGTTGAAGTATTGTTGAGGATACTGTGTCAGTTATAACTACAGTAGTTGAAGTATTGTTGAGGATACTGAATCTGTTATAACCGTAGTCTTTATCTAACAACTCAAATAACTAACTACGCACAGTATCATCACAGACGAGGCTGTGAATCAACAACAAAACTGGTGTGTTGTATCTAAGATAGGAAGGTGGTTGTGGCTATAGGAGTATGGTGGGAAAGCAGTCAGAAATGGTTGAGTTTTCTAGGTTAGTCTCTAGTAGTCGTAAATCGTGTTTTAGATCTAATTAACACTGGATAATTATTTATCTAGTTAGTTAAGGTCTTAGTGGTTGTGCGAAACAGAAGTTGTTCTAAAATGAGCAGGAGAGTATTTGTGGCAGAAGGTAGCTAGGAAGATAGGTTGGACACCAGATTAATGTTATCGATGTGTTAATTGTGCAGGAAAAACTACTGCACACAGGTCAAGGAGATGTCTGGGCTCCTTGGCCAGATTCTTCCTCCTCAGTTGCGGTCGGTGTGGTGTAATTTAAATGAACCACATTGAGACCGCAGCCGTGATGTGGCATTACGCCTTCAAGTGGCCATTAGCAGACGTTAGGAAAACCAGCTCACCAGTCTGTGTTGGATCAAGTGTTATGGACCACCACAAGGCTCTATTCTCATTTTACGTCCTTGAATAGCGAAAATAAGCCTACTATGACTAAATATCACAGCTTTGTCAAAGTAGACATTAGTATATTCGTCACCGGTGGTGTCGTAAAGCAATGTGATTTAGGCTATAGGTATTAGTATTTGAAGTATTCAGTGATGAGTTTAAATTGTGATGCCTATAAAATGGTAATGATTTATGTAACGTGGAAAACAAAACAATCTACAAAAATAGGTAAAGATTGCTGTGTGTTTTTTCTTCGTTACAATATAGAATATATTAAAAATTATATGGCTAAGATGATCAACAAAATAATCGATGATAGTAACAAGGCTCGGTAGAAAGAAACTTCATTAACGGGAGGCTAATCTTCTGGATATGACTGGTTTAACGGTGGTTGGATAAAATTACAAGTTTAGAACGACCACAAAAACTGTGATCATCGTCTCGATAAGTGTAGACGACTACAGACGTGCTGCCGTATTATGAGGCGCCGAAAACCGGGTGAAAAACGGAGCGGAGGTCCTAAATGGCGACATTGCGTGAGTCGGAGTACGTTCCGTCGTGACCGAGAGCGCGGGCCGAGATTGTCAGAGTTGTCCGAGTAACCAGAGACCAAACGAATAACCAAAGTACTGTATGTGTAAATTGGTGACTCGTAATTAACTTGTGTATACTGTGTATAGACACGCCCATTTGACACACATACGACAATCGTTATCCACTACACCGACGATCTCTGTCAACACATACGAGGACTATTGCTTACTTCCTCCAACCAAACAACAAGGAAAATATATTTTCCATGAATATTTACGTTTCCCTCCCTTATAATAAACATGATCATTAAATATGGTTACATCTAATAATTTCTTAAAATATTCCAATAAATTTCTAATTAAATATAGGTTACTGACGACTGACGTTGGAATAAAAAGAAAGCATTTTGCAGTAGATAGGTTACATGGTAGCTGTAACAAATAAAGAAGACCGTTCACTACTGATATGTAAACAATGAAGTAATGGGAATGGTCGATGAAGTAACTTACTAACAACGCTTCAAGTAGGTGGTCTGAAGATGGGAAGACCAAGAAAGAGTTGAAACAACATAATCACGTTAATGTATTGCAAAATTGGATGTACAGAAAAAATTGCTTGGTAGGTATCTTACAAAATTCCAGGCCGACTTTAAGACCTTCCAGTTATGGATGAGAGGGATTTTGTTGAAGGAGAAGCACTTACTGAAACAAAGGCAAATTGACTGAACACTTACATTAAGGGAAATGTTTGGAGAGAAAACTTTGGCCGGATAAATCAGTGAAATATGGATGGCCTCTGTTTACCGTGTGCCGAGAGCTGGTCCGGGAGAACTCCCCTAGAATGTAGCGCATTGTGAGTCGTGTATACTCTCTGTGATGTGTAATTATCTGTCTGATATTTTGTTTTCGGATAATTAATTAAGAAAGGTTGTAAATTTATTTATTCTTAAGACGTCCCTTCGTTAAGTGTTAGAGAAGGCTGCTTAGCCCTAACTTCGTCTAATAAAATAAGACGATTGTTAATTTTAACTTTATTTGGTTGAAGTGTCTTATAAACATCGTGCTGTCATAGCACAATTTTGATTAATGCTGTAAACAAATCGCATGTGCTATGGTGATCTGTGTAGGAGTGAAGAAGGAAAATGAGAGGCCTTGTCAAGTTTAGTATAAAAAAATTCATTATTTACTTTTTGTAAATAAGTTAGTAAAGTATAGTTAATTATTAATAAATAAAATAATGATGTAAACGTCTATACAGTATACGGAATTATTTGTAAAAGTGATTAATGTTCTTGTGTATTCTTCCACTATACTCTCCCTACACACATTCGCGCTGTAAAAACACTTTCATACCCATAAAGATGAGTATTTTGATAATATGGCGCTGTGTAGTAACTAATTGTTTCTATAAGGCCTACTTTTATTTGTTTGCTAACATATTATGATGACCTTCTTTTATTTAATACAGATACATATTTATGTTATTTATAATAGTAATTCTGAATATTTTAAAGGAAAAATGGCGTTTTTTCAGAACGGGAAATTTACAAATGGCCCACATTCAGCTCACCGGACTACACTAAAATACGATTTACCAGCAATGTTGCTAAGCTATTATGAAATATCCATTGTTACGTTTATTAAAAACATGCTGTTAAAACGCATTTAAACTTGTTTTTGTGAACTCGCTACAAATTGAAAAGACACCTTAAAAGTAGATTGGAATGTTTGAAATTGAGTAATTTCCTTTGAATGATGTCTGAATAACATGCCTTCGACGGAGATTTCCAATTAAACTTGTTATTTTTATCATGGAAACTTTATTTTATGAAATACATTTTTAGAGCTGAATACTGAAAACAGTTTTTCACCAAGAATTATATGAACATGTGAAGTAATTAGTATAAAGGAAATATTAATCATATCTGATTATTTCAGTGTTCATCACAAGCATACGAGATAAAGTTGTGTTTTGCATACGAGATAAATGTTTGTCGATTAGTAAGGTAACAATATCACCGTACATTGAAGTTTAGAATTTGTATTGTTAACCAGTCATTTTCTATACGCCTTTGAAAATACGATTTGTGTTGAGAAAGTGAGTTTATAATGCTTGAGGAGGTTGATTTTAGCCGCGAAACATTTTTTATCTAAAAATCGGAAAACTAGTTTTTTATGTGAGAGTGAGAAAAAAACAACTTTTTAAAAATTGGAATTCGTCAACAATTTTGTTTTCATTTTATTTGTTTTTAATGTCGAACACGAATATACAATTGGTTTTTCAAATTAAATTAATTTTTGGGCCGAAAAATACACGTTTTACTTACCTAACCAAAGATAACTTCTACATATTAATGAAAATACGTAAATTGCACTAAATTCGCTTGCCTGGCATCCGGGACAGCCTGCTGTCCGTCCCTCCGGCAGGAATACGTATATGCAAATTTGTTTTTTGTGGCTAGTGGTAGCTCCTATTAACATTGTGCATATGGCTAACATAGGTGATATATCCCAGTACTTATATCGATATACCCACTAGTGCCTATTGCTAAATACTGTCTAGTATTAGCAATACTGGGATATATCCCAGTACTTAAGTATATCGATATACTCACTAGTGTCTATTGCTGAATACTGTCTAGTATTAGCAATACTGGGATATATCCCAGTACTTATATCGATATACCCACTAGTGTCTATTGCAGAATACTGTCTAGTATTAGCAATACTGGGATATATCCCAGTACTTATATCGATATACCCACTAGTGTATATTGCTGAATACTGTCTAGTATTAGCAATACTGGGATATATCCCAGTACTTATATCGATATACCCACTAGTGTCTATTGCTGAATACTGTCTAGTATTAGCAATACTGGGATATATCCCAGTACTTATATCGATATACCCACTAGTGTCTATTGCTGAATACTGTCTAGTATTAGCAATACTCGGATATATCCCAGTACTTATATCGATATACCCACTAGTGTCTATTGCTGAATACTGTCTAGTATTAGCAATACTCGGATATATCCCAGTACTTATATCGATATACCCACTAGTGTCTATTGCTGAATACTGTCTAGTATTAGCAATACTCGGATATACCCCAGTACTTATATCGATATACCCACTAGTGTCTATTGCTGAATACTGTCTAGTATTAGCAATACTGGGATATATCCGAGTACTTATATCGATATCCCCACTAGTGTCTATTGCTGAATACTGTCTAGTATTAGCAATACTCGGATATATCCGAGTACTTATATCGATATACCCACTAGTGTATATTGCTGAATACTGTCTAGTATTAGCAATACTGGGATATATCCCAGTACTTATATCGATATACCCACTAGTGTATATTGCTGAATACTGTCTAGTATTAGCAATACTGGGATATATCCCAGTACTTATATCGATATACCCACTAGTGTCTATTGCTGAATACTGTCTAGTATTAGCAATACTGGGATATATCCCAGTACTTATATCGATATACCCACTAGTGTCTATTGCTAAATACTGTCTAGTATTAGCAATACTGGGATATATCCCAGTACTTATATCGATATACCCACTAGTGTCTATTGCTGAATACTGTCTAGTATTAGCAATACTGGGATATATCCCAGTAGGCTACTTATATCGATATACCCACTAGTGTATATTGCTGAATACTGTCTAGTATTAGCAATACTGGGATATATCCCAGTACTTATATCGATATACTCACTAGTGTATATTACTGAATACTGTCTAGTATTAGCAAAACTGGGATATATCCCAGTACTTATATCGATATACCCACTAGTGTCTATTGCTGAATACTGTCTAGTATTAGCAATACTGGGATATATCCCAGTACTTATATCGATATACCCACTAGTGTATATTGCTGAATACTGTCTAGTATTAGCAATACTGGGATATATCCCAGTACTTATATCGATATACCCACTAGTGTCTACTGCTGAATACTGTCTAGTATTAGCAATACTGGGATATACCCCAGTACTTATATCGATATACCCACTAGTGTCTACTGCTGAATACTGTCTAGTATTAGCAATACTGGGATATATCCCAGTACTTATATCGATATACCCACTAGTGTATATTGCTGAATACTGTCTAGTATTAGCAATACTGGGATATATCCCAGTACTTATATCGATATACCCACTAGTGTCTATTGCTGAATACTGTCTAGTATTAGCAATACTGGGATATATCAATAACTAATACTGTTCACTGTGTATGATATTTTAAAGTAATGCATGCTTGTATTACATTATCTGAGTATGGTACCTTTTGTGGTTTTAGGCCGTAATTCTGCTGCGTTGTTCAAGTCTTTGTCTGATGCAATAATCAGTCTGTTGTTACGTTTAGACTATTCTTGCATTGTTTTATTCTTACAATGTAAATACAATGCCTTCCACGTTAGTTTTATGGAAAGTTGCTATCTTTTGCGTTATGTGTAGTGCTTTTATTATGCTAATCTTTTTTTCATCATGTTAGTGCTGTTGTTCCATTAGTGTTTTTAGTTGATAACTTGTTGCGTCGTAGCCTTAATCATTACGGTTATTACTCACAGATTCTCGTAGATATCTCATCTAATAGGAATGTTTGTGTGAGTAATTTGGTTAATGATTGAGGTCTGCTACCACAGCTGGTTTAAGCTGCATTACATTTACTTGTACTGTAATGAGACTGCACTAGCGCTTCACGATATACCACAATGTAGCTGATACAACACTTAACACTGGATGAGAAATCAATCCTCTGTGCAACTTATGAAATCAATGCACAAGGGTTATACCCACAGTCTTTCGCATTGGACTAATATTTTGAATCACGACATATTTAATTTAACTCGCTTGGTCTTTCATTATTAAGTTCTAAAGCAGCAACACTATTTTCCTTATTAACTTTATTAAAATCATTTTTAGTAACGGTATAGTTATTAAAGACAATGATATGTCAGGTGTAAAGAGGTATGTATACAGCTCATCGATGTATTGGCTAGGCTACTACTCGAATGTTAAAGTAGTTTACATCGATGGTGTAGGCTACTGTATAGTTATTAAAGACAATGATATGTCAGGTGTAAACTGGTATGTATACAACTCATCGATGTATTGGCTAGGCAACTACTCGAACGTTAAAGTAGTTTACATCGATGGTGTAGGCTACTGTATAGTTATTAAAGACAATGATATGTCAGGTGTAAACTGGTATGTATACAACTCATCGATGTATTGGCTAGGCCACTACTCGAACGTTAAAGTAGTTTACATCGATGGTGTAGGCTACTGTATAGTTATTAAAGACAATGATATGTCAGGTGTAATCAGGTATGTATACAGCTCATCGATGTATTGGCTAGGCTACTACTCGAACGTTAAAGTAGTTTACATCGATGGTGTAGGCTACTGTATAGTTATTAAAGACAATGATATGTCAGGTGTAATCAGGTATGTATACAGCTCATCGATGTATTGGCTAGGCTACTACTCGAACGTTAAAGTAGTTTACATCGATGGTGTAGGCTACTGTATAGTTATTAAAGACAATGATATGTCAGGTGTAAACTGGTATGTATACAGCTCATCGATGTATTGGCTAGGCTACTACTCGAACGTTAAAGTAGTTTACATCGATGGTGTAGGCTACTGTATAGTTATTAAAGACAATGATATGTCAGGTGTAATCAGGTATGTATACAGCTCATCGATGTATTGGCTAGGCCACTACTCGAACGTTAAAGTAGTTTACATCGATGGTGTAGGCTACTGTATAGTTATTAATGTGTTGGTAGGCCACTACTCGAACGTTAAAGTAGTTTACATCGATGGTGTAGGCTACTATATAGTTATTAAAGACAATGATATGTCAGGTGTAAACAGGTATGTATACAGCTCATCGATGTATTGGCTAGGCCACTACTCGAACGTTAAAGTAGTTTACATCGATGGTGTAGGCTACTGTATAGTTATTAATGTGTTGGTAGGCCACTACTCGAACGTTAAAGTAGTTTACATCGATGGTGTAGGCTACTATATAGTTATTAAAGACAATGATATGTCAGGTGTAAACAGGTATGTATACAGCTCATCGATGTATTGGTAGGCAACTACTCGAACGTTAAAGTAGTTTACATCGATGGTGTAGGCTACTATATAGTTATTAAAGACAATGATATGTCAGGTGTAAACAGGTATGTATACAGCTCATCGATGTATTGGTAGGCAACTACTCGAACGTTAAAGTAGTTTACATCGATGGTGTAGGCTACTATATAGTTATTAAAGACAATGATATGTCAGGTGTAAACAGGTTTGTATACAGCTCATCGAGGTATTGGGTAGGCTACTACTCGAACGTTAAAGTTGTTTACATCGATGGTGTAGGCTACTGTATAGTTATTAAAGACAATGATATGTCAGGTGTAAACAGGTATGTGTACAGCTCATCGATGTATTGGCTAGGCTACTACTCGAACGTTAAAGTAGTTTACATCGATGGTGTAGGCTACTGTATAGTTATTAAAGACAATGATATGTCAGGTGTAATCAGGTATGTATACAGCTCATCGATGTATTGGCTAGGCTACTACTCGAACGTTAAAGTTGTTTACATCGATGGTGTAGGCTACTGTATAGTTATTAAAGACAATGATATGTCAGGTGTAATCAGGTATGTATACAGCTCATCGATGTATTGGTAGGCAACTACTCGAACGTTAAAGTTGTTTACATCGATGGTGTAGGCTACTGTATAGTTATTAAAGACAATGATATGTCAGGTGTAAACAGGTATGCATACAGCTCATCGATGTATTGGTAGGCAACTACTCGAACGTTAAAGTTGTTTACATCGATGGTGTAGGCTACTGTATAGTTATTAAAGACAATGATATGTCAGGTGTAAACAGGTATGCATACAGCTCATCGATGTATTGGTAGGCAACTACTCGAACGTTAAAGTAGTTTACATCGATGGTGTAGGCTACTGTATAGTTATTAAAGACAATGATATGTCAGGTGTAAACAGGTATGTATACAGCTCATCGATGTATTGGCTAGGCCACTACTCGAACGTTAAAGTAGTTTACATCGATGGTGTAGGCTACTGTATAGTTATTAAAGACAATGATATGTCAGTTGTAATCAGGTATGTATACAGCTCATTGATGTATTGGCTAGGCTACTACTCGAACGTTAAAGTACATCGATGGTGTAGGCTACTGTATAGTTATTAAAGACAATGATATGTCAGTTGTAATCAGGTATGTATACAGCTCATTGATGTATTGGCTAGGCTACTACTCGAACGTTAAAGTACATCGATGGTGTAGGCTACTGTATAGTTATTAGACAATGATATGTCAGTTGTAATCAGGTATGTATACAGCTCATTGATGTATTGGCTAGGCTACTACTCGAACGTTAAAGTACATCGATGGTGTAGGCTACTGTATAGCTATTAAAGACAATGATATGTCAGGTGTAAACAGGTAAGTATGCAGCTCATCGATGTATTGTCTAGGCTACTACTCGAACGTTAAAGTACATCGATGGTGTAGGCTACTGTATAGTTATTAAAGACAATGATATGTCAGGTGTAATCAGGTATGTATACAGCTCATCGATGTATTGGCTAGGCTACTACTCGAACGTTAAAGTAGTTTACATCGATGGTGTAGGCTACTGTATAGTTATTAAAGACAATGATATGTCAGGTGTAATCAGGTATGTATACAGCTCATCGATGTATTGGCTAGGCTACTACTCGAACGTTAAAGTAGTTTACATCGATGGTGTAGGCTACTGTATAGTTATTAAAGACAATGATATGTCAGGTGTAATCAGGTATGTATACAGCTTATCGATGTATTGGCTAGGCTACTACTCGAACGTTAAAGTAGTTTACATCGATGGTGTAGGCTACTGTATAGTTATTAAAGAATGATATGTCAGGTGTAATCAGGTATGTATACAGCTCATCGATGTATTGGCTAGGCCACTACTCGAACGTTAAAGTAGTTTACATCGATGGTGTAGGCTACTGTATAGTTATTAATGTGTTGGTAGGCCACTACTCGAACGTTAAAGTAGTTTACATCGATGGTGTAGGCTACTATATAGTTATTAAAGACAATGATATGTCAGGTGTAAACAGGTATGTATACAGCTCATCGATGTATTGGCTAGGCCACTACTCGAACGTTAAAGTAGTTTACATCGATGGTGTAGGCTACTGTATAGTTATTAATGTGTTGGTAGGCCACTACTCGAACGTTAAAGTAGTTTACATCGATGGTGTAGGCTACTATATAGTTATTAAAGACAATGATATGTCAGGTGTAAACAGGTATGTATACAGCTCATCGATGTATTGGTAGGCAACTACTCGAACGTTAAAGTAGTTTACATCGATGGTGTAGGCTACTATATAGTTATTAAAGACAATGATATGTCAGGTGTAAACAGGTATGTATACAGCTCATCGATGTATTGGTAGGCAACTACTCGAACGTTAAAGTAGTTTACATCGATGGTGTAGGCTACTATATAGTTATTAAAGACAATGATATGTCAGGTGTAAACAGGTTTGTATACAGCTCATCGATGTATTGGGTAGGCTACTACTCGAACGTTAAAGTTGTTTACATCGATGGTGTAGGCTACTGTATAGTTATTAAAGACAATGATATGTCAGGTGTAAACAGGTATGTGTACAGCTCATCGATGTATTGGCTAGGCTACTACTCGAACGTTAAAGTAGTTTACATCGATGGTGTAGGCTACTGTATAGTTATTAAAGACAATGATATGTCAGGTGTAATCAGGTATGTATACAGCTCATCGATGTATTGGCTAGGCTACTACTCGAACGTTAAAGTTGTTTACATCGATGGTGTAGGCTACTGTATAGTTATTAAAGACAATGATATGTCAGGTGTAATCAGGTATGTATACAGCTCATCGATGTATTGGTAGGCAACTACTCGAACGTTAAAGTTGTTTACATCGATGGTGTAGGCTACTGTATAGTTATTAAAGACAATGATATGTCAGGTGTAAACAGGTATGCATACAGCTCATCGATGTATTGGTAGGCAACTACTCGAACGTTAAAGTTGTTTACATCGATGGTGTAGGCTACTGTATAGTTATTAAAGACAATGATATGTCAGGTGTAAACAGGTATGCATACAGCTCATCGATGTATTGGTAGGCAACTACTCGAACGTTAAAGTAGTTTACATCGATGGTGTAGGCTACTATATAGTTATTAAAGACAATGATATGTCAGGTGTAAACAGGTATGTATACAGCTCATCGATGTATTGGCTAGGCCACTACTCGAACGTTAAAGTAGTTTACATCGATGGTGTAGGCTACTGTATAGTTATTAAAGACAATGATATGTCAGGTGTAAACTGGTATGTATACAGCTCATCGATGTATTGGCTAGGCTACTACTCGAACGTTAAAGTAGTTTACATCGATGGTGTAGGCTACTGTATAGTTATTAAAGACAATGATATGTCAGGTGTAAACAGGTAAGTATGCAGCTCATCGATGTATTGGCTAGGCAACTACTCGAACGTTAAAGTTGTTTACATCGATGGTGTAGGCTACTGTATAGTTATTAAAGACAATGATATGTCAGGTGTAAACAGGTATGCATACAGCTCATCGATGTATTGGCTAGGCAACTACTCGAACGTTAAAGTTGTTTACATCGATGGTGTAGGCTACTGTATAGTTATTAAAGACAATGATATGTCAGGTGTAAACAGGTATGCATACAGCTCATCGATGTATTGGTAGGCAACTACTCGAACGTTAAAGTAGTTTACATCGATGGTGTAGGCTACTGTATAGTTATTAAAGACAATGATATGTCAGGTGTAAACAGGTATGCATACAGCTCATCGATGTATTGGCTAGGCAACTACTCGAACGTTTAAGTAGTTTACATCGATGGTGTAGGCTACTGTATAGTTATTAAAGACAATGATATGTCAGGTGTAAACAGGTATGTATACAGCTCATCGATGTATTGGCTAGGCCACTACTCGAACGTTAAAGTAGTTTACATCGATGGTGTAGGCTACTGTATAGTTATTAAAGACAATGATATGTCAGGTGTAAACTGGTATGTATACAGCTCATCGATGTTTTGGCTAGGCTACTACTCGAACAGACAATGATATGTCAGGTGTAAACAGGTATGTATACAGCTCATCGATGTATTGGCTAGGCTACTACTCGAACGTTAAAGTAGTTTACAACGATGGTGTAGGCTACTGTATAGTTATTAAAGACAATGATATGTCAGGTGTAAACTGGTATGTATACAGCTCATCGATGTATTGGCTAGGCTACTACTTTAATGTTAAAGTTGTTTACATCGATGGTGTAGGCTACTGTATAGTTATTTAAGACAATGATATGTCAGGTGTAAACAGGTATGTATACAGCTCATCGACGTTTTGGCTAGGCTACTACTCGAATGATAAAGTTGTTTACATCGATGGTGTAGGCTACTGTATAGTTATTAAAGACAATGATATGTCAGGTGTAAACAGGTATGTATACAGCTCATCGACGTTTTGGCTAGGCTACTACTCGAATGTTAAAGTTGTTTACATCGATGGTGTAGGCTACTGTATAGTTATTAAAGACAATGATATGTCAGGTGTAAACTGGTATGTATACAGCTCATCGATGTATTGGCTAGGCAACTACTCGAACGTTAAAGTAGTTTACATCGATGGTGTAGGCTACTGTATAGTTATTAAAGACAATGATATGTCAGGTGTAAACAGGTATGTGTACAGCTCATCGATGTATTGGCTAGGCTACTACTCGAACGTTAAAGTTGTTTACATCGATGGTGTAGGCTACTGTATAGTTATTAAAGACAATGATATGTCAGGTGTAAACAGGTATGTATACAGCTCATCGATGTATTGGCTAGGCTACTACTCGAACGTTTAAGTAGTTTACATCGATGGTGTAGGCTACTGTATAGTTATTAAAGACAATGATATGTCAGGTGTAAACAGGTATGTGTACAGCTCATCGATGTATTGGCTAGGCTACTACTCGAACGTTTAAGTAGTTTACATCGATGGTGTAGGCTACTGTATAGTTATTAAAGACAATGATATGTCAGGTGTAAACTGGTATGTATACAGCTCATCGATGTATTGGCTAGGCAACTACTCGAACGTTAAAGTAGTTTACATCGATGGTGTAGGCTACTGTATAGTTATTAAAGACAATAATATGTCAGGTGTAAACAGGTATGTATACAGCTCATCGATGTATTGGGTAGGCCACTACTCGAACGTTAAAGTAGTTTACATCGATGGTGTAGGCTACTGTATAGTTTATAAAAAATAAAAATGCACATTAACAAAGAAATACAAAAAACGTTGCGAGTTTATTAAACATAACAATCGATCATTGACCTCATGATTGTTGTGAGGATCATCAAGTAATTTACTTAATTTGAAGACATATTATTTCATCACTGGCAAATTGTATAAGTTTTGTAAAAATGGTGGAACCGTTGAACCAATAAATAAATAAATAAATAAAAATTACATATTTCATCACTGGCAAGTTGATATTTAAAATTATCAGAATCAACATTACTCGCCTTCAACTGTTCTATCCACTTTCATGTTTAGAGAACGTCTAGTGTTTAGCACTAGGATATAAAGCATATTTAGAAATTCTCAAAGGAGACCCGACCCAGCTAGAGTTGACTGATAACACACCCGTGATAACGCCACGGTTGCGTGTCGCACGACACGCCCGCCTCGTTCTAACTGATAGACTGATAAATGTCGCGTTTAAACTTTAAATTCAACTTAAATGTCTGTTATCTACAGAGTCACAATGAGTTACCTCGCGTAGAAGGAAATGTAACTACTGTTTTCAAATCCAATACTTAGCGAATATAATATCTGAACCATTTAACTTCGTGTATCGTATTTAATACGTTTCTTTAGCCGTGTTTTTATAGTTGTTTTGGTGTATTTTTAACATGTAGTCTGGATGTAAATCATTGCAGAATACAAATATTATTTTCCCATGCCGAAATGTTTGAAGCAGTTGTTTTTAGTTTCTTGCAACCCTACAACTGAGCGCAGGAAAATAAAAAAAACTTTAAAATCTTTTGACATTATCCTAAGATGATGATGGTTCCATCGTCAGGAGAAAGACCCGGATGGATATATGTGTGACGTTTGCATAAGATGTCTGGGTCATAGACCTATCAACAATATTACAATCCTGACCCATATTAATAATCAATAACTGAATATCAGTATATCAAAATATCAATAATTTGTAGAGTTGATCGTGTTACTTATGCCCACTTCACCCAAATATTTTGAGTGGGCGTAGTTGGAGTTAAGTGATATCACAGTTGACGAAGTTTTAAAGCATATTTCGTTAAATATTTGAATGCACTAAACGTTAATTTAACGTATGTTCATGACGCGGAACTGTTAATTGGAATTAAGTGTTTTGTGGTTACTCACATTAAAGTTGTTATTTTAAATTGAAGCACGAGTGGTGTAATTTTACTAATGTGTATAAGTAATTCCATTTAAAACTGCCATGGCAACCAGGATGAAAGAAGGCCGAGTTCTGGCGGTGCAATAGGAAGCTCCGCCCACTACGTCATTATCAGCAGTGACTATTGGTTGGTTTGATTAACACTAACGAATAAAGCTTAGAACTATTAATTAAATAATTATTTAGTATTCTAATAATAACATTAATACAATGAATAGTAATGTAAACAAAACATAACAGCAATTAAACAAGCTTGTACGGTTACTTTTCAAACTAAACGCTGTTGCGTAAGTTGAACTTGATCGTCGTTTCGATGATCGCACGTCGAATGAACATGTAAATATTTACATGGTACGTGTTACTTTCAATTCAAGATTTTGTGGAACAAACGAATGACACAAGTTGTATAGAAATTGAAGTGAATGAAGAACATAGAAGGTCATGAACTGTTTTGATATTGGAATTTGTTTAATGTTGCAAAGAAGAACTAAAATTGTGGAATAATGCAACGATTACTCTAATAGAGATAATCTATCGGTGGCACTCAAAATACTACGAGTCCGAATGCAACGTTAGAAGATGTTAAAAAGAAAATCGCCAACTTGCGGACCAGATTAGAAAAGAGTTCTCATTCTCAACACAAAATCAAGGTTAAGGGGTACAACAATCGTACGGAGTTTTTCATGTTTTAGACACTTAGTTATTTTTAATTAATTATTTATTAACATTAACTATTTTTAGACATTGAAATTGGACTTTTTTAACAATATACTAGTATAAAAAATAAATTAGAATACTTTAAAGGTTAAATAAGTCAATATTTAAAACCCAACTACAATAATTACAGAGTTCCTACACCGCGACATTATATTATTCAATATGTCACTGAACACTGCAAATAATGAAACAGAACTGAAATGTTTGTGAAGGACGCTGGCTTGCGTGAGAAATCACACAGGCCATCACACGGTCCATCGCATAGTGTGTAGGCTCCGTGCCATTTCGATCATGAGAAAGACTGTTTGATGGTTGTATAGTGTGTAGGGCCCTTAAGGCATCTCAACGGTGGAAAGGTTTCCTTTTGCTGCTGGAACCCCCACATGCGCTAAATATAACACGCAGGCCGCTTACTCCCGGCCCAATAACAGTACTTATTCTTTTGTGTTCATGGCACTCCTTAAATTCGACTACTTAAATTCTAGACTGGTCTTTCTTTTAACTTATGTATACATAAAACCTATTACACCCCTCTCCTTCCTCATATAGTAAAGCAATATTGTTAAACTTAGTCCTAAACCCTTTGCCAAAAATGTGGCCACCAAAAATGCGTGACAAAAATGTCACCAGAATAATATCGCGACGCCGTGACAAATAGTTAACGCAACGCGGCTGCCAGCGAACTGTCGCCAAGACAGGACTGCCGTCATTGACTTGTGCAAAAATACCTGTTTAGTTCATGTACTAACGAAGTTCTAGGTGTGACTGGAATAATGATGGGAAGTATTCTCGGCCCATTTCTCTGCTGCAATTTACGCCATTTTACAGTTGTATCAGATAACATTGTTTTAATTGCCGTCGTAGAATTGGCAACTTGGACAACAGCTAAGGTCAAACTACACTAACAATATCGAGTTATTAGACCTCACCAGCAGAAGAAATATTCTCTCACTGTTGTACACTTCTAGTGTATGCTGAATATTATTGTATAATTGTAATAAGAACAAGTTGTATTTTGTTCTATAGTCAATGTTAATACGTATTATGTTAATTAAAAAGTTAATGGTATTTTAAAATAAATATTTGATAGCATTTGGAACAAAATTTTCAAATTTGTCTTAGCTAAAAGAGCGTGTAGGCCCTACTTGATGAGCGAGTTGAATGTGAATTCGTTATAAACTAAATGTAGTTTGTACATGTCAGACATTTATACACTCCTGTGCAAAATTATCGCACCACCTTCAAAAACTAGCTTTTTAAATAAAAGAGTTTTTAAGTGGTTTGTTATCAGTTGTAATACACAGATAAGCAAAAATACCACAAAAACAAGTTATGACAACGAAATAGTTTTACCTCTTTGCACGTTTCCTTATCTGTGCATGGTACAGAGTTTAAACTGAGTTTCACTATTGTTATATAAATAATTTTTGGGTACTCAATCTTGAGTTTGAAGACTATATTGTGTTTTTTCGTGATTACTCCACAAGTATTTAGTGTAAGGTGTTTATTTTTTAGTCATGCCTCACTATATAAACGCTGCAGATGCCTCCCTGGCAAGATTTTTAATGTAGCAAGTTAGGTCAAACAGGCAAGTGGCAGAAATATTAGATATGCATCATACTATAATTTGTAGAGCCTTACGATGGTTACAAGAAACTGAATCTGATAAGAGAAGGCCAGGACAAGGCCGGCCTAGAGTGACAAAACAGCGAGATTAGAGATTTTTCGTTCTTTTTTTAGTAAAGAAAGATTTTTAGTAAAGAAAGATTCGCAGCCAGCACATCTCTTCAGGAATTGATTAGATGTGTAAGTAACGTTCACATTTCCAGTAGTACGGTGAGGAGACGTCACAACAGAGTAGAGAAGGCCACAGGCCCACGTCTCACCAGGCAGCATCGTGTTGCTCGACTTGCATTTGCTCGTGATTACGTTAAGTAGACTCTTGGGAAATGGGAACGAGTTTTATTTTCAGTCGAAACTAAAGTGAGCTTAAGAGGTCAAGATGGACGTATGCAAGTTTAGAGAAGAGTAGAGTTTAGAGCGGTATTCTTTAGTGTGCTTTGCTCAAAAGGAACCTCTCAGAAGTGGCTATGTGATGATTTGGGAAGGCAAAGGCTTTGAAGCTTGCACAACAGCAGTATCTGTTCCAGGCCCAGCTCTCAAAGCAGAAATGTACATACTAATCATTTTGCAAGACCGTGTTCTACCATTTGCGCCTTTTATTGAAGAACATTTTCTGTTAATGTAAGACAACACTCGCCTACGCAATGAAAGAGCAGTGACACGTTACCTGAGAAAAGCTGGTATGAACAAATTGGATTGGCCTCAGAGAAGTCTAGACATGAATAAAACAACTGTGGAACATTCTTAAAATACATGTCGGGATCGGGTTAAAGTAGGCTACTACAAACTTTACGTGAGGTTGAAAAAGAATTCAAAAAAGAGTGGAAACATATCCTTCAAGAAACCATACAAAATCTCATTCGAGGGATGCGTAGAAGGCTCCAAGCAGTCATGTGCTAGACGAGGTAAAGTTGGATTTTACTAGGCGCAGAATTTTTCCGCAGCGGAGAGCGAATATTCTCCTCTCAAATATTCTGTTTTCCTAGACATTCTGCGCGACCGACTGCGGAGAAACCAACATCATTTGGTTCTGTCTGCTGTGAGTGTAAGTACTATCAATAAGAAAAGGAAATGTGTTGCTATGCTAACACACGATGAAGATGACGGAATCGAAGAAGAAGACATATTGTTATATAGTCCAGATGAGCTGAGTTTTCCAGAGACATGTTTATATAAATGACGGAGAAATGAGGGCGTTTATAAATATTAATTAGTAATAACGTAATTGACGACGAAATATCATTTAAACAGTATTTAATAGTAATGAAAGGTGATTTTCATACACTACTTTGACTCAAACGCTTTTGAGTGTCAAAATCACTTTACTCAGTTGACGAATTTATTATGTACCGTTAGGAAAACTAAATTATCAGAAAAATAAATTTTCAGCTTTGAAATAGTACCAGGTATTGAAAATGTAAAACATTAGTTTCAGCTACAGAGACATAACAAAGAACAAATACCATTTATTTTTACTGAGTAATGTTAAAAATTATTCTATCTCATATTACACAATAAAACTTGTTCAGACACTACATAAATTACTGTTCATTTGTACTACCACACCTGCTATGTAAATGTAAGTAAACATAAACGTCTTACACCTCTACATAAACATGACACTGGAATCTAGGAAAATAGTCAAGTGTTGTGATAATACCTACAGGATGTCCAGCTCTGACTGTCGCATATTTTGTAGAATTGTTTATCAGGTCAATACAAGCAAACAATGCCTTATAACATGAGTCCTATCTCGATTCGTTTTCTGTCTGTGTGTCTGTATGTGTTTTTTACAAACATTTGAATTTCTCAAAAATAGTTTGACATACAGTACTGAATTTTGGTTTGAAAGCTGAAAAACGGTATGTCTAAGATTATCAGTTTCAAAATGGCGGCTGTCTAAAAATGTCAAAGTCAAAAATAAAATAAAACTACACATTTTACCAAAAAAATTTTAAGATACAATATTTGTAGACTACATTACGCCAAATTCAACGGTATGCCAACTTTAAAGATCGGTTGATGATTAACAGAGGAATATTATTTTTTGTGACTGAATGCATTATAGTTGGAGCACTCTTTATCCAGATAACAATGCTTTCTGTAACAAAGAACAGTTTTCTCTGTTATTCATCAACCGATCTTTAAAGTTGTCATACCGTTGAATTTGGCGTAATGTAGTCTACAAATATTGTATCTTAAAATTTTTTGGTAAAATGTGTAATTTGTGTAATTAAAAATCTGTTTAAGAACGAATCTGTGTAAAAAAATATTTTCCCGAATTGGGCATCCTTACCGTGTTTGGACTTTACATGTTACAGACCATAATGAATTTTAAAATAAATAGTAATAGTCTACCAACACTAGGGTCAAATCACAGTTATTTTACCAGAAATAGAGAAAGGCATGCAATCCAAAAACAAATTGTTTAGAACTACACAAAAGGAAACCTAGCTCTGCAGGTACTAAATTTATGTATAAAATTCCCAAAGAGTTGCTCATGATAAATGACAATAAATTGAGTAAAAAGCATTAAAAAATTATTTAATAGAAAATCCATATACTCATACAATGCATTCATGGATGTTTTATCCTATGTTTGGACTAAGAGGTGTATGATAATTAAAAATAATTTTTTGTTGTAATCTATATACAAATATTTACTTATATAAGCCCCTAAACATTATTAACCGTTTAATGGCACTATTCTTGGATTGTGTACAAGTTTTTATAGTTCTCTGTGATATTTGTCCAATTGTTGAATAAAGAATATTTGACCTTGACATTCTACCTTTTTACATGAAATGTGTTTTAATAAGATTGACTTTTATACGAAAACGCAGTATTGTATGTCAAATGGTTTTTGAGATATTCAAATTGTTGTAAAAAACACAAACAGACACAGAATGAAAACGAATCGAGATAGGTTACAATATGTTACATGGCAGTATTTGCTTGTATTGGTCTGTCAAACAATCCTCTAAAATATGCGACAGTCGAAGTTGCACAGCCTGTGTATATATATGACCTTGAATTACAGATATAAGAATAATTGATTGTCTTTATAAATACGACAATTTTTATTGCTAAATTATAGTTCAGTATGAAAGGCCAAATGATGGTGCTGCATCCAGATTATTCCGGATAGCATAGATTATTATCGTGGGGTGGGGAGGGGTGTACCAGCATATTTTACTCCCTAAATGAAAGTTATCCGTCACAGATATGTGTTTTTTAGATCGAGGGTATAAACGGACTCTTACAATAAAGCATTTCAGTTTTAAATTTAAGTTTTTCAATTATTGAAACTATAGAATAAATATTACACCGTGTTCTAGAATGTATGCACAAATTTTGCAGCGGTTAACGTTACAAAGACAAAGTTTACGATAAAACTTAAAATATAGCTTTGTCTTGTAGATTGAAGTGTTTGAAATTGTTACTACAAATTTGTAACGATTTATGATCTCTACAATTCATAATACATTTTATTTATATATTAAACTTTTAAATAAGACATTCAAAATATGTATTTCTCCTTCAAAATTTCATGTCAATTACTCTTTCCGTGAACAAACGGGATCTGAAAATCGTTAAACTAAAACCTACTGAAACCTTAAAAATAATGAATAATAAAAAGACAAGAGTAAATAAATAATAGTAATAATAATTCAGTGTCTGGTTTTTAAACTGAATATTGATCCTAAACTGGCAGGAAATGTGCTTCCTTGCCCTTGTTCATGGGTCACAACGCCGCGACCTGTGCGACTATCGCCCTTGTATAGTACGGTTTTATACGGTTTTTACTGCTATTATTGTCATATACGTCTTTAATACTCTTCCTCGCGCACACTTTTATTGCCGTCTAATACTTAAAACTGCAAGTCAAACATACACATTCATCTGGAAACTTAGGCCAAAACAAATAAAAGTGAGGTTATGGCAAGTGAATGACAGAATTAGTCTTATTTTTGCTCCTATGTCGTCATTATTAAGAAGAGTATAGGAATAAGGATGCAATGTTTGTGTTATTTATTGAACCTGTTATTTATTTAAACATTTCTTTAATTTGTAGGTGACTGTAGCACTGTTTTCTGATTTTGAAAAGATATGAAAATTGTTCCACAAACTGCACTGTATTCATTACATTTGGAAATCAGAAAAATAAATCTAAGGTACCCGTCTGAATAATATGTTACGATCAGTTTTATAAAATAAACATATACATACATATATAACAAGCTGTTATAAAAAAGTGAAAAAATGAATTCTTCACGTTTCTAAAAAAGAGCACATTTATAAAAAATTTAGTTTTTGAGCTTGCAAATTTTTGCACAGTTTATTGTAGTTTTGTTTCACAATCTAACATACATACATTTTTTAAGTCACTTATTACCACTAGCACTTTATTAGTGGTACTAAATGTCTACCAAACGATCATGCACAATGAGTACTTACTCACTAAGGTAGTAGACAGCACACAAAGGACAAGTTATACAGTAGTAGTACTAAACGTCTACCAAGCGATCATGCACAATGAGCACTTACTCACTAAGGTAGTAGACAGCACACAAAGGACAAGTCATACAGTAGTAGTACTAAACGTCTACCAAGCGATCATGCACAATGAGCACTTACTCACTAAGGTAGTAGACAGCACACAAAGGACAAGTCATACGGTAGTGGTACTAAACGTCTACCAAGCGATCATGCACAATGAGCACCTACTCACTAAGGTAGTAGACAGCACACAAAGGACAAGTCATACGGTAGTTGTACTAAACGTCTACCAAGCGATCATGCACAATGAGCACCTACTCACTAAGGTAGTAGACAGCACACAAAGGACAAGTCATACGGTAGTGGTACTAAACGTCTACCAAGCGATCATGCACAATGAGCACCTACTCACTAAGGTAGTAGACAGCACACAAAGGACAAGTCATACGGTAGTGGTACTAAACGTCTACCAAGCGATCATGCACAATGAGCACCTACTCACTAAGGTAGTAGACAGCACACAAAGGACAAGTCATACGGTAGTGGTACTAAACGTCTACCAAGCGATCATGCACAATGAGCACCTACTCACTAAGGTAGTAGACAGCACACAAAGGACAAGTCATACGGTAGTGGTACTAAACGTCTACCAAGCGATCATGCACAATGAGCACCTACTCACTAAGGTAGTAGACAGCACACAAAGGACAAGTCATACGTTAGTGGTACTAAACGTCCACCAAGCGATCATGCACAATGAGCATCTACTCACTAAGGTAGTAGACAGCACACAAAGGACAAGTCATACGGTAGTGGTACTAAACGTCTACCAAGCGATCATGCACAATGAGCACTTACTCACTAAGGTAGTAGACAGCACACAAAGGACAAGTCATACAGTAGTAGTACTAAACGTCTACCAAGCGATCATGCACAATGAGCATTTACTCACTAAGGTAGTAGACAGCACACAAAGGACAAGTCATACAGTAGTAGTACTAAACGTCTACCAAGCGATCATGCACAATGAGCACTTACTCACTAAGGTAGTAGACAGCACACAAAGGACAAGTCATACGGTAGTAGTACTAAACGTCTACCAAGCGATCATGCACAATGAGCACTTACTCACTAAGGTAGTAGACAGCACATAAAGGACAAGTCATACGGTAGTGGTACTAAACGTCTACCAAGCGATCATGCACAATGAGCACTTACTCACTAAGGTAGTAGACAGCACACAAAGGACAAGTCATACGGTAGTGGTACTAAACGTCTACCAAGCGATCATGCACAATGAGCACCTACTCACTAAGGTAGTAGACAGCACACAAAGGACAAGTCATATGGTAGTGGTACTAAACGTCTACCAAGCGATCATGCACAATGAGCACTTACTCACTAAGGTAGTAGACAGCACACAAAGGACAAGTCATACGGTAGTGGTACTAAACGTCTACCAAGCGATCATGCACAATGAGCACTTACTCACTAAGGTAGTAGACAGCACAAAAAGGACAAGTCATACGTTAGTGGTACTAAACGTCTACCAAGCGATCATGCACAATGAGCACCTACTCACTAAGGTAGTAGACAGCACACAAAGGACAAGTCATAAGGTAGTGGTACTAAACGTCTACCAAGCGATCATGCACAATGAGCACTTACTCACTAAGGTAGTAGACAGCACACAAAAGACAAGTCATACGGTAGTGGTACTAAACGTCTACCAAGCGATCATGCACAATGAGCACCTACTCACTAAGGTAGTAGACAGCACACAAAGGACAAGTCATACGGTAGTGGTACTAAACGTCTACCAAGCGATCATGCACAATGAGCACTTACTCACTAAGGTAGTAGACAGCACACAAAGGACAAGTCATACGGTAGTGGTACTAAACGTCTACCAAGCGATCATGCACAATGAGCACTTACTCACTAAGGTAGTAGACAGCACACAAAGGACAAGTTATACGGTATGTTATCCACTCGTTCAGTTAAATACATTTATCGTTTAGTTACATATGATACCTATGGTTTCTGGGATCGTACTAACTTGTACTTGGCGGTCAGTCAAATGCTTGACGCACGACAGGTCATACGTCTGCGCCTTGCCGTCGTGGTTTTTGTACGTAGGATGAGCAAGATAGTAAATTTGCTTGAAGTCCCTTCATTTTGTGATTTGTCTTAATTTTGACAGTTCTTTTATTTTTCAAAATTGATCAAGAGCCGGTAATTTTTTCCGAACAACTTTTATTTGTATGTCATCCGGTAGTAATCCGGTACCCGAGTGTGGGAAGGGGCATCACATACATTGTGGGCGTCTGTCAGTCACACAATACCTACAGCATGCATACTCAGTATCCATGACGCAACAATAGCGGCAACCCCCCTCCGGCTGATTCTCTTTCACACATCGCCGAACACACTTGACTACCGTCCTCAACATCAGCAGCAACGATCTGCCTTCTTACCACAATATACTTCCTTGAAAACAATTCTGGACTCAAGCCTTATACAGATCAAAGTTTCTGAAGTTTTTTTTTCTTTTTCTACACATCTACGATTCTCGTAAATTAATTGTTGATGGTAGAGCTGGTTGTCAGTTTCCCATTATGTGTCACAATATCCTGTGACTAAGTGCAACATTATTACCGACCCTGTTCAGTATACCTACCACCAAACACATACAAGGACCAGGATCACGCCAGGATACATACCTATTAAAACGTCCTGAATTTGTAAGAACATATTTTACCTATACTCAGTAATGGCCTGCAGATACACCCAAGATGAAGTGTACAACATTTTTCTATTGTTTTATCCTGCTGAAATTACATCATTAATATTTAGTGGGACACTATTGTTTGAAGCACAATCGATTATAAGAAAATGTCCATGGATGATCAAAGACGTTTAAGTTTGCTTCTTTTGAAAATCCATTTACACAATGAATTGAATGGTTAAGCTTTGAGTATAATAAATAAATAAAATAATTTTCATTATATGCACTATTTCAATTTTTAATGAATTGTATAGGACCTACAAGTGTGATCGATAAATCACGTGTTCCATAGTTGGCCATAATAAAATTGGTTACATTTAGAAAAACATGTACAGTATTATCTAGCCAAATTTTTTTTGTTGCCATCATTTTAACGTTTGTGAAATTCATTTTGTTACATTTTGTTACAAGTCGCATGAATCTAAGCCAAACCAGAAAAAGTGTGTAATAAGATATAAATATCACGTTTTTTAATCTACTGAAATTGCTGATGCAGGTCTTTAAATTGCTGATGCAGGTATTTAAATTGCTGATACAGATCTTTAAATTGCTGATGCAGGTCTTTAAATTGCTGATGCAGGTCTTTAAATTGCTGATGCAGTCAATTTACAATTTGTCTAGTTTGAAATCGTTTGAGTAGGGTTCTCTATATGATTGCCGTCATTATAGGGTTCTCTATATGATTGCCGTCATTATAGGGTTAAACTAGAGTGCCATAAACGGTATCTCGGATAACCTTACGTCGACTGAATGAAGTAAACATTTTCTCAAGTATGAAAATTGTTTATATAGGCTACTTTATGTAGAATGGTCTTAAGCATAGGAATGACATACTGTGCCATAAACTGTATCTCTGTAATCAACTCCAGATAACCTTACGCGCACTGAGTCACGTAAACATTTTGTCAAGTATGAAAATTGTTTAAGCTACTTTATGTATAATCGTCATATGCATAGGTCTGATATAGTGTGCCATAAACTGTATCTCTATAAACAACTCCAGATAACCTTACGCGCACTGAGTCACGTAAACATTTTGTCAAGTATGAAGATTGTTTAAGCTACTATATTTATAATCGTCGTCAGTAAAGTTCTGATATAGTGTGCCATAAACTGTATCTCTGTAAACAATTCCAGTTAACCTTACGTCGACTGAATCACGTATAACGTTTCCAAAGAATAATCCTGTTTGTACAGGCAATTTTTCGCTGGATTTCATGATATATTTCTAACAGGAGGATACGATTTGAGAAAACTTGTATTGATCGCCTGAAATGCCAAAGTGGTTTACTTTCCTTTGTACAGTACTTATATATATATTTTGTAACATGGAAATTACACAAACTTTGTTGGATTTGTACATGTTTTTAGTATAACTAAGTAAGAAACTGTATTGGGTCATTGGGAGAAGTCTGGGAGAATACTTGGTGACATCTGATAGCGATGCTCACACTGCAAGTGTTGCAACAGTCGATGCACAGCTGTCATGTTTCCTCTGATAAGAGCACCATTACTGTGCCAGTGTGGGAAATGACTCATCCATCAGGTATGTGCCGTGACAATCGACTGTCGCACAAACGACGTTCGATACATCTACTTCCACTGCCAGTGCCAACTCGGTAACCCAAGAACTTCCACGAGGTTTAGATTTCCTGATGAAGTCCATACCGTCCTAAGCTTCTCTCTTTCCTTGTTTGTACTAACCATTTCAGATATTTCAAGACTGCTAATTGGGTAAATGTTGAAATGCGTCATCAAAATTTGTACAGCTCATCAACAGGAGTGTTTCCTAATGATTATTTCGTTATAAATAGAGTTTTTAATTTTAGTCCCTCTTTACACCGTGACTCACCCCCTGCGCCCCCTCAGTCCCCCGAGTACGCACTCCTTGATGGCTTCGAAACACTCACTTTTTGATTCCCATTGTAAAGACCAATGGTGATGTCAGTGTTACATACTTAAGACTTTTCATATTACTATTATAAACTAATAAAACTAAAGTTTATAAATATGTTCATATAACATATTATAGTACTGTTAGACAATTTACAAACACGTTATCTAATTATGGACTTTGACATACAAACCGGAATATGCTTGCCGGTGAATTTAAAAAAAATATGTATTTTCGTCATCAGCTGACCTTTGTCACAGCTGTCAATGATTGTTTACAAAATATGCAATTTATTTTATTTGTTTTTACGTAAATACATAGAGCAAATACATGATTTATATATTATTAATTAGTAAAACATCATCTGAAACTTGACTACCATCCAATATGGACGCTCCAGACTTATATAGTAGTGTCCACGTCGATGGCAACCATTGAGCGGACGCCTTGTCCGTATTAAGAGGACCGAGCATGAGTAGCTGGGTTACTGCGCCACAAGTGCCTACGTGTGAAATATGAAATAGCAGTGCTGGAACGTTTTCTTTCGAATGGTTTGCACAGTTCTGCATTTTGAGTTAGAAAACTGGTGACAATATGACGGCTTGCACAACCGACTACTTATTGGCCAAATGAGTGCTAAGTGAACTAGTCGTTGGGCCTAAATAGGGTTAATCCATTATTGATGTACATTATATATTTTATTAAGTTTATAGTACAAGACATATTTTAGAGAACCTGTCATTGAGGTTAAACTAGACATGTATTGTTTAGTCGATTTGTGAGTTTTTTCTCTATTCTTGTCAAGCAGCTAAGTTATATAAACATTACAAAGTCTAAAATTAAGACGTTTCGATGTTTTAATGGTAAATCTCAATTTATTTGGAACCTAAATTCAAAAATATCAACATTGACTCTACTGGAAAATTCAAGTCCAATAATTTTGTTCGTGTAGGTTGACCGGACTAATAAATGCATGACTCTCCCTTTATTCCTCTTGGGAGAGTCAGCAGTTTAGCAGTTTAGGTTGGTCACACTGATGGATGCAGTTCACGGGCCGTAATTTATGTGGGAAGTAATCGCTTATTAAAATCGATAACTTATACTAAAGTTTTTATAGTAATAGTCACAATTGTTAATAAATTATGAACCGTTACTTTAATCAATTTATTGTAAATTTTTTAGAGTTGGTGGGATGAATAAAACTGCAAACCATTTTCAAACTAAAGCAGGATTTCCACTTCGCCGATTTTGGACGCGTTCAATCAGCACAAAAGATAATGATAGGTTCATTTCTTTTGTCAATAGTTCCCGCCGGCTCACCCGTTCCCATGTCCACGGAGACTCGCCATTAGCAGCTGCGGGGCAGGAGCGCGTGCCAACTGCAGTCATGAATGTATTGGGGGGGACAGTACCAACTGGGTGGTTCGTGTGAAAGGGCACCCTTGTTGGCAGAAGGGTGTCGATTGATTTTGGCAGCGTATGCCGATTATTCTTCTGTTACATTTCAAACCGTATTTAGAAACGGGTTGGCGCCAAAATACCACCTTGAAGTTCATCATAGTTTCAAATCGCGCTCAACTATCCATGAAAACATAGAAAATTCACTGTAATACAAACACTTAATTGTATACTAAATGCTAGAGCTCGGGGTGGGGCTAGTGTATGTGCACACCGCTCAGGAAAGTCTTTTATTTATCTGATTTCACCCAAAAAATTTCATTTGATCTAATATATTTCTATTTAATCTTAAAGAATGTAATTTCAGAAATGTCGAATTCCACTTGCAGTGTAGGCCTAACTATATTAAATGAATACTACTGCACGTTCTAGCAACATTTAAAATATATTTAAATATCTATCGTCATGAAAATTACTCTCACTTTTTAAAAATAATTGGGTACTTCCAGATCAAAATGTTGAACAGAGCTTTGTCATTTAACTCAACAATACATTGTTATTTTTATTGAACAAAATAAGTTTACTCGTAGCTTTTCAGTAGAGCTTACTTCATATTTGCTCAGTTTTAACTTCATACTGTGCTGAGTTTACTTATAGTTTTAACTTCATGCTGAGCTGAGTTTACTTATAGTTTTAACTTCATGCTGTGCTGAGTTTACTTATAGTTTTAACTTCATGCTGTGCTGAGTTTACTTATAGTTTTAACTTCATGCTGTGCTGAGTTTACTTATAGTTTTAACTTCATGCTGTGCTGAGTTTACTTATAGTTTTAACTTCATGCTGTGCTGAGTTTACTTATAGTTTTAACTTCATGCTGTGCTGAGTTTACTTATAGTTTTAACTTCATACTGTGCTGAGTTTACTTATAGTTTTAACTTCATGCTGAGCTGAGTTTACTTATAGTTTTAACTTCATGCTGTGCTGAGTTTACTTATAGTTTTAACTTCATGCTGTGCTGAGTTTACTTATAGTTTCAACTTCATGCTGTGCTGAGTTTACTTATAGTTTCAACTTCATGCTGTGCTGAGTTTACTTATAGTTTTAACTTCATACTGTGCTGAGTTTACTTATAGTTTTAACTTCATGCTGTGCTGAGTTTACTTATAGTTTTAACTTCATACTGTGCTGAGTTTACTTATAGTTTTAACTTCATACTGTGCTGAGTTTACTTATAGTTTTAACTTCATACTGTGCTGGGTTTACTTATAGTTTTAACTTCATGCTGTGCTGAGTTTACTTATAGTTTTAACTTCATACTGTGCTGAGTTTACTTATAGTTTTAACTTCATACTGTGCTGAGTTTACTTATAGTTTTAACTTCATACTGTGCTGAGTTTACTTATAGTTTTAACTTCATGCTGTGCTGAGTTTACTTATAGTTTTAACTTCATGCTGTGCTGAGTTTACTGATAGTTTTAACTTCATACTGTGCTGAGTTTACTTATAGTTTTAACTTCATGCTGTGCTGAGTTTACTTATAGTTTTAACTTCATGCTGTGCTGAGTTTACTTATAGTTTTAACTTTATGCTGTGCTGAGTTTATTTATAGTTTTAACTTCATGCTGTGCTGAGTTTATTTATAGTTTTAACTTCATACTGTGCTGAGTTTACTTATAGTTTTAACTTTATGCTGTGCTGAGTTTACTTATAGTTTTAACTTCATGCTGTGCTGAGTTTACTTATAGTTTTAACTTTATGCTGTGCTGAGTTTACTTATAGTTTTAACTTCATGCTGTGCTGAGTTTATTTATAGTTTTAACTTCATGCTGTGCTGAGTTTACTTATAGTTTTAACTTCATGCTGTGCTGAGTTTACTTATAGTTTTAACTTCATGCTGTGCTGAGTTTATTTATAGTTTTAACTTCATGCTGTGCTGAGTTTATTTATAGTTTTAACTTCATACTGTGCTGAGTTTACTTATAGTTTTAACTTTATGCTGTGCTGAGTTTATTTATAGTTTTAACTTCATGCTGACCTGAGTTTATTTATAGTTTTAACTTCATGCTGTGCTGAGTTTACTTATAGTTTTAACTTCATGCTGTGCTGAGTTTATTTATAGTTTTAACTTCATGCTGTGCTGAGTTTACTTATAGTTTTAACTTCATGCTGTGCTGAGTTTACTTATAGTTTTAACTTCATGCTGTGCTGAGTTTACTTATAGTTTTAACTTCATGCTGTGCTGAGTTTACTTATAGTTTTAACTTCATGCTGTGCTGAGTTTACTTATAGTTTTAACTTCATGCTGTGCTGAGTTTACTTATAGTTTTAACTTCATGCTGTGCTGAGTTTACTTATAGTTTTAACTTTATGCTGTGCTGAGTTTACTTATAGTTTTAACTTCATGCTGTGCTGAGTTTATTTATAGTTTTAACTTCATACTGTGCTGAGTTTACTTATAGTTTTAACTTCATACTGTGCTGAGTTTATTTATAGTTTTAACTTCATACTGTGCTGAGTTTACTTATAGTTTTAACTTCATACTGTGCTGAGTTTACTTATAGTTTTAACTTCATACTGTGCTGAGTTTACTTATAGTTTTAACTTCATACTGTGCTGAGTTTATTTATAGTTTTAACTTCATGCTGTGCTGAGTTTATTTATAGTTTTAACTTCATGCTGTGCTGAGTTTACTTATAGTTTTAACTTCATACTGTGCTGAGTTTACTTATAGTTTTAACTTCATACTGTGCTGAGTTTATTTATAGTTTTAACTTCATGCTGTGCTGAGTTTATTTATAGTTTTAACTTCATGCTGTGCTGAGTTTACTTATAGTTTTATAACTATTGCCGATTTACCTATTTCATTACTAGTAGATGAAGGTGTCTCTCAAAATTTGGGTTTCCTAGTGTACTGCACTATATTATGGGCAAGGCTGTAAGAGTTTCGACTTGTTTTTGTAATTTGAGTTAAAATGATAGTAAAATCAATATATCCTATTTGCAATTTAGTGAACTGCATGAAATTGGCTGGCGACACAGCTTATTTTCATGGGCCTGCCAGCGTACGTGTGAACGAAGGGTCCAAATCTTTCTGCCGCCTTCGTACTGGGACAGAATATAAGAAAATCTGTAGCATAGACAACCCCGTTATCTTTTAAATTTGGCGACCCGATCCATTTTGAATACAAGGACGAACTTCCTATCTACGCGCGCGACACACACACGTATAATCTCTTGCCTGTTTGAACCTTTTTCAACAAACAGTGATTCGTTTTTCTTTCTATACAAAAGTCTTCCGCAGCTTTCCAATACATTATGAGCTTTACGAATCACTCTTTGGTTTGTAAGCAAACTAACCTGCGGATTTATACTATATATTTGTCGATGTCAATGTGACTTTTTACATAAGTTTAATGCAAGAAAGTTGAAGACGTCTGCATAGTCTGATGATCGGCTGCGGTAACCGGACTTACCGTCCTCAAACCAATTTATTCCTTTACATTAATTTTTTCTCAAGACGTAATGTGTTAATAAAGAAATTATGTTTATGTATTACAAATACGAGATTATCATGACTTATTATGCTAATGTTTATGTAAATGAGATATTTCTAACAGAACGGAAGTTAATACTTTTTAAGTCGGTTTCCGGGAAACAACCATTCAATGGTTGAATCATTGGGTTAATGTATTCTGTGAAATTATTACCCGACTTCATGCATAATGCAGTATTTCTTCGGCTTGGTCAGTTTTTGTAGTCTCGTCTCGACAAGTTGTCGGTTGCAAAATATATTCACTTTTTAGCGCCAAAAAATGTGATGTAAATGATTTGTCTCGATAACGTTAAACTTGCACTCACGGTTTTGCGAACCGTTGAAAGCACAGATAACTTGGTTATCTGTGGTTGAAGGCTTCCATTAGACGACAACTGTAGGCTGAAAGCAGGCGGTTCACAAACCACTGTCCCACTATATGATTTCATAGTGAATGAATTTTGTAATTGCTATTTTTAGATTAATATATTGTATTAAGATATGTAATAATAATTATTTTATTTACTTTGTTGCCAAATCAATTAGTCAAATCTTCTTTATTAAAAAAAGTAAATTCATGCATATTAGCGTTAAACAAATATTAGATCTAGTTAGTTATAGGGTAAAACCGCCAGTCCTACGTGCGCACTCTGGCCGGGTTTCTGACACTGTACAGCCACTGTAGACAAGAACCTTTTTAATCCCTTAATAAATAAAAACATGCTACCCTCTGGCTGAGATTATCATGTAATGAATTGTATAGCCTTATACCAATGAACCAAAAATATTTATTTTAAAGAAACTTGTTTTGTGATATTGGATGCTTGAGTTGTTGGATTTACTTTTATCTAGAGTCACTGAATGTAGCTTCTTCACCAGAATGACTAAAAAAGGTGAAATGTTACAAAATCAAACATTACCGTACTTTGAAACCAGTTTATACAATTGAAGAACGGCGTATTTTAGACAACTTAGTTGTTTATGATTATTACTAGAATATTTATCTACCGTTTAATAAGGTGATAGAATAGGATTATATTTATGAATTTAAGTAGAAATATCACCAGACCTATTGGACTGGTATCAACGGATAAAATTATGGGCAAATTCGGATCATATGGTATTATTACAGTATCGGACGAAATTTCGTTCTTAGTCTAATTCCAAGCCTTTTCACACTCTGTAGACCAAACAAACTTCACTCCGTTCCTTATGAGCTCATACAAAGGGTGAAGCAAGCTTGACAGTTTGTTGACAAATCGTCCGTAATAGTTTACCAAACCTAACCTACTTCGCAGTTCTTCCTTATTGTTAGGACTTGGTGTATTAACTACAACTTCTAACTTATCCTTACACACTTACACTATGGACACCCTTCTCCGATATTTCATGACCTAGATACGTAATCTTAGCCCCAAAGTTATCCGTAACTTCTTACTGTGTATCCGCAAGTTGTTTTCAGACAACCTTTTGAAAACTTATTTTAGCCGCTGCTTATGTTCTTCCAGGGTTTTACTCATTATTCTGACGTCATCAAAAAATCTGATACTCCCAAAATTCCCTCAATCGCTTGAGATATGAATCTTTGCCATTCGGCAGGAGCATTTTTTGTCCCAAACATCAGTCGATTAACTGCGTATACACCCTCATCAGTACTGATCGCTTGTATTTTGTCACTCTCGTTGTCCATAACAATGTTTAAGTATGCTTGCGAAATGTCAATAGTTGAGAAAATTTGCAGGCACTCATGCCAGAAAATAGTTCATCTAAGGTGGGGATTGGGTAGTGATCTGGTTCTAAAAACTTGTTAACCTTATAATCGGCACACAGCCTATTGTCTCCATTTGGTTTTACAATTGGTACCACGGGTGTACCCATGGGTTATAAGTTAACTTTTTGATAATTTCCTCCCTTTCTATTTGATAAATATATTCTAGCTGCTAAAAAAGACCAGAGACCTCACTATTGTGAATCAGGACAATCAGGAAATTACCGAACCTCAATTGATTGCTGATTATTTGAACGATTTTTTCTTAAAAACTAGTACTCATTCCAGTAATATGCCTGACAGATATACAGATAATAAATCAGTCAACTCGTTATTTCTCAGGCCAGTAGACGATAATGAGGTTGTAAGTATTTTTCATTACATGAAAAACAAAAAAATCGGCAGAATCTGATGAGTTGTCGCCATCCTTATTAAGAGAAATAATACATATAGTTGCAACACCTCTGGCTCATCTCATCAGTTGTTCATTTCAGCAATGCCAATTTCCGAACAAGTTAATGACTTCTGTTGAAAGACCAATACAAAAGCGAGCGAATGACTGTAAATATGACAACTTTAGACCAATAACCATTGTGTCAACAATATCAAATATATTTGAAAAAGCAGCTCTTACACGGCTAACAAATTTCTTGGAAAAAACGAAGTATTATTTAAAAACCAATTTGGCTTTGCTAAAGATAAAACAACTAGATGTCATGTTCTGCATGACTTCAGCTCTTGATCGTGGTAATTGTACATCTGGAATATTTTTTTAACTAAGTAAGGCTTTTGACTCGGTGAACCACAACCTATTACTAAAGAAGCTAAACTGGATTGGTGTGATAGGGCTGGGACTGGAATGGTTTGCCTCATACCTGCTGGGCCGATACCAGTAATGTGGAGGTACTGGATCGGTTGGCCGCTCTCGGCCCTATGCCTCGTCACTGGGTAACATCACTTGTGGTGTTCCTCAGGGGTCTGTCCTCGGTTCCGTATTATTTCTGCATTATATTAATGATTTGTCTTCTTGCCTTGAGGATGGGACGGTTTGCCTCTGCCGACGACACGTCCCTGACCGTGTCCGGCTCCTCAAGGGAAGATCTTAAAATAAGATCGTTTGTTGAATCAAACAGCCTGCTGCAGTGTTATGATGCAAACTTGCTCAAACTAAATACAGACAAAACCCACTTCTTAAAATGTTCAATCAATTTCTTTTAAGACAGCTCTCCAGAATCGCAAAAATTGATATATTTATGACCGCTAACTATGGCTCATTCTACCCTCATTTGGTGTATGCAGTGCCGATATGGGGATGCGAGAACAAAAGAACTTTATTCTTATTCCGTCTTCAAAAAAGGGCTATTCGAGTTATTCATGGGCTGGATAGTCGACAGTCCTATAGAAACTTATTTCGTTCATCAAAAATCCTCCATATGTTTCTAAATAGTCAAAGAACTCATTTCCATTCTCTCCGAAATAATATTAATCTTAAAATTCCAGCCCATTCAACAACTTTCTTTCAAAGGCAGTGTTTGTATAGTACAGTGAAACTTAACCTCCTCTCCTGAAATCTGAAGTTAGAATCAAACCCTGCACCTTTTAAAAAACAGCTCAAATTGTCTCACTTATGGGTTTGGTGTTTAGAAATAATTTGTCTTTGTTTATTTTAAGTTTTTAAAATATGAAACCTAGACTTAAGACATGGCTAATGCAATGCATTTTGTAACTTTGGCTAAATAATTGAGTTATTGTCTAAGTTTGTGGATATTGAATTGATTAATATAGCCTGATAATATAATAATATAATTAAAAGATGATGTCGAAAACGTAATTATGTGAGACAAATAGTTTTTATGTAATTATTATATAAGGTTATATCCTAAAAACGTAAGTAATCATAACGGCGCGTCACGGACGGCCAGGAGTTCTGAGCCTCACGTGACGTCATGTGCCGAGCCGGCCGATTCTCGTCTCTTGGATGAGCACATCCACGTTTCTTTCCACCATGGTTTCATCGGAGTGCAGCCTCGGCGGGACGCTGTGTCTAACGTGTTAGCATGTGTTTTATCAGTGTGCAGCCTCGGTATGACGCTGTGTCCAATAAAGGGACTCAATTCATCTTCCTCGTGAAGATAACGCCGGACTTATCGCCTGATAACTCTTGAGCTCTGTGAAGGCAAAGTCGATAAAAAAACATCTGCTGTACTTAAAACTCAGTAAATGGGATATTCAATTAACGGCTTTTTCTTTAAAGAAACCGAACAATAAGCTATGCAAGTAAAAACATTATCAAATTTCTAATCATAAGTATTATATCGTGGCGAAACAAAATAATTACTTGTTTCATGGCAGTTTGGTTGGTTTCATAAGATATTCGAACTGCGAAATTGGTGAGGTGGATGATTAAATTCTTTTAATATTGTTTGCACCTTTTTAAAAATATCGTAGTGTTGACACACTGCAAAAATGTGAGTTTTATTATACGTAGCAAAGTGACAGATGGACAGTAGGTAAGGGGGCTGGAGTCGACGGCCATCTTATATCTATTCTCCATTAAACCCATTTGAAACCGTTAAGCCGATACGTATCGTATTTTTTCCTCCAGTTTGATGTGTCATTTTATAGGAATTTTAATGGACAGCTTTGATTGCTTAGTGGTTCTTAATTTTCATTATAATATTTGTGAAAATATTAAAAATAAAAACGTCATTCACGTAGACGCAACACCGAATGTTTTGAGAGTATTGCATATACACACTTCTGTAGAGGAATTGAATGTCTTTCTTTAATTAGAAGTAAATTTGTTGAAAGGTTATACCACAGACAAAGCAATAGATCTCTGTGGTTATACATAGCTGATCCGTCTTTGTATGACATTTCACACAGTGGTCAACGCGTCTTCTGTTTGTAATGGTACTAACAAACGAACTTACAGATGAAGTCTGATCGGTTAAGTAAGATAGAAATTTTGGTTCGCCCAGTTATTAGCTCACCTTGTTTAAATGAATGCCCCAACAAACACCCAAATAACAGACCATTATTGAAAGCAAAATAAAAGTGGCACTAAAAACTCCCCACGGGCGTCCCATAACATCGCGTGACAAATCTTATATCTACTGCCTCTCTTAGTCTTTCTCCAATTAAGTGTCTAATTATCGAAAATGAAACTACCCAGGCTGGCTTTTCGTGCTGGAAATGGGCGGGCAGCTCCGGTCGAAGGACAGGGCCGCTCCAGGTTACTTTCCTGCCCTGGAGCGCTCCCAACTCAAGTTTGTAATAAGCTTGATTAATAATACGCGATCTTTAATATGATGAGCCAACATTTTTATGTGGGGTGTTGTAGTTTAGTATCAGTTTTACAATATATACCATACATTTATAAAGTACAATTTTAATTGAGTAGTTAATTAATGAAACCATCGGTGCATCTGCAACATTAAATAGGTGCCACATCAGTAATAAATTGGATTCTCTAATTAAAAATCAGCGGAACTAAATTAAATTGTGTTTCTGTTCATTTTCACCAAACATTACTATTGTTCAAAAATACACGTAGTAAAATACAAATACCCAAAATTAAATCCACAATTTTTGTAGGATTTCTATACTATTTCTACATTTTACTATTGTTTATATTTGTACATTACTACTATATATTCCTAGCTCTGGAATACATTCATGTACCCAGGTTTAGGATCCTCCATTGTGCCTGGACATGAGCCCTCGAAGAGACAACGCCTTCGTCTCCCCAGTGCCTCACATTACAGGACTATGTGGCCCGCGTTCTCATCAGCATGCCCCCATAAGCGACATAGTGGGCTTTCATTGGAGAGACAAACCCTTTGTAGGTGTCTCCTGAAGTGTCCATGTCCAGTAATATTCCCCACTATCAGCCTTAGGTGCCCCCTGCTTATAATCAGCAGGAAGTTAGTTAAGAGTCTGCGGACCCTGTCGTCCATGTTGGTTTTAATCCCATAAGAACAATGTTATTTGTGAATCCATATTTTTCGTTGTTTACTAACCAAAAGTTATATATGAGGTTTCATTTTTAACGTTATCATATTGCGCATTGGGTTTGCTTTTGATATTTTGAATACATACGCCTAGTTTTGAAAAATAGGTGAAAATAAAAACTTAAATCCAAATATTTTTTATATTTTTTCTATTAAAATAATTAGAAATTCGCAAAGCAATTCCAACGCACAATTTCATCCATGATAAAATGAAATTTGTGTGGTAAAAATCCATTTATAAATAACTCTTTAATTTGGACACGTGATCGGATGTCCGGTTCAAAAATAAGATTGTTCTTATGGTATTAAAACCAACATTTCCGACAGCCTCTGCAGACTCTTAAGGATTTTCATGGGCCTTTGACAAGGTTTTAACAAGCTTTTGGCAAGGGTAGTTTTTCCACATTTTCCTGTGTTCTTCTCTGGTTCATTTGGTTAAAGAGTGTAAAGCCAAGTAACCGGTAACTTCACACACCAGTTCAGGATCTAAGAAGTTATTGTTTTTTCCGTTTTTAGCCAGAAAATTTTATTGGATTCCTCGTTTACCTAATTTGGAAATATGAACATTAGAAATGTAGTGCGATGAACAAAGTTTTCATTTATAACCCTGACGGGCTTGAAATATCTTTTTGTAAAGGCATAATAAAAACAGTATTAAAACATGTTTCAACATTCAATGTTGGTAAATTCTGAGATATTCGTCATCAGCAGTATTCAGCATGGACGGGCTCAGCAACAGTGGCAGGTAGTGGGGGCTCAACCGAGCGCAACGACCTCCGCCCGTCTCATCGTGGGCAATTAGGGGAGCTCCCAACATGGCCTGTGCGGGGATTTATGGCTGTTAGCCAACTGGGTTTACAATTAATAGCCGACGTTGATGGTTGACGATGATGGCGATTGTTCTCTTTGTTTCACCAGGCGTAATCGGTGAACCACATCGACCATCGGCTCTCGACGAAGGATCACATCTATGGACTTGTTGTAACATTAGCTTATGACAGCGATCGTTCCCTTTGTTTCAACAGTTGACATCGGTGAACCACATCGACCATCGGTTCTTGACGAAGGATCACATATATGGCTGGTTGACGATCGTTCCCTTTGTTTCAACAGTTGACATCGGTGAACCACATCGACCATCGGTTCTTGACGAAGGATCACATATATGGCTGGTTGACGATCGTTCCCTTTGTTCAACAGGCGTCATTATTTTTTGTATCTACTTCAGTAACCATGAAACACTTTTGACTGTACACTTAATGCAATTAACCTCTTACTTTACGACATTTGAACTTTGCTCTTCAACACTCAATATATCTGTATTTTCCTCCTAAAGACTAGTAATATGATTAATAATCTGGTACTGTAGTTACCTCTGCCATATTGGTGCAGTCTCCACTAGTAGGCTCTTATGTTCTAGCCTCTTTCAATAACCATAAACTATTTGGTCACAATGAAACATTTAGAACGTTGTTACCTCTCGAATAGTTCCAAAATTTGATCCAATCCATCCTCAACGGCAGGCGATAGGCGTGATATACAGTGTTTCGCCCCCTTCGTTTGTCCCACGGCCCTACTACTACTACTACTGGCGCAAGTCTTCCATGATCACACAACAGCCTGAGGTATTGCATCACATCGGTGTTGGTTGTGCCGCTTCCCTGGTCCCACAGCCCTACTACTACTACTACTACTGGCGCAAGTCTTCCTTGATCACACAACAGCCTGAGGTATTGCATCACATCGGTGTTGGTTGTGCCGCTTCCCTGGTCCCACAGCCCTACTACTGCTACTACTGGCGCAAGTCTTCCATGATCACACAACAGCCTGAGGTATTGCATCACATCGGTGTTGGTTGTGCCGCTTCCCTGGTCCCACAGCCCTACTACTACTACTACTGGCGCAAGTCTTCCATGATCACACAACAGCCTGAGGTATTGCATCACATCGGTGTTGGTTGTGCCGCTTCCCTCGTCCCACGCCCTACTACTGCTACTGGCGCAAGTCTTCCTTGATCACACAACGGCCTGAGGTATTGCATCACATCGGTGTTGGTTGTGCCGCTTCCCTGGTCCCACAGCCCTACTACTGCTACTGGCGCAAGTCTTCCTTGATCACACAACGGCCTCAGGTATTGCATCACATCGGTGTTGGTTGTGCCGCTTCCCTCGTCCCACGCCCTACTACTGCTACTGGCGCAAGTCTTCCTTGATCACACAACGGCCTGAGGTATTGCATCACATCGGTGTTGGTTGTGCCGCTTCCCTGGTCCCACAGCCCTACTACTACTACTACTGGCGCAAGTCTTCCATGATCACACAACAGCCTGAGGTATTGCATCACATCGGTGTTGGTTGTGCCGCTTCCCTGGTCCCACAGCCCTACTACTGCTACTGGCGCAAGTCTTCCTTGATCACACAACGGCCTCAGGTATTGCATCACATCGGTGTTGGTTGTGCCGCTTCCCTCGTCCCACGCCCTACTACTGCTACTGGCGCAAGTCTTCCTTGATCACACAACGGCCTGAGGTATTGCATCACATCGGTGTTGGTTGTGCCCCTTCCCTGGTCCCACAGCCCTACTACTGCTACTGGCGCAAGTCTTCCTTGATCACACAACGGCCTGAGGTATTGCATCACATCGGTGTTGGTTGTGCCACTTCCCTCATCCCACGGCCCTACTACTACTACTACTACTACTACTGGCGCAAGTCTTCCATGATCTCACAACGGCCTGAGGTATTGCATCACATCGGTGTTGGTTGTGCCGCTTCCCTCGTCCCACGCCCTACTACTACTACTGGCGCAAGTCTTCCATGATCTCACAACGGCCTGAGGTATTGCATCACATCGGTGTTGGTTGTGCCGCTTCCTTGATCTCACAACAGCCTGAGGTATTGCATCACATCGGTTTTGGTTGTGCCGCTGATCCGTGTTACTAGCGCACGTGTAGAAGCGTACAAGGGTCAAAGCGTGTTAGGTGCGCACAACCCTTCTACCTGGGGCCCGGAGGGTCCGATCTGACCTGCCGGCGGTCCAGTATAATCCCCCGGCCATAAATGGACTAAACAAGGTTGAGCGTACATCCTAGTTCAAATGTAAATATTTGGGGATTGAAAATTTCTTTAAAAATAAACACGACGGATGTAAAAGTAACATTATTTAAAAATATTTTAGTTTTTGTCACAATTCAATAAGCTCAAGTTCAGGAGTACATGTTTAGTAACTTTAATGACAAGTATTAAGTGTAATTATCAGCACACTACGATAATGACATACTTACTACGAGACGGCAAGTGTGAGGTTGTTGAACTTATTTGGTATTATATATCATTCTAATTTTAAATATTATTACACTTTTCATTTTACTTATTATTGTTATTTTTACTAATGTTATTTTTACTAATGTTATTTTCACTAATGTTATTTTTACTAATGTTATTGAAACACCATAATAAAAAATGCATTGAGAGTTTTTAAATTTAGGATTAAAAAATGTTGCACAGTAGAATAATATTCAGTAAATATTGATGACTAATTTATTTTATAAATAAACATCTCTTGTGCCAGCCGCTTGAGTAGTACTGGAATTAGTTATAATAATATACAAATTAGATCCATTAGTGTCTACCTCAAATTTACAAATATTGTGCTGTATCCTGCCTTTCGGCCTGTTCACACCCAATTTGTTTATGTCTTACAGCATGCGATAATGTGGGGGACATTTTTGGAGTAGTTAGAAGATGGTTTTAAATTAAATTATTGTCAAAATTGTATTGCCTAAATACAGCATTAGACGTGTTTGTTAATAATAACTACTTATTTTAGTCATTTACGTTATCGATATTTAGAAGGGGTGATTTAATATTCTAGTTTTACTTGATTCTAAACACAATCAGGTGACTACTGACATAAATTTATACAAAAAATGTGGTTATTCTATTGCCCATATGTTAGTAGGCTATTTCCCCTATATTATAATATGAAAAGGCCATATATACAGGTGTTCCCCAATATCACTTTGGCACATATTTGTCAGATTTATCTATTGGAATTTCTCAAAGGAAGTTCATTAGTTAAAAGTACTGGGGACACCAAAGGGGTCATCATCCTTCTTATTTACCTGACAACTACCTGGTAAGGGCATTCCTGTGAGTATGACTCTAGTATAAGGGTGAGAATATAGCAGCATTGACTTCAGTCATTCAATTGAACGTTACTTCCAAGTCTAGATACAAGTCCAATAAAATATTCTAACAGAATTTATTGATGGTAGGCCCTATAGTATAGCTTTCAAAATGTCAAATAAGTTTTATTATAATTTTATTTGAGAGTAAGAAATACCACTATAAAAGAAATTGTCGCTATGTTCATACATTTTATGTATATTATATTTAATAAATACTGTGTTACAAAGACGCGTTGTACTATACTTTTTCTGTAAAATAAACTGTTGTACCTAACTATTCAGAGAATTATTCAGATTTGAGGGGCCAACACACCTGATGATTACACTCAATGCCTAGAATTGTGTTAGTAAACATGTGCTCCTTAACTTGAGCTTTAAACACTCAAAATTGTCGTATTGAACTGTGACAAAAACTACAATATAATTAAATAATGTTACTTTTACATCCGTCGTGTTTATTTTTTAGAGAAATGTTCAATCCACAAATATTTAAATTTGAACTAGGCTGTCCGGTCAACCTTGTTTAATCCATTTATGGCCGGGAGATTATACCGAACCGCCGGCAGGTCTGATTGGACCCTCCAGGCCCCAGGTAGAAGGGTTGTGCGCTCCTAACACGCTTTGACCCTTGTGATTTCTAACACGTGCGCTAGTAACACGACACGGTGTCGCTTCCCTCGTCCCACGGCCCCACTACTGCTAATGGCTGGCCGAACGACGCTAAAGCAATCGTCAGGTAAAACATCAACATGGGAAATTTATGGTTTGATTGTCAACAATAAACATCGAGAGAGAAGAAAACTTTTAATGAATTCGTCTGCAGTGAAAGTCAGTACAACACCTTTCCAACGGAATCCACCTAGAAATAAGAAAAACAATTAGTATATTGATAGCAAAACACTAAATTGTAAAACAAATTGTAATTATTGGACTGATTAGATGAAACCTAATTAAAATTGTATGCAGGGTTATGATGTATTCGATTATTTTAATGTCATATTTTAAATTGCTCTTGCATTGAACTTCAAGTATATGATAAATAGGTGTGTAACATTCGCCTTTTGTGTGACGATTGGCTGTGCAATTACACTATGTGGGACCATAGCCTTTATGAACAATAAAATAATTGCAATGCTATAATCTAAAAAGACCGGTATGTTGCGCAGTCAAGCCGGTAGCGAGAGGGAGGGAGCGGTGACCGGTCGTGCAGTCAGCTGTTAGCTCCCCCTACATCAGCTGTTCCCCCTCCAGTCAGCTGTTGAGGCCAGACCAGCCGGCGACCATCGACGTTCAGTCGGCTTTTGCCTCCCTCCTTCATTGGAACACTTCACTTACCTTCCTTTGCTACACCAATACACTTTTCCGTTCCCTAAAGCCGGCCCGTACAAACAATACATCTCTGTGATCGCCTGCTGTGATTTTAGATAAGATCCTCTTCCCAACCCACCGACCAGTTTTGGATTATTGTTTCAGGTATATATTCACAATTTTTCTTTGTAGCCATTTTTAGTTTTATTGGATTGCTAACTTAACCTTATTTTAGTCACGAATTATTACACAGATTGGTTGTGACTAATTCTCATTTATACTTTTCATTAAGGTAAACAACAGCTACTCCTATTTCTATTAATCAAGTTCCCAGAAAGACCAAATCTCGTTCTTGGTAGCCTAACTTATTTAAAAATAATTAAAATCTTACAGCTTAGTTAATTTATTTTGCTCGTTTTCATTCATAACAAACCGACTTCCAGTACAATAATATTAAAAACCAACCTAATAAGTTAAGGTGTACATAAATCTCATATGTCAGATATGAAGTATTCTCTACTTAATTTCAACAGAATTACTTAGCACTTAATTTAACTAATCAGTAGTAATAAGTCTATTTTGTTAATAATATAACTTTTCTTAATAATAATTATGTAGGGCCTATTTAATGACGAGTTTGTTTTGCTTTTATTAAGTTAACATCTTTTTATAATTTCGTAACTACCTTGCTATGCAAGCTTGATCTAACGAAATGTTGTTTCTGTATTTGTGTCATTGACGGTTTGTTAAAATGTATTATTTTTATGTTTAGTGAGCGGGCAGTTCTTTGTTCTAGGCGAGACAAAGAGATCTGGGCCGGTATTGATTTGCAACCCTCAGCCCTTGCCAGCGATATACTACCACTACCTTTCTTGCTTTCCCTTTTTTACTTGTCCGTATCTCGTCATCCTTAAAATTGTAACTTATATTCGCGTTGTTAAATTATCATTAATTACTCAAAATAATTATGAGCTTTCAATTAAGTAATTAATTTAAATTGATACAACCATGGTACATCCATATTCCTTTGTTCTGTGTTGCCAGCTAGCAATATAACCGAATGTTATATATCATTATTTAAACAAATAGTTTTTTATGTAAGTTTGCCATAAATACTAACTCAATTAAACTTCCTAGACCCTGCTGGCTTTCAATTTTAAGCAGTATTAATTATTTTTAATTATTGTGTTGGGAATTATGATTTTAATATAAGATAGTATATACATTAAGGAAGTAAGTTTCGAATTCAAGGCTTGTATATTTGAAAGATTAATAAATAAATCTTGTTTTTAATTTAGTGAACTTTAAATATTGAACATTTTTACTGGACTGTGGTTTTCCCAAGCGATAAGTTGGATAAGTTACTCATTAGATTTAGTGTTACTAAGAAATGTATATTTTGTGTGACAAGAAATTACATTGTCCATTACTTATGTTAAATGAATGTTTTAATTTCTATTTCACCTGCCAATGATTTTTAATTTTCATTAAAAATGAATGTTGGCAACAATAGATTGTGAGGGAAAGAAATCTAAATGATATCCTAATATGTTCCAATGTTCCTAATATTATTCCGTAATTTTATTTTGTACAATAATATTGCATTCATTATTTTAAAAGTCCCTTTGTTAAAAAAAAAAAAAAAAAAAAAAAAAAAAAAAAAAAAAAAAAAAAAAAACAGGTCTACAAGCCAAGATATCACCTAGATACTCAAATATCTTTTCCTAAGAATTATAACTTTTCCAAATACGTGTATGTACTTTCTATGAACAAGTACGTTCCTGCGACCAGGTTGGTTGCCGAAGCCGGCTGTGCCACACGACTCGTGACCGCTGCCCAATCGATATTGTGTTCCCTGTTCATGCGACCAGGTTGGTTGCCGAAGCCGGCTGTGCCACACGACTCGTGACCGCTGCCCAATCGATATTGTGTTCCCTGTTCCTGCGACCAGGTTGGTTGCCGAAGCCGGCTGTGCCACACGACTCGTGACCGCTGCCCGATCGATATTGTGTTCCCTGTTAATGTTACCCCTCCCCTCCATCACCATTGAACATGCTCTTTGTTTCTTCGGCATGCAATTGTTATCACTTTGTTTCTCGTTTGATGCTCTAGTAAGATTAAATAACAGGGAAATTGCAATTAGGAAAAGAATTAGTTTTTAACCTCTTACTTAGATAAATGGATAGAATTTAAACATACATACTTCGAACTATTAATTTAAGTTGAAAGGGTATTAGGGCAAGAAAATCAGACATTTCTAACGATGTCGTTGCATGATTCTGAGAGTCCATGGTCCAGTCCAGTCTTCTTTTTTATTTTAAGAAGGATATCGGCCTCTCCTTTAAATAAAAAAAAGAAAAGAAAAAGTACGTCCATGATCCAGTAGTCCATGGCCCAGTACGTCCATGGTCCAGTACGTCCATGGCCCAGTACGTCCATGGCCTGACTGTCAGATTAAATTGGAATTGGTGGCAAGTTGTGTTGCCGGTGAAATAACGACCATTTTAGCTTACACACTAATCCTTAAAATTACACTATTCGGAACATTTAAAGTGGTCGGACATCTTGGATCTATTTTTTATAAGAACCCTTACGTGTTTTTTTTTTCAAGAAAATTCTTTGAAATGCCATTTATTAGATAATGTGATGGTGAATTGATTGCTTCAAAGCGTATTGTAACTTTTATTTTGGATACTTATATTTCAACTTCTTTTAATTTAAAAAAGTTGAAAAGAAAACAACAAATCAGCAAATCCCACAAGCATTCAACATTAAAGCATTTAGTGAAGAATTTACAAAAATTTAAATCGAGCAATTAATCAAACAGTTAAAGGAATACCATGTTTTTGCTTGTTTGAGAAAATTTACCATCTTATGGAGAGTAGATTCGTGTTGGTCCCTCCAGTTAATAAAACTTCTTATTCTTGTTGTACCTTGATTCTGTTAGATGAACGGTGATTGCTTAGGTCTGTGCAATGAGGAATGCCATCTTAGTTTGTAACCCATTTATATTTACAACTAAAACAGAGCTAGGCCACAGTCTACAGAGGCTGTTGAGTATGTTGGTTTTAATCCCATTAAAATAATGGTATTTGCAAATCCACATTTTTTCGTTATTTATTGACCAAAAGCTGTGTATGAGGTGTCATTTTAAAGGTTATCATATTGTACATTGGGTTTACTTTCGATATGTTGAACACACGTGCCTAGTTTTGAAAAATATGTGAAAAAATTCCAACGCGCAATTTCATGCTTAATCAAATGAATTTTGTTTGGAAAAATCCGTTTAATAATAACTGTTTAGTTTGGATATGTGTGATCATATGTCCGGCTCAAAAATAACATTGTTCTTATGGGATTAAAACCAACATGGCTGACAGCCTGTTCAGACTCTTAATACATATCTGGGTACATGAGGGGTCGCCTAGATACACCTAAGGATGGCAAATATTTTCAACTTATCGATATATCGCAAACCAAAGATCGATCTAACGATAGTATCGAAAGCAAAATATCGATATATCGGATAAGCGATATATCGAATTCTAAATTATTTATCTGTTTTAAACTACGCACTAACTCTTATGACCAAAAATATGTTCACGTTTAACTGTCAATATTTAGAATAGCCCACTCAATAAGATTGCGTTTATGTACACGAAAAAGGTTTTGATCTGTGCGATTGAATGAAAAAAGAATTCAAAATGAGAATAATTACAACTTTCTTTTATTATTATCTTAATTATAAAATAATAATAATTAACTATAATCTAGGCATATTAGAGTCAGCGTTTTCAACGCGCACACAAATTTACCCAATCCACTCACTGATCTGCAATAAACTACATTTAAGTGCGTAAACCTCAAGAAAAAAACTATTAAAGTTACTTTATTAAATGAATGCATGTTTTGTACGATTTAGAGGTAATTTAAATGTGTTATTTCGAATCGTGATAATTTTAAGTAGAAAGAATAACGTCAAAATTTAGTGATATGATAGACCAAAGTATCGATATAGCCGATATTATCGAAAGAAAACATCGATACTAATATATCGATAAGTATTTAATGATATTTCCCATATATCGTTGCCATCCCTAGATACACTTCCCGGCTTCTGCAGAGCTAAGCATACAAACGTAATGAAATGAACATGAATGGAAGAGGTTCGCGGGGAACAACGACGAGATTTGCAAATCGCTTGAGAGACACAAGGCCAAGGAAACAACCCTTGTTTCAGGTTTATTATAAATTGGATTACTGGAGGATTAAAAATAATTTACATTACTCTTAATTTATTATAGTACATTAGATTAAAAATGTGGAGTATTTCATAGATAAAAAACACCATTGTTACTATCATATCAGGAAGGAAACAAATTTTTCATCCTTTACACTTAAAAAAAATCTATAGATCTTATTTTACATAATTTAATACGTAGCAAAGTACACAGAATTTCATAATGGTTCTAAATATTTTTTACAAGTCAAAAATAAACTCAAGCCGTAGAATCTCCTTGATCTTGGAAGTTACTTGGGCGAAAGAGTAGGTATAGAAGACTCAGTGCTGTGGGCGTGCCTTGGAGAGCCAGAGGTGAACCCAAGGTCAAGAGTGCTATCCCCTCTCCTCTCTTGGCCACATGCTGGGTCTAATTAAATGGACCGTACAACTTGAATGTGACTGTAACAATTACACAAACACTGGTCCACTCAATTCATGTTGAGATCGTAGTGGTAGATCGTTTGGTACCGGGGTTTATGCTCTTAACTTGAATTCTTCCTGGAAACAGAGTTAATGACTTTCAAGTACTGTAATAACTTTACCTGGAGTGTCCTTACTAAGGACTTAAGTATTCGTATTGTTCTTTTTGAAATGTAGCCTTCATTAAAAATGTATATTTAATGCGGTTTCTTTGTAAAAAAAAACAACAATTTTTTTGGGCGTCGCTACTACGGTACACCGATTTTGGGCACCTGGCCATAAAATCCCAATCAACTAGCCGTAGTTTAGCACCTGACCTAGCAGGTAATTGTGTCTTCTTTGGTCAAAGATCACTGTTTGCTTTGTGTTTCTGTTTACAAGAAAAATGTGATATGCTTTATGAATAAAAAATCGACTTGGAAAAGGCGTGTCTGTCTCTCTGGTCCTTCCTAGAACTTAACGTTCAATTTGTGAGCTGACATTATGTGAAATTAAGGCAATAAAGAAAATAATACACTTCCCTCTGAACGACCTACCCAAAATCTCAGTCGTAACAAACCAATTTAGAACGCCTAATGAACACGACTTATATGATTGTGACCACTCCAAAAAGGTCATTTTGGGTTTTGGAGAAAAAATCAGCCATAAACCGTGGAACCCCGCAGTTGTGATTGCCTGGGTCGCTCGCCGCAAGACGTGACTGGAAGGGGGGAGATTGCCGGGTAGAGAGCCTCTGGGCGACTGCCAAATTTTACCAGGGATTTGCGAATGAGAGCAAGGTGGTTGTTAAACCAACGTCGAAGATTGTGTTTCAATTTCGTGGAACTTTGCTACAAGTTTTGGCAAGTCATTTGGCAATTGTTTTTAGTAAAAAGGAAAAAAGAGTTTGTGAGGTTGAAATCTTGTAATTGTGTGTAATTGTGTGTACAGTATATGAAATAGTTAATTAAGATGTGGCTAATCATCATCATGTAAGTTGATTGAGCATAAGCTACTATCAACTTACATTTCGTCAAATTAATTTGTAACAATTCTAACATTTTACCCATTTTGTCCTGGTTATTAATGGTATTCGAGTACTAAACGGTTGGAATGTTTAGCCTTTAGGTTGACTGTCACGCCGATCCCTTATCACCCATGGTAATGACGATCGATATCTGAACATCTTGACACTACTGTTCCATTCCGTCCATGTCAGCTATTTCGGTTGTTAACGTTACGTCACTTGACACAATCTCGTTCAACCGATTGTCTCTAAATTTAGAAAAGTAATAAGCTGATAATGATAACGACAAATTACCAACACTTTTTTTGGTCGAGTACATCAAGACACTTCAATGTCAAATAAGTTTTATTACAAGTAAAAAAAGATTGTATAAATGGTTTAGTAAACTTTTGTATACAAATAGTAAGCACAATTGTTTTTTGTGTATATTTTATATTTCTGACTTATGTTCTTGTATTTACCAAACCAAATGTTGATGAAATGTTGCTTAGGTATACGTCACAGCAAATGTGGTTGATACATTGATGGGCAAACTGAACAAATTATCTTCAATAAATATAGTGGTTCCTGGTCAAATGTGGTTGATACATTGATGGGCAAACTGAACAAATTATCTACAATAAATATAGTGGTTCCTGGTCAAATCATTACTTAAGTGTTATGCAATGAAAAGACCGTGATTTGATTTCAACTATCATACATTAAAATTATGAGGTTATACATTTATTTTAAAAGTAATACAGTACTATAAATTGATTATTACTTTTATTATTTGTATGGTTTGTAAACAAGAAAGTTTTATATAATTTCGCTAGTTTGAATAATTTAAATAGGTGATAATAATTCATATTCGCCTTAAAATATGCACAGATCTTTGTCGGCGTCCTATATCTGAGTCTAACTGCAAACTCCAAAGGTTGCTGTATCCCACTACCCTTTAGGTTTCAGTCAGACATTATATTTATTCCTTCATGTAACTTTGTTATTACGCTCATTCCATAGTGAAGTCGATAACTTCACTCACTCACTCACTCCATTCTTGGCAGCCCTTCCATCCACCCTACGCGTGATTGTCCCGTATCAACGTATCTGTGTGTGCGGTATGCAGGCTGAATTTAACTTAAAAGCAACAATAAAAATAAATTATTTTGATTAATAGTGCCTTGATTATTATATATATATTCGCAATACGTAATTCATCAGGTCCGCCGGTAACTACTATTTTTAATTTTAAAATTCCAACTTTGTACAATTTGTTACCTATTTTACACCCAATTTATTCCTAATTTCGTAGAAATGTGTTTGTCAAGCCAGCAGTAGTCACGGTTCTGTCGCCAAACTATTTTGGCTTCGAGCACTACTTTCTGTGCCAGCGGTTTCTAGAGTTCGCCTCTCTTTCACCTCTATCTGGAGGAAAATCAAAATCTACACCCATCTTTGACATCCCAAAGGTCCTTTTTGATTTTCTTTTCGTCATAAACTTCCTTATTATATTTTTCAATATTGTTGTAAACCAAGAGAGAAACAGCATAACAAGTGAATCATGATCTGTAAATTTAGAATTTTGAAATAACTAAAGTATTTGCTAAAATTTTGGGTTTAATGGAAGGGGTGAAATAGGTCTTAACTTTAGCAATTTTGTCAGTTTTCAAATTACTATCGTTTATTCTTCCGTAGTTTATCGTAGGACTATAATTTATTATTTTAACTAAGTTCATTTGTGTGAGTTGTACTTATTAACTGTGCAATTAGTTCAGCTGTAGGCATGTTCGGATTCTCAAACATTGTATGCGGTACTCTCTTTAATCGGTTTGTTCGCTAAATTACACAGTGTTCCATTCGTGCGAATATACGTTAATTGCACTGAAATAATTGCTTTGTGAATCCAAGCTGCATACACGTATACTAAGTAATTACACAACCTATCAACATCAAGGCTGTCAGTCATGTTAACCGCTTGGAATGTTCCTCCATGAGTGCACCTTCTTATCGCCTCTAATCAGATACCATTATCACACTAACTCTTACAATGCAATTATAATTTATTTGCAGCTAGATATCAGTTTAAATGTCAGTTTATATATTTGCAAGACTTTATAATCTTGCATCAACTGGATTAGTTAGTCAGTGATAGGCTATCTCAAAAGATTTGGAGTAATGTTTGATTGAGTTTAAAAATAATTCCATGTGTTCTGATTATAATAGTATTTCTTAAGTTGAAAAACTTGAAATCAAATAATAATAATAATAATAATAATAATGTAATAGTTTCTCATTAACAATCAGTATTATATATTAGAGTATAAAAGTAGTGTAAAAAGTGCGTTTCACTAAAACTAAAAATTGAATGTCGATACGGTCATGATGTGATGGCCCTCAATCCCCATCCTTGAAGGAGGTTCCAATTTGTTTTGTGGAGACTCGCTGTTGATGTCAATTGCCTCTGCTAGGGCTGTGCTCCTCCGGATATAAAACGCTAAGAGGAACTTCGCAGAGTTCAAAAAGATCCTATCTACTCCGATTCTCCCAATTTTGCAAACAATCTTGCAAGTTACAGGGGAACCTCAAGCTAGAAAACCACATTTTCGACTAGTTTCACAGTTAATCTCAAACGAAGTTTCGCCAAAAACCGAATAAGCGTTAACTTGATATATGTTTGACTCCTGTGGTTCTCGGAAGTCGTTAAGCCGATGATCCTCGGGTTGTGTTAGAGAGGACTTCTTAGAACTAACTTCGTTTGGTAATAAAACAGTTAAAATTTTCAAGTTTTACGGTCTTGTCATAATGTTATGCACCTGGGAGACGTTACACATCGTCACTAATCGGGATGAGAGGTGAAAGCATACTCATTGAGGCGCTTTCCCAACCATTTTGTCTGTTTACCATTTATATAATTTTAATTATCTTGGTTAATGAGTACATTATTTCCACGCAAGTTTATCAGCACGTATTTCTGTTGTCAAATGTATGTAAGGTACTTAATTTGTTGTAATTGTTCAATATTATGGCAGTCTTCAAATATGGGCTGACTGTTAGTAGGTAATGCATTCCCAATGTATGTAGAAGTTCGAAAGTAGGTCGTGTTTGGGGCACATGACCATGAAAGAACTGCCCAATAACCAAGTATCCTTTCTACAAAACTATAATTGTTGTGGGTCAGTGGACATGGACCGAGTAGCTCCTTCCATGACGTGTTCACGGTGGGATGGACAGCCGAGACAGGTAGCTGCCAAAATGGCGGAATAACAAAAGAAAGAATCATCTGGTCCTGGTGGGCAGAGTGGGGAGGAGGAACTGGTTTGGCCGTACCGCGAAGACCGGTTTCGACCGATCGCTGCTGTAATTTGTTAGTTATGGGCTCCCCCCGCCGGGGCACCATAAAAAGTGTAATCTCTCCTCACCGCTGTGTTTCCAGGTCAGGTCGCTGATGCTTTCCTCTTCTGGTTTCCGCGATAAAAAGTGCCATTGTCAGCTCCGCTCCGCTGCAGCACTGGACAGTCACTGCACCTCGCAGACCCGGTTAGACTCGTGTAATCGGTTTTTTGTTCCAAACCGGTCTTTTGAAAATATTCTTCAATTTGTACTTATCTGTCTCAGTTTTAAAGGATTGGTCTTTCCTCTTGCGCTGAACGGACCATATCAGACTAAAAAATTGAATTATTGTCATTTTCTTTTGAAACCTCGATGGTCTTGTTACCATCATTAACATTTCTTTCGAAATAGTAACTCAAACGACAACGTGAAATTGTATTTTTTTGTGTTGTTTTTTATTGGCACTCAAGCGCTTATTTATTTATGATGTTAATTTTTTAATTCTAATATTGAGTAGACATTTCCTTGAGAAATCAACTCAAATTTCTGTCTATACTTTTTCAATTTTTTGAAAGCAAAAATGGTCATCCTTGAGTTTTTTTAATTTCTAATATACTAGATTTGAATTTTTATTTAACCTCAACCCAATGTTAATTAATCGATTTTATCTTAGTTGTTTATCTCTTAGTGTGACCCAGTTTAATTAGGCTGTTGACAAGCCTATTTCATCGCGTTTCAGTAAATTAGTCAAGAGAAACATGAAAGGTTTTGCTTTTAAAATTTCATATACTTTTTGTTGATTAAAACCCATACACGTACAATGGTGGTATCCCCTCACATATGCACGTATAATGGTGATATCCCCTAACCTATACAAAACAATAAAAGGTTTTGCTTTTAAAATGTCATATACTTTTTATTGATTAAAACCCATACACGTACAATGGTGGTATCCCCTCACATATGCACGCATAATGGTGGTATCCCCTAACCCATGTACCACCATTATGCGTATATTCCTCCTTCAATGCACGTACAATGGTGCGTGTCTTCCAGTTTGCGAACAAATGGGGGTAGGGGTTGGGATCCTGAGTCGGGCAGTTTCCAGTTAGCGAACATGTCTGAAGAGATAATTATCGCCAACCTATTCCAAGAAACTAGTTGGCGTGATATAATTCATAGTGATTATTTACTGTCAAATTATTAGTTATAATTACTACAATTGTACGAGAAAATGAAAACAATCCTACAAAAAGCAAATATCAATTCAGACATATCGAATATGATGAAGCTGGAATAATGAAATAATAAGATCGTGGCAATATATTTATAATTAAATAAAACTCACAAACAATATTACAAATGCAATGAACTACTCAGCCTAGTTTTAAAATATAGAACATTTTTCCCACGTTACGATCTTGGTCGTATCGTTTTGAACATCTTGATATTCTGTCTTCAAGTTTGATGTATTTTCTTTTTCTTTTTGTCCCCTTTAGGTTTAGATTCATCCTAATGACTGTGATTTGACGCGTCAGCCTCTAATTTCAAATATTTTATCAAATCTTTAATTCTTGGGTGAGGTCTTCCAAATAGACCGTTCGTGTTGTGACGCCACCCTTCGACAGCATTGTTTGTGCGATGCCGCCGGTTCTAGCAATTCCACAGCTGTTAAAATAAAATGATCGTAACAAAAGTAAAATAAATCTACTGTTGTCACAGAAACTATGCGCAAGTTCTAAGTTTGTTTATTACAAATAAAATCGAATAGACCCATGAACTATCAATTGCTAGGCCATTTCGTGAATTTGAATGTATATAAATTGGATCAAGAAATTATTTCCAAATCTGAAGTTGATAAAGTTTACTAGACTGCGTTCATTACTTCAATAGTGACAGTATAAATATATCAAATGTAATATACTATACTACAGTCGGCGCATAAATTACGTGCACCCAAGTTTGAAGGTAGTAAAATATATAAGGTTTAACATTTTTACTATTAGTTTTAATAATTTGTATCCAAGTTGGAACAAAAAAGTACCAAAATGAAACTAGTTTTCACTGCACATATAATTTACACCATTATTACTCAAAACCCCGTTAATTTATCACGTTTATATTTAATGCGTGGTTGATAGGAATGTTTCTTATAAGTTTTATACATTTTAGAATTTTAACTTTTCAAGAAAAAAGGTTTTTATCAAATCCCTGAAGCAACGTTTTCTTAGCTTCTATATTGTAATATTAATTACTTGGTCAGGTTGTAATCCTTAAGAAATGTATTGCAATGGAAATACCACAATATCTGTACCAGGTAGCATATTAATTATCCACCCCATCTTCTATTTTTTCAAAGGCGGTCACTTCGTCAAGGGTCGTTCAATTGTGTACGTAAACAGGAAATAACCCATAAGGTTGGCCCATTATCCTCAACCATTCGGCTGATACCCAGTTGCACCGGCGGTCGAAGGAATTTCCACGGGTCAAAACATTCCTCCGTCCGAAAAGTGTCCAGATGCACCGGTGGTCAAAATCTACCCACCTCACTTATCCCCGCTGCAAATTCCTTCGACCGCCGGAGCCGGTGCAATTGGAAGGCCCCTTCCTTCCCCACCCCACTACATTTCTTCAAACATAGTTTATAAGTGTTTAACAATTTCGCAATGGAATATTCTATCAAACACTTGCCGATGTTTCGTGGCACATACTAATGGTAGACCATAGCAGGTTCTAACTAATAAATATGGTAACTATGTATTTAATGTTTAATTTTGTGTTTATCCGTGGCAACACTAACCTAACCTAACCTAACCTAACCTAACCTAACCTAACATAACCTAACCTAACCTAACCTAACCTAACCTAACCGACTCAACCATTCCAGCACATTTCGAAATTTGTTTAAAAAGTAAGTGTACATTGGTAATGGTCCCACCACCCAACCATGTACAATGGTGTACTCCCATCCAAACACCTACAATGGTGATTATCCCCATACACTGTGCAAGCTGAAAAAACCTTCCTATGGAAGACCAGGAAATTTTCGTATGTTCACAAACAGGACGTTTTTACCCTTTGTTCGTAAATTAATCTGAACCAGCTAGACTTCCTACTCCACTCTTCCCCTCTCCATATACAACCAAGGCTGACCACATCCAGTACTGACAGGACAATCGGTGGCTGATGCACTCACCAGTCAGGGACAATCTGGAACTGAACAAGGAAAGATGTAATAGTTACGTATCCAGCCTACTTTGTAAGGATGTAGTATGACAAACATGACAGTCCAATAACGATAGACAAAAATGTTATTAGTAACCATGAATACGATGAAAATCATAAATTAATTATAATGAATAGATTATGATTGAATGAGAATCGTAGGCCTAAAGAATGTGTAAAATACCTTACATGGGTAAGCCTGGAATTTGTAAAAAAGTAACAAAAAAACTGTACAGTATATCGTAAAAAAATTAACAAGAATCGGAAGATTATAATATATTTTGCCTAAGCCTGCTATAACTAAGCGTATCTCAATTTCAATTTGTACGTCGTCTTAATTTTGAAACCGATAAAACTAACAATTGTCTGTTATAATTAAAATGTTAAATTTATGTATTATAAATCATTTAAATGTTACATTGTTTATTATAATGTATCATTATTTTATATATATATTTGCGCTTAAATTAGTGACTTCCAAAAGAAATATATAATTATCTGTAAAAAATTTGATACTACTGTAAAAGGAAAAGGACAATTGTTTAGTTTGCTAAGGGTAAGATTATATTGTTCGCGTGGATACGGAGTGTTTACTTACTTATTTGTTCATATTTGGTCAATTACTCGATAAGGCAAGATTGTCAGATGTGTTGGAAATTATTTAAAAAAAGCCATTTATTATAGCCAAATAGCCACAACAATTCCGAAGGCACACATACGTGCCAGGTTCGTACACCAAACGTACAATTACATTTTTGACATGGATTCGCTGGCGATACGTGTCATTTTTGTACGACAACCGTTTTCTGCTGATATGTTTTGTTGATTGCAGAGGAAAGTATCGTTGACCTGACTCCGTCACACACAGTCAGGTTTTACCAATTTAGCGACTTTATAAAATGAAGTTTATTTTACAAAGACATTATAAAAATGTAAATCAATCGTCATTTTTGTGTATATATATATGTGTGTAAAAAGAAATCAAATTAAGAAATTCATACCACATCGAAACCTCATTCAATCATACGTAATTTTCAGTCAAACATTCATTCGTGCCTAATCCCCACTACCGGCGCCGGTTGTCAGTCATCTGATTATGCGGTCTCCAGTTGCATGCCAAATACTCGTCAGCACTATAAAACGTATGAGATGCTAAAAAGCGTTTGTGACGAGTTTTTAACGCCTTGGGCGTTGGTGCATTTTTAATTGAGTCCGGTAATTTGTTAACAAAACGAACGCCCGTGTTCGTAAACTACCGTCCTGTGCCTTCCAGTTCAGTAGTTATCACTGTGTCTGGTTTCATGCGCATGTATATCCCGACCACTTACCATGGCACTTTTACATATGCAAAACAATGTTGTTTCCAATATGTAAAAGAAAGGCAGTGTCAATATTTGCAGGTTTTTGAACGCTTCTCTGCAAGATTCTCAGAACTTCAATTAATTGTGCATCGCTTGTATTTGAAATCTTAACACTCTACTGAACTTCTTGTTTTTTGAAGCTCCACACAGCACCACAACGTAGGTGAAATGAGGGTAATTCAAGCCATAATTCGCCGCCATCAGAACCTGAGTTTGGCAGAATTTGGCTAAAGTCCTTAAGACATATAAATGCCTGGGGACAATCTTGAGCAATCATGGTCGATGTGATTATTCCTGGTCAACCCTAGATGGATAGATCCAGGTGTATTCCAAGGAATGTTGAATTAACAGTCTCATTTAGCAGGGTATCCTCCAACCAAACTGTTCGCCTTTCAGTGATATCTTGTGGTTGCAACGAAATTGTTAATACGTTACATTTGGAGGGATTTTTTTGTTAATTGACTTAAACAATCTACTGATATACCGAACGCAATTGTTTAAATCAACAAAAGATTGTTGTTCTAGGATCAAATTTAATTTGTTGACGAACAAAAGGTCATCCGCATACTGTATTAGTCTCCCATGCAGTAGTGCTGACCCTATGTCGTTGACACAGATAAGAAAAATAATTGGGCTGAGTATCGAACCCTGAGGGACTCCATATCTCAGATCAATTGGTTCAGAGAATTAGTCTGAAAGTTGGAAGACTTGAGATCGGCTGTACAGAAAAGCGTGAAGCCACCTGAGCGGCATGCCCTCTCATGCTGTAAGATTCAAGTTTGTCAAGCAGCTTAACGTGGTCAACACAGTCAAATTATTTGGACAAGTCGAGAAATACACTTAGTGTGTATCTTCGATCTTCCAATCCCTCGACAACCTTTTCAACGAGACTCAGACTGCGTTGATTGTCGACTTTCCTTTTCTGAAACCGAATTAGTCATCAGAAAGAAGATTGTGTTTGTTTAGCCGGCTCAGTCTCCGAGAGCTGGTTCCTAAGTTTGATTTTCTCGGCCTCCATCTCAGTATAAATCGTTGAAGCATGTTGATAGACGATGAAAGGTTAGATGTAGCTGATGGTTCGTGCCTAATACTGGTGGCGATGGAGGGGATGTTACAGTTCCATTCTTGATGTTAGAAGCATTTTCTGTTCTCATCAGCTACAGGGTTGGAGACTGGAGCGACCAGTGAGTGTTCTATATATAAGTGTAGACAAGGAGGCTTTATCGCTGGAACTAGTGATTTTCTGGGAACTAAGCAACTCTTTTGTAATGCAATAAAATCTTTCGTCTTTACTCAACAGCACATTTTAAACATATTTAGGCAAACTAAACAGCTGTTTTGCGATAATGGAGTTGTAATGTTCGGCGGGCACGAATTGGACAACTTTTGCCTACCCTCGCTAATCCCCGAGCACGAACTGGACAACATTTTCGAAGCAGGTCAAGGGGCTGAGCACGAACTGGACAACTTTTCGGCTCCTTTGAAAACCGAAGTGCCTAATCTAGCGTTAAATAAGCGCACACAAACAATCTGAAAACTGCTCGCTCATGTAAAGTCTGTAAACAAATATCCCCCATAAGAATAACAGAAACTCAGAAACTATCAAACAGATTTAGGTTAGGTTAGGCCGCTACATTCTTTGCGCACTTGGCCCCCGCTGCATCTAATCCTTTCTAATCCTTCCTGCATACCACCCTCTCTACCTGGCAGGGAAAGTTGTCCAGTTCGTGCTCGGAGATTAGGAGACCCTTTTCTGTCCCTTCCTTAAAATTGGGAATGTTGTCCAGTTCGTGCCCAGCCGTAATGTTGGCAACACTGGGGTCTGCTAGTCTGGGTCAGAGTAGACCAGCCGGTGCCACTGGTTCTCGGAAACCATGTAATGAATGGCCTTTAGTGGTAGTGAATGGGGATGTGACCCAAGTCACGTACGCGGTTTAGCCGCCCGGGGCGTATAATCGCTCTGCAGATCTTTGTCGAAGGACACCGCGTCCCGCTCATTTTAAATGTTAATATCGAATTGTTTATGCGATATATCGTAACTGTGGGAAGCTGCCGTGTTGTAACTACTTTGTCCATATGAATTTCCCATTTGTAACAGGAAGTGACGAGTATTTAAACCGAGTGTTTGTGATTACTGTGTTTCACCTTCGAAGTACAATTACATTAAGAACATTTTTTAATTTATCCAAAAAATAATACAATTACAATACTTGGAAAGGTTTTGTAGGTATATTGGACAAAACACACGGCTTCGTAAGTAGTGTATTTGACTGAATGTAAAGCCTTCAAGGACCACGCTGCAATATCAACTTATATCACCATGACGCCCCTTTCTCGTTAAATTCTGGAAAGGGTGTGTGAACGGGTCTATATAATCATATATTGAACAAAACACACGGCTTCGTAAGTAGTGTATTTGACTGAATGTAAAGCCTTCAAGGACCACGCTGCAATATCTACTTATATCACCATGACGCCCCTTTCTCGTTAAATTCTGGAAAGGGTGTGTGAACGGGTCTATATAATCATATATTGGACAAAACACACGGCTTCGTAAGTAGTGTATTTGACTGAATGTAAAGCCTTCAAGGACCACGCTGCAATATCTACTTATATCACCATGACGCCCCTTTCTCGTTAAATTCTGGAAAGGGTGTGTGAACGGGTCTATATAATCATATATTGGACAAAACACACGGCTTCGTAAGTAGTGTATTTGACTGAATGTAAAGCCTTCAAGGACCACGCTGCAATATCTACTTATATCACCATGACGCCCCTTTCTCGTTAAATTCTGGAAAGGGTGTGTGAACGGGTCTATATAATCATATATTGGACAAAACACACGGCTTCGTAAGTAGTGTATTTGACTGAATGTAAAGCCTTCAAGGACCACGCTGCAATATCTACTTATATCACCATGACGCCCCTTTCTCGTTAAATTCTGGAAAGGGTGTGTGAACGGGTCTATATAATCATATATTGGACAAAACACACGGCTTCGTAAGTAGTGTATTTGACTGAATGTAAAGCCTTCAAGGACCACGCTGCAATATCTACTTATATCACCATGACGCCCCTTTCTCGTTAAATTCTGGAAAGGGTGTGTGAACGGGTCTATATAATCATATATTGGACAAAACACACGGCTTCGTAAGTAGTGTATTTGACTGAATGTAAAGCCTTCAAGGACCACGCTGCAATATCTACTTATATCACCATGACGCCCCTTTCTCGTTAAATTCTGGAAAGGGTGTGTGAACGGGTCTATATAATCATATATTGGACAAAACACACGGCTTCGTAAGTAGTGTATTTGACTGAATGTAAAGCCTTCAAGGACCACGCTGCAATATCTACTTATATCACCATGACGCCCCTTTCTCGTTAAATTCTGGAAAGGGTGTGTGAACGGGTCTATATAATCATATATTGGACAAAACACACGGCTTCGTAAGTAGTGTATTTGACTGAATGTAAAGCCTTCAAGGACCACGCTGCAATATCTACTTATAGGCCTATCACCATGACGCCCCTTTCTCGTTAAATTCTGGAAAGGGTGTGTGAACGGGTCTATATAATCAATACCCGTTCACTTAAGTAAGCTATAAATAAGTTTGTTTTGAATGTTTATAACCCTATCTGTAAACAAACAGGTTCAACTGCACAGGCAATCTAGTGTATTTTCCCGCGGTCTGACTGTATGTACGATGTAACTATGGTTGCGAGATGATATATATGAATTGTTCGTGTCATCAGACAAAGAAACATGTCAGGGACAGAAACAGATGTCACAATCAGCTGATTGTGACGCATGTGTGATAGTTGTGCGAAGAAAGCAGGTATAGGAGAGAACCTCATGAAAATTATTGCAGCAGTATTTAGATGTCTTAATTTCCAGGCAACATAATCATATGTAGAGAGAGAGTTGGACCTCGGTCCATGAGTGTGGAGAGCAGACATGGGATGTTGACAGTCAGGGAGGCCAGGGGCCACGCCTGTGGGAGGACAAAGGACCCGTGTGGGCTGTAATAGCAGGTGGGGCAGAGAACTGCTTTTTCTCTTCACTCAGAGGTCAACTTACAATTGTGTTGCGTTTTGACTGGTGGAACTGAGAGACCAAGAATACAGCCTTTTATATAAACAAAAAGAGGTGTCAATATGCTCAAGAAATAACAACATATAAAAAATGTTTCCACTTTGTCAATACTTTATTAGAGAAAATCGTTTAAGTAGGAATAGTTGAAAGAACTCAAATCCAATTCTTAACTTTTCTTGCTGGATCTCGATCAATTTTGATATGAAAAAACAGCACAAGAGAAGAACGGATTCAGTCTCTTGATAAAATAGTGGTCAACACTTCTGATTGGGATCACAGAATATTCTGTGCTGGGTCCACAGGTTTAGTTTCTGGGGTCCAACTTCATTTTGTTGTATGAGTTTGGACAGTTTCTCAACATAATGATGAAATATAAAGTAATACCACTGGTATAAAAAGACAAAAAAATCAATTTATTAATAAACTGAACCGGCCTGAATGGTTAACCCTGGAAACCCTGAAATAACGCAGTCTTTCAGACTACACTTGGGAAAAAAATTAAAAAAAGTAAATACATCGTAATGATTTTTTGTACATATACATGAAAATATAGAAATATAATTCTCAATATGTTTTTATAACTTTTGGGAATTTTTAGTCTTTTTTTACACATTCTACACACACTTCTCCTTGATGCTCAAGGCAAATGTAATTAGCACAGACGGGTCACCCTTGATGCTCTAGGCAAATGTAATTAGCACAGACATCATACTAGAAACGGGCCAACCTTGATGCTCTAGGCAAATGTAATTAGCACAGACATCATACTAGAAACGGGCCAACCTTGATGCTCTAGGCAAATGTAATTAGCACAGACATCATACTAGAAACGGGCCAACCTTGATGCTCTAGGCAAATGTAATTAGCACAGACATCATACTAGAAACGGGCCAACCTTGATGCTCTAGGCAAATGTAATTAGCACAGACATCATACTAGAAACGGGCCAACCTTGATGCTCTAGGCAAATGTAATTAGCACAGACATTATACTAGAAACGGGTCACCCTTGATGCTGTAGGCAAATGTAATTAGCACAGACATCATACTAGAAACGGGCCAACCTTGATGCTTTAGGCAAATGTAATTAGCACAGACATCATACTAGAAACGGGCCAACCTTGATGCTCTAGGCAAATGTAATTAGCACAGACATCATACTAGAAACGGGCCAACCTTGATGCTCTAGGCAAATGTAATTAGCACAGACATCATACTAGAAACGGGCCAACCTTGATGCTCTAGGCAAATGTAATTAGTACAGACATCATACTAGAAACGGGCCAACCTTGATGCTCTAGGCAAATGTAATTAGCACAGACATCATACTAGAAACGGGCCAACCTTGATGCTCTAGGCAAATGTAATTAGCACAGACATTATACTAGAAACGGGTCACCCTTGATGCTCTAGGCAAATGTAATTAGCACAGGCATCATACTAGAAACGGGTCACCCTTGATGCAAATCGCACAAATTATCCTTGTTCCAGGCTCTCTGGGGATGTCTTGAGGAGGGGGTGTTGAAGGTCCAGCAATGACTTCTATATGTCACTTGAGATTTCTAGACAGATTAGGTAGAATTGACTTCTATATGTCACCTGAGATTTCTAGACAGATTAGGTAGAATTTGTCGTAAAACCTGAGGAGTAGGCCTCGTGATTTCTTCACATATGTCTTTGGCAAACGCTCTCATTGACATAGGTTTCTTGTTTTTTGAGATTGCGTTATGGACATAGATTACATTTGTAACTACACATCTACACCACCAATCAGATCATTTACAACTATAGTTCTCATAACTATCGTTTCTGTCTAGTTGCGATAAAACTTCATTTATTTCAAAACTAGTATTTAAAAATTCATCCATAATAAATATATTATATGTACAGTTATTCTAAGAAAAGATTTTTTAAAACTATAAATATGTACAAGAAAAACTAATGTTAAATAAATGTCAACATTCGGCGTATAAAAGTCCCTTTAACGGTAACGCTTAGTCTGACAGACAACTGGCAGGTTACCAAACCGAAGTGAAGGGTGGAAGTGACTAACCCCTTCAACGCTTAGTCTGACAGACAACTGGCAGGTTACCAAACCGAAATGAAGGGTGGAAGTGACTAACCCCTTCAACGCTTAGTCTGACAGACAACTGGCAGGTTACCAAACCGAAGTGAAGGGTGGAAGTGACTAACCCCTTCAACGCTTAGTCTGACAGACAACTGGCAGGTTACCAAACCGAAGTGAAGGGTGGAAGTGACTAACCCCTTCAACGCTTAGTCTGACAGACAACTGGCAGGTTACCAAACCGAAATGAAGGGTGGAAGTGACTAACCCCTTCAACGCTTAGTCTGACAGACAACTGGCAGGTTACCAAACCGAAGTGAAGGGTGGAAGTGACTAACCCCTTCAACGCTTAGTCTGACAGACAACTGGCAGGTTACCAAACCGAAGTGAAGGGTGGAAGTGACTAACCCCTTCAACGCTTAGTCTGACAGACAACTGGCAGGTTACCAAACCGAAGTGAAGGGTGGAAGTGACTAACCCCTTCAACGCTTAGTCTGACAGACAACTGGCAGGTTACCAAACCGAAGTGAAGGGTGGAAGTGACTAACCCCTTCATAATTGACCTTGATTAGGGAGGGAAAGGTATAAAAATCAGCATCGCCTTTAACTATCCCCACCCCCTATAGGGAGCGTAGTCTGAGAGACAAAGCGTTACCATTCCAGGGTTATTGGTTTATTTTAATTTTTCTATGTGAATTAATTCCTATTCGTTTAAATTAAAATTTAAAAATTTGTCTTTTCATTATTGTTGAGTTAATTATATCAGGAACATTATAGGTCTGGATCTTAGACAAAGAAAAAAAGTCCTAGTATGTGTGTCCTAACGATCCCAGGTTAAAAATGAAAATAGTTTCTAACTTTTATTTAGCAAGCCAGTAGGCCTAGGTGCCAAAATATTGTAAAATAAATTGATGTAGTTCTTTTTCCTTATTACATTAGATGAGTCATGTTTTCGTTGTTTTGTATTTTGTTTCTATTGATAGAAAACTGTCGGAATTGCCGACATACAGATTTGGACACTTGTTATGTAAAAGTTAGACTTGAAAATGGTCTTCACAAGGAGTGTGAAATGTTGACAGTTAATGAATAGGACATGCGCAAATCTTTTACATGAAATAAAATGAAATGAAAAATATCTTTTTTTATTAAGTAAAATTAAGTGAAAAATGTCTTTATGAAAGGGGAGAAGTTAGGACTGTAAAGTCCTCTCTAACATTTAACTCCAAAATCCAAAAAGACATGTACATTGTACAATAATCATAATAATGGAAGCCTATCCAGGTAGTTCTACTATGGCATAGCCAATATATATTAAATAAATAAATAAACAAATAAATGCATGTGTGCAACATTCTTCATTAGACATGTAAATCAGTAGACGCTTTGAGCATCTCTCCCACTGAAAGTCATACAAAATTTATTTATTTTTTTAAGTAGATGCTTTGATTAAAACCTAGATAGTCATAATTTCATTTATACAATTTTCACTGTAGTATCACAACAAATAGCATGTTTTATCCTGCATATACGTCCCTTTGTTGGTTTGACAGTTTAAGGGGATGTTGCTCATGTCTTACCTTCTATTGCAGGTTGTAGATGATGGTGAACGTGGAAACCTTCAACTGTTTGCACGCCTGAGCGACTACAACATCTACACCACCATCAACGCCAAGAACCACTTACGCGCACCAACCGAGTTCGGACTGTGTCTGCGTGCCCCCGGCCAAGAGGAGCCGAGTCGCCTTAGGTGCCTTGCCTGTGAGACTGAACGTGCTCGGACGTGCTGGCTTACTGCAATGCGGCTTGCCAAAGTAAGTCCCGTGTTATTGCCAGTCATTCCTTGTTTTACTACTGCAATTAATCCAGTCAAGTTTTTTTTATAGATATGAGCCATATGCGTATTCAGTGGGAAACAACTTACTAATATATTTATCTTAACCTCAAATTCAATATCACAAACTTTTCATGTTAAAACGCAACTCGCTACAGTGGAATTACTCACACTCTGTAATTTGTTACCTTCCGACTTGTACTCGTTTTCACTTATGGGCTAAGGACAATAATCTCCAATCAGAGATGGTCGGAGCTTCACTCACTTATAAAGAAAAGTAAGGCAATTTGGAGACTTGGTTTATTTAAGACTAACATTTAATCTTCTTATAGGTTTGTTACAAAGTTACAAAAATTCCACTTGGCATTTAAAATTGTGTATTACCAAAATACTTCGAATCAGGTTGCTAACAATCACAACTCAAGATGTGGGAATCAAACGAACGCTACACCAACGTTGCAAATTTGAACATCATTTTATTGTAAATTTACCATATTAATTCATGTTCAAATATGCATTTGTTGGATTTCGTAGGTAACACCATATTTCGTAGGTAACACCATATTTCGTAGGTAACACCATATTTTGTAGGTAACACCATATTTCGTAGGTAACACCATATTTTGTAGGTAACACCATATTTCGTAGGTAACACCATATTTCGTAGGTAACTCCATATTTCGTAGGTAACACCATATTTCGTAGGTAACACCATATTTTGTAGGTAACACCATATTTCGTAGGTAACACCATATTCTGTTTATTTTACTTGTTTTTAATGGCTTTTATTTAATTTCTATTAATGGTACATTTATGTTATTCAGCTGTTCAAAAGGGAGGTTTTTAACATTTTATAGTAGTCTAGTATTGAATTAGTGAGTGGACATATGCACTAAAGTAGTGTGAATTAATTCAGTAAATTCTTTGCTTGGTCAGAAATAATGTACATAAGATAGAAAAAGTTGTAATTTTTGTAGTAATATAGATAAGATTGTAAATCCATAACGAATATGGTTGTCCATGAGGTGATGTGAGGTGTACACATTGAGTCAGCCAGTCTCAAATACAATGGAGAGTTGTGTAAGCCTATATCCCTCCTTGTCTGTCAATATTTACTTCACTCTGTCAATAATGATAAAGCTGGCATCAAATGAGATTGTTGGATCATATGCACTTGTTGCACAAGCCCTTAAGAGTCAATAGTGCTTTTGACCTTATTACAAAACTGGGATCTTTTCAAAGTAGATAATTCCTTGTTGTGTTATCGACTATTGTTATTTTTGTGAAGGACACTTCAGTTATACAGTGTGTAGTTAATGCAAAACAGTGGTGTTGTAACAACTTGTTGGTCATAGACATATTTGGAGCTAATTTGCAGAAAAGATAAAATACTCAGGAAAAATCATGTTTTAAATTGTATTTTTGAATAGTAAAACAATCATGAAAATGTGAAATTTGTAACTTTTTAATTTTTTTTCTAGCACATGTAAGTTGTAAATCTATTCACAGAAAAGAAAAAAAAAACATCATGTATGTTACAGTATGGAAAGCAGTTGCGGGAAAACTACCGTGCTTTCAAAAACAAGCAACAGATGGAGACTCTGAACCCCCGGGACTACAGCAGCTACACTGTTCCTAATGTGAGTAAACTGTGCAAAATGTCTCTACATATTATTTACCCACCTGCCCACCCATACACATACCAGTGGTATTTACCTACCCACCCAGCCATACACATACAGTGGTATTTATCCACCCACCCATACACATACAGTGGTATTTACCCACCCATCCATACACATACAGGGAGGGATGTTGAAGGGAGACAGCAGCAACGCTGTTCCTAATATGAGTAAACTGGACAAAATGTGGAGGAGGGAGGGGTGTTGAATGGAGATAGCAGCAACACTGTTCCTAATGAGTAAACTGGCCAAAATGTGGAGGAGGGAGGGATACTGAAGGGAGATAGCACCTACACTGTTCCTAATGTGAGTAAACTGGGCAAAATGTGGAGGAGGGAGGGGTGTTGAATGGAGATAGCAGCAACACTGTTCCTAATGAGTAAACTGGGCAAAATGTGGAGGAGGGAGGGATGTTGAAGGGAGATAGCACCTAAACTGTTCCTAATGTGAGTAAACTGGGCAAAATGTGGAGGAGGGAGGGATACTGATGGGAGATAGCACCTACACTGTTCCTAATGTGAGTAAACTGGGCAACATGTGGAGGAGGGAAGGATGTTGAAAGGAGATAGCACCTACACTGTTCCTAATGTGAGTAAACTGGGCAAAATGTGAAGGAGGGAGGGATGTTGAAGGGAGATAGCACCTACACTGTTCCTAATGTGAGTAAACTGGGCAAAATGTGGAGGAGGGAGGGATGTTGAAGGGAGATAGCACCTACACTGTTCCTGATGTGAGTAAACTGGGCAAAATGTGAAGGAGGGAGGGATGTTGAAGGGAGATAGCACCTACACTGTTCCTAATGTGAGTAAACTGGGCAAAATGTGGAGGAGGGAGGGGTGTTGAAGGGAGATAGCACTTACACTGTTCCTAATGTGAGTAAACTGGGCAACATGTGAAGGAGGGAGGGATACTGAAGGGAGATAGCACCTACACTGTTCCTAATGTGAGTAAACTAGGCAAAATGTGGAGGAGGGAGGGATGTTGAAGGGAGATAGCACCTACACTGTTCCTAATGTGAGTAAACTGGGCAAAATGTGGAGGAGGGAGGGATGTTGAAGGGAGATAGCACCTACACTGTTCCTAATGTGAGTAAACTGGGCAAAATGTGAAGGAGGGAGGGATGTTGAAGGGAGATAGCACCTACACTGTTCCTAATGTGAGTAAACTGGGCAAAATGTGGAGGAGGGAGGGGTGTTGAAGGGAGATAGCACCTACACTGTTCCTAATGTGAGTAAACTGGGCAAAATGTGGAGGAGGGAGGGATACTGAAGGGAGATAGCACCTACACTGTTCCTAATGTGAGTAAACTGGGCAAAATGTGGAGGAGGGAGGGATGTTGAAGGGAGATAGCACCTACACTGTTCCTAATGTGAGTAAACTGGGCAAAATGTGAAGGAGGGAGGGATGTTGAAGGGAGATAGCACCTACACTGTTCCTAATGTGAGTAAACTGGGCAAAATGTGGAGGAGGGAGGGATGTTGAAGGGAGATAGCACCTACACTGTTCCTAATGTGAGTAAACTGGGCAAAATGTGAAGGAGGGAGGGATGTTGAAGGGAGATAGCACCTACACTGTTCCTAATGTGAGTAAACTGGGCAAAATGTGGAGGAGGGAGGGATGTTGAAGGGAGATAGCACCTACACTGTTCCTAATGTGAGTAAACTGGGCAAAATGTGGAGGAGGGAGGGATGTTGAAGGGAGATAGCACCTACACTGTTCCTAATGTGAGTAAACTGGGCAAAATGTGGAGGAGGGAGGGATGTTGAAGGGAGATAGCACCTACACTGTTCCTAATGTGAGTAAACTGGGCAAAATGTGAAGGAGGGAGGGATGTTGAAGGGAGATAGCACCTACACTGTTCCTAATGTGAGTAAACTGGGCAAAATGTGGAGGAGGGAGGGATACTGAAGGGAGATAGCTAAACTGCTGTATTGTTGTCTACCATCCTTACATGTATTTGGAGTTTCAAGCACTCTATACATTATACATATATAAACCATAAACACATAGGAGTACTAATAGCTCTCCCATCCACAAACTGTACCATTCTACCATCCAACCTCTGTACGTGTCTGGGTAGGTGGTTGGGTCAGTACCACTGTACGTGTATGGATAGGTGGGGTGGGTCAAGCACTCCCATCCACAAACTGTACCATTCTACCATCCAACCTCTGTACGTGTCTGGGTAGGTGGTTGGGTCAGTACCACTGTACGTGGGGTGGGTCAAGCACTCCCATCCACAAACTGTACCATTCTACCATCCAACCTCTGTACGTGTCTGGGTAGGTGGTTGGGTCAGTACCACTGTACTTGTATGGATAGGTGGGTGGGTCAGTACCACTGTACGTGTATGTATGTATCTCAATGTAATAATGCTAACAAAAATATTATTGTTAGTACATTCATTTATATCAAAAGCACTCTCTACAACAAAGATAAATATGTGAATTATTTTATTCAAACAAATAAATTGCAACTCGATGAAGTGAACCAAATTGTTATTCAGTAATATCAAGTAAAGGATAATAAAAATAAATTAACAAAAAAGCCTTTTAACATTTTTTTTTAGATTTTACAATAACACATTGGTGAGCCATAAAGCATAAATCACAAAAGGTCGAACCATTCTTCTTGCCAATGGGATTTGGCAAGTCATGACATGTCATAGAGTCAGTCAGAAAGCAGGAAGGTCTAGATCATAGATGAATAGCAGGGGAAACTGGAGAGAGCCCAGCGAGCTTGGTGCTGGGGGAAAGTTGGGGAAATGTAGGATGCAGATAAACAGCTGGCTTTCACCATTCTTGGTCCTAGACCAGTGCCTACTGTCCACCTGTGGTTGTTGCTGGCAGGATTTTGTTTCAGTTCAACGAGACAGTTTTATTATTTGCGAATAGTTGATTGCTTTAGTTCTTAAAGAAAACTCATTTTGTAGCCTCGAGATATTGTGGATTTATTTTTTATCCTCATAAAAATCGTCTAACATTACTTTATGCCTTTTGTTCTGTTCAGTACGTGTTTTTTATGAAAATAATTTAAAAAATTGTCAGGGCTCCAAATGCATGAATTTATTTATTTAATCAACTTAACTAAAATAATTCTGAGTACAAATAACTATTTTTTTGTGCATTGATAATCTTTAATCCTACCTGAAATATTGTGCAGTAAGGTACCATTTGAACAATTGAACACTTTAATGTAAATTTTAATTCTTGTAGATATTGAATAAAAAAGTTATTAAGAAATTTAATATTCCTCTGGCAGTTAATTTAGAAATGAAATGTTATGTATTTGTTACAAATTAGTTTTGGGTTATTATTAAAAAAGTAATTATCTTATAAAGAGGCTTAAAAATAATAAATGGCCAGAAAAATTTCTTACGTCAGTCAATCTCAAATGTCAAAACTTACATTTTAATGATAACCGTTATTTTGATTAAATCAGGGATATTCTTTGTCTTAATGGATTTTATAACCTCCAATATTTTTAATGCATTACATCATTACTTTTAATTTCTTTCTTACAATTTAATTTCATCTCTTGGTTAATTATAAAAAATGGTAACTGTAAAACTGGTAAAGCATTTACCTTCATTATTTTTAGATGTTGCTAGTTAAAGAGTTAAAAAAGAAAGTTATAAGAGATTAATCATTGAATAAACCCTCTATGTTGATGGGGCTGCAACTGAAGCTCATTGCACTTGGCTCATGCCAGAACCTCATCTCGGCCCCTCGTTCCTGTTCTAATGTTTGTTTTTTCTGATTTTTGTGCTATAGCCAAACTAGGCACACCTAAACCTTGCGTTAATTTTAAATCTTGCTAGAACGTAATAACATGGAAGGTAGTTAACTTGTGTATTGCCATACTTCAGTGCCAAATGGAAAGTTTGGCTGATGATCAAATCAATCCAATTCGACGTTTTCTAACAAATAACCTTCAGCTTTCACCTACTTTAGTCCATTTAGTTATATATAATCATACATTTAATACATAATTTTACTAGACTTAACTTATGTATTTTTAATGAGGAAACCATGATTTCCTTAAATCTTTTACCCAATCATACATTTGATTTGCACTAATTTATGTAATTTTGTGCACTTACTTTGATACTGTATTGACACATTTATTTGTTCTTTTTGATTAGGAAAATAATGTCTATTGTTAATGTAAAATAAAGTATTAAATTTTCTGTGAACGTAAAAACAAGGCATATAAGACAATAGTTAACAAATATATTTATTATTAGTCCCGAAGCCTGTTTATGTACATGCAAGAATAGACCCACCCATCCAACATACCACATTACATCTTGTGGAAAAAAAATAATTTGGACAAAACAAGGTAATGGTAGTTTTAGTTTGTTTGATAATCAGACCAAGTTGTGTTTTAATACAGTCTTTGTTTTAATACAATGTTAGGTAACTGTGCTCCTATGATTTTTTAAAATTTTAAACAGTAATGTTTATGTATATTTTTTTACTGTAGAAATCTGTACCGTTATTATTTAGACCTGTTGTTAAATGTTGTATATCTCTAAAACTTTGGTTTTAAGCTATGTTCATGATTTCAATTTGTCAACATGAATGAAACATATTTATGTAGTATTAATATGAACTCCTTAACACCACAGATCATGGTTAAAAACTGTGTAGATCATGATAGCTGAGTAGATTTTATAAAAGCAAACTTTATATTTAACATTAATATTCCAATAAGCTTAGCTTATATTGGATATTCCAATAGCTTTAATATAACATTCCAATGTTATATCAATTTCTTCAATCTCAGTTTTTAAAATTTAATTTGTATATTCATCATTTTCTACAGGTTCTAAAGTAGTGAATGCCAGATTTAGTTTATAAATCAAAATAGTATAGGCAGGAGATGGTTCAAACTTTAATTTCTTACAACTCCAAAATTACAATCATTCGTTACTGCATTACACAGGGTGTTTCAAAACTCATGCTACAAACTTAGGCATAGTGTTCCTTACATCAAAAGGAGCCAAAAACTAAATGTAAGTAATAGTCTATCACTTTTCGTTTGTCTGTCTGTCTATGTACATGTTTTTTTATTTAAAAAGTCATATTTTTCAAAATATTCAATCAGATTTATTAGACCATTACTTACATTTAGTTGTTGGCTCCTTTTGATCAATGGAACAATATCATAGCAAGAGTTTTAAAACACCTTGTATAATTGTGCACTATATTATTCCGATAGATAGTGGCACTGACCCACCCAGTTGAATTACCATACATGTCCAGTTATATTCATATTGTTGCAATATTGCAATATTTAAATCACTGCCTGATATATGCAGCGACTATGTCGTAATAGGTATTTGTAATATGTAATTGATCGTAACTGACTCAAAATGGAAACATTTCATATCAGAACTCTTTACAGTTGAACTGTGTGATCTGGTTTTGTCAAACATCATTCTCCAGTTCATCTTTAAAAAGACATCTACTAATAAAAATCAGTGTCTTATTATAAATTTGCTACATTCAAACTATTACTCTTTGGACCTTTTAATTACTTTTTTAATTAATACTCATTTATAAAATGATTTCTCTTTGTTTTGAAAAACACTGATTCTACAATCCTTAGAACATTGTAGTTTCGCAACAAACTCTGTAAATAAAAGTTTTGTTTCGGTCAGCTGTAGCACATTTATGTCAGTTATCTGCGGCCATTGTGCAATCTGCTACAGCCATATTTCTGAATGCCGGTTTGGCAACCGACTGACAGTCGGGACATTGTGGTGAGGGTGCCAAAGCCAACCCATTACCAAATTGTTTGCAGAACTCCCTAGTGTAGTTATTTCTGCTCCAAGCCTGAAGGTTACCAGAACACAAACTGTTTTTGGTATGCTAAACAAAGTATTCTTAACAGTTTTACTCATAAACAGCTTTACCAGAATCATTACTATCCAAGGCTTCAAGTATTACTATCAGTTATTTCAATTGATACCCCTTTTAATAAAGGACCAAGAAAGAAGGATCATTTTATATAATATGCAAAGAATTTTTTTGCTAACACAACTCCTCCCTTTTTTCTTGGCCAATTTTAATGGTTGACATGTCAAAAAAATTGCATCTGTTCGTATTTGTGCAAGAAGGTCTCAAAAGTAGGTAAAAGGGAAGCCCTCAAAGTATGTTTTTCGGCCATAAGAATAACGCAGAGAGAGTTTTAAAAAATTAATTGAATAGTAACAGCTGTTCAAATGTAAATAATGATCTCTATAACATTTTAACAGCTGTTGGAATATAAATAATTTTGTTTGTAATATTGGAAAGGTTACACCATTCATTCGATTGTCATGACAATATGGGATCTTGTGTATTTTTCCCCCAGAGAGGTTTTTAAACATGGTTTTACTCCTATCCGGCTTTGGGACTCTGTCCCACTGGCCTTTAAGGTTTAATATAATGGATTAACTTTATTTAATTAATTAATCATCACCTGATAAGTAAAATAAATTAATGAAACCTTTTAAGTAACAACATTGAGTTATAAAATATAAAAAGATTACAGTTCAGGTGCAGTGAGTGAGCTACTGTTGACATATTATTTGTGGTCACATGCCGAGGTGTCACGAGCGCAGAGAGTTACTGAGTTGGCACGTGAAGTGGCAGAGGGGTGCCTTTAGTAATCTTAAATTAATAAAAACTTACAGTTAAAGGAAAACTTCTGTTACATATTCTTTTCATTAGTTTATATTAGAAGACAAGATTTTTTAGAGATATTCTAAGGAAAATTCATGTTTTTTGTATATCAAGTATAATGACAATATTGTATTATTGTCAAGCAATGATAATAAAAATAGGAGCTATCAAACTAGTCGGTTCCATAATGATTCGTGTGTGATTTTTTTGTACTACAAAAATCAGATGATTTTTGTCAGTTTTGATCTTTTGAATTTAAATAGTCAGTATCCTTTATGTTGAACTGTTAGATATGGATTTTTATACTTGTTGTATGTATTGACATTTAAATAAAGAGTTTAGTTTTACTTTTAATTTAGATGTTTATTATTGCTGATTTTTAACTATCTTGTTTTTGTAGAAAGATTGACTGTGTTCACTCAAAGTGTCATTATTACTTGGATTAGAGCCCAAGTTGTACACATGCCAGACTGCCTCGTGTGAGGTCAAGTCACTTGGTTGTCTGGCAATCTGCCATTCTTCACATCCTCAATACAGCTACAATGTTTTATTTTTGTTTGGATTTCATCAACTCGCACGTGTTCTGTTGAGTGTTGTTTTCATTCTTTTAGGGTTCGTAATTCTACAATTTTAGTCTTTTTTTATGAATTGGAAAATATTCTTTTATGAATTTTCCAAAAATGAATCTGAGATATGAGTTGATTCTGTTGCAGGAAAGCGTCAGGTCTCGGGTGGCGATGGACTTTACTGGGTCAACGGGTCGCATTGTTGAAGACCCTAAGGAGGCTCGAGCCATCGCATTGGCAGAAGGTAACACATGGAAGAAGAAACTACGGAACATGAGCAAAATGGGAGTGACCCAAGGCATAGAGTCAGGAGTTCACATTACACAGCCATGGTTCCACAGTGGCATGACTCGTGACCAAGCCACTCAGCTGGTTAACAAACACGGCACAGTTGATGGGTTAGTATCTTCTGTTAGGCTTTTCCGATTTAGCTTTATGAAATTTGTAAAATTTTAAAAGTCTGTTGATAGTTAATACAGTTAACTAAAATGAAAACAAGTTTGAACCTCAATAGTAGCTTATTGAACAATCTATTTTCAGGTTTTAAAAATGTAGTACTGTAGTTTATATTATAAAATTAAAACAGTCCTTTAATTAAATTAAACTTGTGTTTGATTCTCATGTAAACCCTAATTAAAAAAAAAATATTTTTAATATTTAATTTTATCATAAATAAAATGCAAGTTGTATGCTCCAGAGACCTATCTCCCCACCAAACTGGAAGTACTGGGGGATGGGTCAAAACTGGACATGCGGTATGATCACAGGCGGTAATCGGAGGGTTAAATCACAACTTGGCAGCTGGCAAAAAACTATTTATTACCAAAGAATTCAATAATTTTGGCAGAAGGCCACAATATCAATCAATTACACACAACTTAATCAATATCGTGCAAGTCAATCATCTTAAGAAATGATTTAAAATTCTTTTCCACATATAAAAAGTGTTGAAAATAATAATTTATTGAATAACAACTATTTACCACTCTGAAGAATTCTTTGGGAAGGTCATCAATTAATAGGTTGGCATTGAAAACTGTGTGAGTTAATATCCTTATGCTGTGCATGTTTATAGTTTATATATCTTCTTAAATCTATGTTTATTTATTTTATGCACACATTTGAAATAAAATGTAACCAAAACAGCACTCCAGTATTAGTGTTCTTCTTTTAGTTATCTATTTCATAATATTCTCAAAATTATTTTTGTAGTTAAATTCTTAATAGTTGGTAATTTAGTAGGTTTTATTAATTCTCATTGTTTTGTGTAGAGTTTTCCTGGTTCGAGACAGCAGAACAACACCTGGCCAGTTTGTGCTCACATTCAAGTGTGGGGGCAAAGTTTTCCACATGATCATTGTTCCTGTAAGTATAACCTGCTCAGCTGATACGTGTCCACTACTGCTTGTTAGTATTAGGGTCAAAGCAAGGTCTACCTTGTGGAATTCTGTATGATAATCAAAAATCTTAATTATGAGTCAGGAGACATGTGACTATTTTCATGGTTAGATATAACGATTTAATTATTTGTGTATTTTTCCAATAATATTATGTTTGATGTTATTTTGTGGCTACAGTAGAGTCCCACAAATCCGAACATCGGTAATCTGAAAATTTGCTTAATCCAAAACAGAAATTGGCTAAAGATTTTGGGGAAAAAAATGTAGTTACTGAAAGAAACACTACTTTATATATATATATCTAAAAATGACAAAAAAATATTATTTCAAGTGGCACTTAACTGTAATAAATTTTCAAATTTTACTTTGGTTTGAAAAAATTAGTTAAATTTCTTTTATGAGAAGAAGAATTCCCCTCCCTTGAAGCTAAATTATGCTAGCGTCTCAAAAACTATATCCACTAGGGTTTCGATGGGTTGTTCCTCTATGTAGCATAGTGCGAGATCAAATGCAGCGTCTGTCTGGGTTAACCGCTGTTTGCATTTTTATTATAGTATAAATATCAACAATAAAATAAGTTCAAAACTAAAATCGGTACGGTATGGAAACAACAAAACTAAATATGTAAACAGACGAGTTCGAACTTTTGATGCGAGACTAACAGTGTGAATTGAGAACAGTGCTATATGAGGTAGTGTGAGAATGCCAGAAATATGCACATGACTTCCGTCAGCTGATTATGTGGTCTATTGGCAAATGCAACGGCATCAAATAGCGCTGGGCATGGGATCAATTTCCGCTAGTGACTCCAACTTTTTGTCTTGAAAAGCTGTATTTGATTGCACATCTCAGATGAATATATTCTTCAATTAAAGGGTTCATTATCTCGAACCCTTCATTATCTCCTTCTTACTATCATGGAAACTTAGTATTGCGTTCAAAACTAATGTACTGCACTTAATGATAAGCATATTATTTGTATACAGTAAAACCTCGATAGTTCGACACTTTGTGGACTGCAGGGGTGTCGAAGTAACAAAATGTCAAACCATAAGGAATGTATGGTAAACTTAAAAAAAATTTTTTGTATAAAGAAATTGTAGTATATTTTGTCATGAATAGTTAACAATTTAACAAAAGTAAAACAAGCTATATATTTCTGTAACAATGTATGTCTTACTGAATTGGTATGGAGTTACAATAGTAGTTATTACGGTATGGACAGTAGAGTACTTAGAAGTTACAGTAACTAAATGTCCAAATATTCCTAATTTTACTGTTATTCTCTTTGACGGTGTTATTTCATTTATCTACTCTAGGCTGACTCACACGCAACCTACCAAAGACAAAAATTTTGCAACACTGTGTCATAATTACCGACTGTTGACTATAAGGACTGTCGAAGTATTGAGAGTCGGAACTATTGAGGTTCTACTGTAATTTTTATTAAAAGAGTATTTTAAGAAAATCTGTTAAATCTAAAAAATTTGGTACTGTAAAATGAAATGGGTTCGGTTTCAATTATTTCGGATTATCAGGACTACACTGTAATGTTAATTGCTCAGAGTATTATAATGTTAATGATACAACTTACTTAAAATTGTTTTAGTTTTAAAAATTACTTAAAATGGAATCGTCAATAAGTGGGATAAACCAAAAAGAAATATACAGGAATTTTTCAAAATTTAAATCGTTTCAATGGCCTAATGAACAAACACTACTATTGGTGAAACTATGTTTATGATAGATTTGAGAAAATTTGTAAATGGTATTACGAATAGATTTGTAGTAGCAAGAAACTAAGCCACAAGTCACCATAATTTCTGATCTCTCCAACCCCCCTCCCACTCCCTTAATTAGTAAAATAATAAACCTGCTCAAATAGTTGCTATCAAGATTATTTTATTTCATCTGTTTTCCCTCGTAATATTTCACTGACTTGTTGTGGTTGTAGGTAACAGATCCAGGAAGAGGAGGAGTGTTTTACTCCCTGGACAACGGAGCCACCAAGTTCTACGACTTACTTCAGCTTGTTGAATTCTACCAGCTGAACGCTGGCTGTCTACCGACCCGACTGACGCACTACCTGGTTGAGAGTCCAACCGGCCCGTTGTATGCTGACAAGCCCACTGTGCCCACCGTATAACACATCCATCACCGCACATATTATCTTGTTTTATCTGAAAGTAATTTTATCGGCTGTTACATACTAAGCATTTTATTAAACGAATAATTCACCACGTAACCAGATCACTTATGTACGTGTGTTAGTGTTATTGTATAAGTAAATATTTTATTTCTTAGCACTCTACACTTTAGGCTAGTTTGTCCGTTATGTGTAGACTGTTGTTGTTGGCTCGGACCGAACTTGTTTCCGTTGGTGCTTTTTGAACACATCCCAAATGAGCGTTTAGTTTTAAGATCGAAGATTTCATATTTGAATCTAAGTCTTGTATGGTCTCAATAAATAGGTTAGAGATTAATGTTTGCATTATGTAATCCTAGTTCGAAGATTGTAAATAATTTTTAAGTTAGATTGTTGATTATCTATGTTGTCTACTTTTATATTTTTCTGTAAATTATCTAGATAATTTTATCCTTAATATATTTATTGTTCTATTGTTAACTGGTAACATCAGATGCGATAATCTGACAGTTTTGACAAGAGCGTGGTCCACCATCTCGAGCTCACTTGTTTGGTGAAATAGCTTTAATAATATTATGTGTTGATTATTTTAATTTAGGGAATGCAGAGCTTGAAGTTGTTGGCCCAATAAGCTATAAAATTATTCATTATAACTATTTACATTTCGGTTTTAATAAGTTTTGTCTGTATGAATGTTGAAATTCCTGTTTGTTTCAGTTGTTCAGTGCTTTGCATTCCCTGTTTAATTTTAAGTTGCCATGTTTTTATAGCTTGCCTTTGGAATATGAAGATTTTCCAATATAAAATTTACTATTTAATGGAAAGCTTGTTCTTTTTACTTTATTCTTTAACTCATGTATGTATAAAGAGACATCCATATATATTTGTTCTTTATATATCTGTCTTTAACATGTCTTGGTTTACATCCAACTTTAATTTTTTCTTCAAAATGTTAATATTCTTTTATAATAAACTTAAGGTGTTTCATACTAATTGATGTAGTTTTGTCCAGTATTCATTTAATTACGAATATATTACCATAGTATAAAATTTAGACTTAAATTGTGCCTATTAAAATAGACAAAAATTGTGCAAGCTTCATTCTAAGCAAATAAATAAACCTTTTAATTTTGTATTTGTAATCTTAACTTATAGAACTGTTTGTTTAGATATAATTCATTGATCGTGTTTGTTTTTACTTAAATCATATTATTAATATAAGTGTTTTAGCAATAATTTTCTTTCTCTGAAGTACAAAGTTTGAACTCCTTGTTAAGTATCTTGAAAGTTTACTGCTAGTTTTGACGGGACAATTAATTATTCTAAACATTTCTTTTCTAAGTACAAAATATAATATTTAAAAAGTGTATGGTAAGAATTAAGTAATTATTTAAGTAGTAATAAATAATTTTGTGATTTAATGAGTTTGTGAAAGTATGCCCAATTGTTGAAAAGTGAGAAAGTTTTTTACTTTTCTGTGGCTGCACCAAGGTCAAAATAACTTGTCATATTAAGTCAAGGATTGTAAATTTTCTGGAGTCTGAAAATAAAGTATGTAGTGAATGTAAGAGGTTCATACCCTCACTATTAATGATATGATTAAACAGACTTAAGTTTTAAGTAATCGGTTTTTGTATCTTTAAAATTTAAAAATATCTTGTAAGAATTTAATTTTTAAATATATTGACACATTAATTGAAATTTATAATTACAATATAACTCAACAATAGTAATGCTGGTGAGTCAGTTCTCCATGCGCAGACCAATCATCTTCAATTGCCCAGTATGTGACGTATGTAATGGAGTATGTAAATATGTGTGAATGTTTAGTTTTAGTTGTTGGCCAGTACATTTTATCGTAAGTTGGTGCTGATGAGAGGCAAGACATTGATGCCAAATCTATCAAGGGGTCTTCAGACTCTTTTTAAGGTATAATATGAAATTGAACCTAAGAATATTTCACAACAACTTTGTTGAAATTGTTATACAGATTAGTCAAAAAGTATACCTAGAATTAAGCAAATTTTAACTGATTCCGAAGCTCTTTATTTTATCTTTTTATGAGAACTCTTATTTTCTTGTTATAAAAATTGTGTAAACTTATTTATATTTTACTTTAAGATTATTGTAATAATTTATTATAGTTTTCCAACTAAAATATATTTTATAATGCTAGTAAATTAATTATTTAACTAAATATACTGTCCTTCCTCTATAGTCTGTATAATTTTTCCTATATAGTTGTAATCTATATTGATTTAGCTATAGTATTAAAGTCCAAAATAAATACAATTTGAAATAGTTGTAATTTTGATGTTTCTAACTTTGAAAAATTATTTAGTATATTATAAACAGATTAAACTTTGTGGTATAATTATGTTGCTTTTTGTGATTCTGAAAATCATTTTTAAATAAATAAATACTAATTTAAATATAATTGTAATAAAAAATTGATAGTTCTGAGTTTGATATTTAACATAAAAATAATTTTAATGAGCAAGAGAAGTAATGTTGTATAATTTGTTGTTAGCTTTGAATTGTTTTCTCTTTCAACACTTTTTGTCACTCTAAAATAATTATTCAGTGGGAAATATCAGGGACAATATTTAGTGAAGGTAACATAGATTCCCACCATTGCACAAACTAACATAACCTAACTGCTAACTAACGACTCAGTATTAATAAGCGTAGTGGCCACAGGGTTTAGTTCTAGTTGTCTAGTTTTATTAATCATCTGGCTGTGGATTATTTTATTTTGTGATCACAGTTTGGTTCATTGAGGAGGTTGGAGACCAAAAGCAATTTGTTGTAGTGGACTTTTGAGTGTTGTGTCAGTTAATGTTTCGCTCTCACTGTTTGTCTGTGTCTACAAAGTTAAGTCTGATTGTAATGAAAATGTAAAGTGTATTTTTGAATAAACAGATTTAATTTTGTACTTGAAATGTTGCCTCTTTTTAACATTCCTAATTGTCTTTAAGGCTTTGTTCGCTGTAAATTATCTGTTAAAATATGGAAGATTTTAAAATTATTTTATTACTAAAATAACTTATAATTTGTGATTAATCTAAATAAAAGACTATATTTTCTGGTGTCAACTGCGTCAAAATGCTATCTAGACTATTTACAAGATAACCAGACGTTTCACCCATATTGTGATGCAATTTATGCACCTCATATAGTTCATGTAAAAAATCTGTCTAGAATTTTTCACTGCTAAGAACTGATTGTACCTTGTTGTCAAGTAAATTTTTACTTTCGGAGGCCACAAAAATGTACAATTGATGAAATAAACTATTGTATTCTAATGGAGCAACTTTTTGTCAGGATCTGAGGTTCAGGAGATCTGAGTTGAGTTTGTGACCCGCTAGACACCTGTGGTAGTTTGTGACCCACTAGACACCTGTGGTAGTTTGTGACCCGCTAGACACCTGTGGCAGTTTGTGACCCGCTAGACACCTGTGGTAGTTTGTGACCCACTAGACACCTGTGGTAGTTTGTGACTCGCTAGACACCTGTGGTAGTTTGTGACCCGCTAGACACCTGTGGCAGTTTGTGACCCACTAGACACCTGTGGTAGTTTGTGACCCGCTAGACACCTGTGGTAGTTTGTGACCCGCTAGACACCTGTGGTAGTTTGTGACCCACTAGACACCTGTGGTAGTTTGTGACCCGCTAGACACCTGTGGTAGTTTGTGACCCGCTAGACACCTGTGGCAGTTTGTGACCCGCTAGACACCTGTGGTAGTTTGTGACCCACTAGACACCTGTGGTAGTTTGTGACACGCTAGACACCTGTGGTAGTTTGTGACTCGCTAGACACCTGTGGTAGTTTGTGACCCGCTAGACACCTGTGGTAGTTTGTGACCCGCTAGACACCTGTGGTAGTTTGTGACCCGCTAGACACCTGTGGTAGTTTGTGACCCGCTAGACACCTGTGGTAGTTTATGACCCGCTAGACACCTGTGGTAGTTTGTGACCCGCTAGACACCTGTGGTAGTTTGTGACCCGCTAGGCACCTGTGGTAGTTTGTGACCCGCTAGACACCTGTGGTAGTTTGTGACCCACTAGACACCTGTGGTAGTTTGTGACTCGCTAGACACCTGTGGTAGTTTGTGACCCGCTAGACACCTGTGGCAGTTTGTGACCCACTAGACACCTGTGGTAGTTTGTGACCCGCTAGACACCTGTGGTAGTTTGTGACCCGCTAGACACCTGTGGTAGTTTGTGACCCACTAGACACCTGTGGTAGTTTGTGACCCGCTAGACACCTGTGGTAGTTTGTGACCCGCTAGACACCTGTGGCAGTTTGTGACCCGCTAGACACCTGTGGTAGTTTGTGACCCACTAGACACCTGTGGTAGTTTGTGACTCGCTAGACACCTGTGGTAGTTTGTGACTCGCTAGACACCTGTGGTAGTTTGTGACCCGCTAGACACCTGTGGTAGTTTGTGACCCGCTAGACACCTGTGGTAGTTTGTGACCCGCTAGACACCTGTGGTAGTTTGTGACCCGCTAGGCACCTGTGGTAGTTTATGACCCGCTAGACACCTGTGGTAGTTTGTGACCCGCTAGACACCTGTGGTAGTTTGTGACCCGCTAGACACCTAAGGTAGTTTGTGACCCGCTAGGCACCTGTGGTAGTTTATGACCCGCTAGACACCTGTGGTAGTTTGTGACCCGCTAGACACCTGTGGTAGTTTGTGACCCGCTAGACACCTGTGGTAGTTTGTGACCCGCTAGACACCTGTGGTAGTTTGTGACCCGCTAGGCACCTGTGGTAGTTTATGACCCGCTAGACACCTGTGGTAGTATTGACTCTTTGCTATTTCCCTAGCCACTAAATGCTTGGGAACATTTATCTCGATAGCTGAGGTTAGCTAATCCTGATAAGTTAAAATAAAGGAAACATTATTCAATATAATTTATAATAAACACTTGATCTCAGTAATTAATTGTATACTAGAACATTCTTAATTTCAAACTTTCATGTAAAATTCTTCTCCAGTGAATAATTTTATCACAGTTGAGTTTCCGACCTTGTCATCTCTAGCACCTGGTGTGCCACTTGTAAGACTGGTTGTCGCCTGTCTGTCCAAACTATTGTGTGAGCAGAACAACAGTGGCGGTTTACTCTCTTTCCACTTACCCACCAGGCAGTGCATTTATCAATAGTTGACGCCCGTAATTTGCAGTTAAATATTACTTCACTTTTAGACCTGTCCCACTCATATTTGTTTAAATATGTATTTAAATTTTTCACTTGGTTTATAGGATAAGTATGACTAGTGCCCATGATATTGGATTCATGCAACTGGTTTTGGTGCATTTTAAATAAATAAAAACATTAGGACAGTAGTTATTTGTCCCAAGATCATGAGTTAAAATTAAAATCTTATCTCAAAAAGCTATAAACAATTCTGTTCTCTGAAGTTTTAAATTTATGTTCACAAATAAATCTGTAATCTTTATTTGAATTTAATATTTGCATAATGAAGAATCAAATACAAAAGGGTGGCAGTTATAACAGACTCTTAAGTGTTGGAAATTAAAAATTACCTTTACAATTCAACATCATTAGAAGTAACTTTTAACTAGGTTTTGAGATTCTCATAAAAATAAACATCTATCTCATTAGGGAAATGTTTGTGTGGTGAAATTATATCATGTGCTTAACTTTAGCTGGTCTAATTTGTGATGTCAAGTCAGAGCAATACAGTGCTTGTAACAACAATACAGTGATAGACTTGACAATCTTACCAGATAGGGACAACTTTATCTTAAAACCTATTTCCCCAAAAATTGATTTGAGATTGCAATTTGAACTGTCACATAAATACCTTCTTTCCTGTGACCATCATATTTGTTTATAAGTCGCGCCATCCTAACTTGAGGCAGCCCCAACTGACCTGCAGGCTCATTAACCGCCCGCCACCGCGACCCTTTTATAATCCTATTAGCGACGCTTCTATGATCGCCTTAGTTCAATATTAACGTAAATCAAATAATAATCTGATATACTAATTCAATAGTTTATATTGATAACATAGATTTATCAAACATATCTGTTTTTGTCCCATTTAAATCGGACCTTTTTTACGGTTTATAAATTGTAAAGTAAATACCAAGTGTAATAACCCTATATTATTAACTTCACGTTTTAAATATATAAAACTACACGTATTATGTTATTATAGATACTAGTAAATTTATTTTTAGAGCGGGCGAGTGAAACTACCCCTTATTATTTGATTTAGGTTAATATTGAACTAAGGCGTTCATGAAAGCGCCAGGAACTATGATTCACCCTGGCATCCGCTGTGGGGGTGGCAGTTCCTGGTAAAGACATGACGCGATGGCTTTACCCAAGGGGTAGTTTCACTCGCCCGCTCTAAAAATAAATTTACTAGTATCTATAATAACATAATACGTGTAGTTTTATATATTTAAAACGTGAAGTTAATAATATAGGGTTATTACACTTGGTATTTACTTCACAATTTATAAACCGTAAAAAAGGTCCGATTTAAATGGGACAAAAACAGATATGTTTGATAAATCTATGTTATCAATATAAACTATTGAATTAGTATATCAGATTATTATTTGATTTACGTTAATATTGAACTAAGGCGATCATGGAAGCGTCGCTAATAGGATTATAAAAGGGTCGTGGCGGCGGGCGGTTAATGAGCCTGCAGGTCAGTTGGGGCTGCCTCAAGTTAGGATGGCGCGACTTATAGCAGCAGGGACGTATGCAAGACTTCATTTTGGGAGGTGTTCAATCGAGGAGTCTGAGCAAGGGGTGCATGTATCTCAGGACTACAGTAAACAAGGGCTCTGCTGCTTTCTATAGTGGCCCTGTTCCACCATTCTAAGTGTGCTGCAACTGTTTATTTAATGTTACACTATAATGAAATCTATATTAACTAATCTGCGTTTTATGACAAAACACACTGATTTGAAAATTTAGTTATTATTTTATTCGAATGTACAGATTAAAATGGTATTACTTCTTCTATCACTGAATCTAAAACAGCAGATAAGTGATTCCGCAGAATTAAATTAATTGTTCTGTGGCCTGTGAATCAGGTCAGTAACATCGCAGCCCAAGGTGAAAAATGGCACAACCCCTAGCATTTTGTAGCACTTGAACGATCTTGAACTCTCTCGTTAGTTTTTCTTGATGCATTGACATTGAGAGGTCAGAGAAAAAGGGTAGATGTGAATATGTGCCTGACAGATGCTCACTTCAATTGCAAAAAAATTGAAAATTTCGGGGGTGTCCAGACACTCTGTGTACGTCGCTGTAAATATCATCTTAGTGCCACCTACTGAGAAACTTCACATTCAAATTTTCCATCTGTAGATTACTGGACCTCCAGCACGCAGTGCTTTTAGGAATGCAGGGCATAGAAGCAAATAAAAGCTTTTGTTCATAATAATTTGAAATTCAAATTTCAAATATATTGTTCATAATATAAAGAAAATATTAAATATAGTTATGCAAAGCAAATAGAAAGATATTAGTGGTTTTGTTTTGCATCTTTTATTACTACAGAAACAACAAATAAATAAGAATATGGAGTAACTGTAAACTAATAATAAATAAAAATAGTTCATTTTTATCAATAAATATGTTAGATAACTCATCATATGATATAAGTTGCAATCATCTTAATGGGGTGGTTTTTCTTAACAAACAAAAACATGGATTTCTATTTCAAGGATGTGGTCTTTAGTAATAACAATGAATAAACATCTATAAGAAGCGAAAAGCAAATTTTAAAAAGCCAGACTACTTTTTTATTAATTTTATCTTGGCGCGGCTGCCACTAGGTTGAACTTGAACCTGTTGTGCAGCCGTCTGGAGAGAGAAGGAAGATTATAATTGCCATGAGGATGAGAGAGAAAAGGAAGCGGAGGAAAGGTGTATTAGTTTGGGAAATGGGTATGTGACAGAAATCGGCAGCCATGCTAAGTTCGTTTCATCTGCTACTGGATGTCTGACTATTTTCCTATCTCTTTTCGCTTCTTTTATTATTTATAATAATCATCACAAAACTTGAAGTGTCATTTGATAGGTAAAGAACTATTCTTGTGGACCATAAGCCTTGGAGTTCGTCTATTTAAAATGTTCAAGAATTGGTTTACAGATTTATTGCTTATTATATTTTCATCAAGGTCAGACTTTATTATAGTTCTTATGAGATTTTGTGTATCATGTAATACTATGTATAATGTACTGTATTATTTATATAAAATAAACTGGAAGTAAAGATTATTATATTACTATAATTTTTGTATAAAACTAAGTATTTTTATACATTTTTACAGTTAATAATCACCTTAACCCTCGACCTGGCAGTTGATTTTGTCTGTACTGGCGGGTGATTTTAGGCCTGTGTGTAAGCCTTTTTTAATAAATTCATAAAAAATAGTTATATACTGTAAATATACTTATGTTTGGTATCAAAATGATCACAATGAAGTAGACTATCATATAGTATAAAAAGAAACAAAAATTTTGTTTTAGTTTTTTTTTGTGACTTGTTACATTTCAAAAGTTTTATTTAATAAAACATGAAAAGGGGGGGGGTACCCCCAGGAAACATAGTGGCGATAATAAATTAGGAAATGTGAGATAGCCAAAAGTTTCTAAATTTTATCTAGTTTCAGAAAATATAAACATTATATATATCTTATAAGTAAAAATAAATTTTGGAAATTTATAAATGTAAACAGTACAAAAATCAGAAATTTCGTTACCGCGGATACTGTTATATTCAATAATTTCCTAAAAAAAAACTATATACACTACAGAGTTCATACTTATACCAAAATTTAGGTAAAACTAAGAGCTGTAAATTAAAAATATTTGTTGAATGCTTACATTGGTGTCCTTTAGTGTAGGGCTAGGAGTTCCTCATGTAATAGATGAATTTGTGCTGCGAGGAATTGTTTTCAATCACATAACGTCACCAAAATAAACGCTGCATTGACTATCGATGCATATCGTTGGAATCGGCCACTAACGTAGAATCCATAGGCATGTAAAACTTTGTCATAGCGTGATAAATACGTACTATAATGACAGTTATATGCGGTCGTGTCAACAGTGCGCTAAAAGCGCACTCTGCCATTTCGACACACATAAACAGTGCGCTAAAAGCGCACTTTGCCAGGTCGAGGGTTAAATAATAAAAAAGGTTCATCATAATAAATGCAAATTGTTATGTGTAATAGAAAAGCATGTTTTAGCCCGCTGACGGTAAGTCTGTCTGTCTACTATGGGACTGCAGACTTTCCATCAGTGTCTTGGCAGTTTGGGAAATGGCCACCTCAAACAATAATTTTCCACTTTCTCTCTTTAATGCTAGCTGACTTGCAATATATATTATCTTATTTGGTCTATGTATGAAAAAACCAACTCTAAGGCCCATCTTGTATGGAAGACATTACAATTCCCCTTAAATCTATAAGGAACAAAATATTGCAATAGTTAAAACGAATAATAAAAAAGTTGTTGCAAGTAACAAAAAGTAGTTAAAATGAAAAAGTAAAACAATGTACAATAGCAAGATACTCAGACCTGTATTAGCCATTAAATACTAGTGGAGACACAGTTGCGCCACCAGTTGAGCTATTAGAGCTCTAATTCGGAGCTATTAGAGGTGGGACACTAGTGGACCAACTCTAAATTGTGCTGACACTGCAACTTAACGGTGTATGACCCTAGAAACTTGCTCGTCAACATTTTGTGTCTCACCGGAGTTGGGGGGCATGGCAGCTTACGGAGCCCATTAGCCACACGACACCTGTGGTGCAACTAACTGCGCACGCTCACACCTCACAGATCATGTATCCAGAAAACAAATCAAATTCAGTCTGTCGTCTGACTTCTGGTAATGAGAACATAACTGAAGTTCCAGTGGATTTCTTTTCTGCCAATATTTGTTAATTTTAATATTGTGAAAAGTGTGGAGCACGAATAGTATTGAAGAAGCTAATTAAGTTTCAAAAGATTGTAGAGATATATCTACAGTTAACGTTTCAGAGATGAAGAAAGAAGAGGACAAAGATGTACTAAAGAAGTAGCTTTGAGAAATCAAGAGGAGAAATTGAAGAATCTGACCTTGTAAGTTGAAAGCAAAATAAATACAAAAGACCTTGCTAGATCCCCTTGTATTGTATTTTACTGGCAGACGACAAAACATACATGATCAGATCTCTTTTGTGCTGTTGCGCGACTGCATCTCAACTCAGTTTTTGTTCAGGAAACTCATGGAGACACCGTATCTTCACAGTTGCTCCATTAGTATTCCACGGCTAATAGCGGCCTTGTACAAAAAAAACAACAGTTTTATACCAGGTGTCCCAAAAGTCTTAGTACTTGGTAATAATTTCTTTATTAGTAAATGTACAAATTATTAGTAGACTATGAAAGTTTAGCGTTTTGTCATTTGAATTGTTTGCTATGTTATGACACATTTTTCAGCTATTTTGCCTAACGGGGGGACGTCCTGTAGAGGTAGTCATTACAATGTCATATGTAAGCCTAGGCCGAGTAGCACCTCATTTTAAATGTCTTTGGTTTTAGAATACAATGCTGCAAATGTGACTTCAAAAGGTTCAATTAGTCAAAATGGCAGCCCTTTAACATTTTATCTTATGAAAGAAGAACGGCTGTAACAAGTATTTTCGTTTTTTCTTCAAGGAAACTAGTAAAATGGTTTTAGACACCTGCTACGACGCGAAAAATTATTCGAAGTAAAATCGTTAACAAAATTACAAAACTTGAGAGGGCTGCCATTTTAGGAAACAATACCAATGACGAAACATTAAAGTTTCATAGTTCTACATTTACTAATAAAGAAATTATAATGAAGTTCTAAGACTTTTGGGACTCCCGGTGTAACTTGAATTTTTTTCCCTACTCACTCTGTTCTCATACATGACTTGTGCTTTAATTTATCTTACATGAGGTCCCAAAGTTATTCCAGGCTCTTGTTTTGACATAAAAAGATAAAGCTCTATCTGCTTGTTCTATAGAATTATTGTCATGAATATGATACAAGATAGGTGTATTTATGGCTAAGGCCATAAAAACACATACTTTATTTATTTATTCTTAAGACGCCGATCGTCGAGATATGGGCGAATATGGATTACGAATGAGTGTGATGAGTGTAGTTGAGCAAATGTAGACAGTGAGTAAGTATAGAGACGTCTTCAACTAAGGCAAAGCAGCTAGTGGGCATGCTCAACCCTCTCATTGGCTGGAAGTCGAAGCTGCCTGTTGGTGCTAAGCTGACCATTTTACTGGCGACTGTCAGGGCTTGCATGATGTATGCCTGCATGACTTGGTGGGCTTTCTGCAGCCGAACAAAGAGGAAATAGCTTCAGACTGTTTAGAATAAATACCTTAGGTACATGTCCTGACAACCCTGGTTTGTCCGGAACACAACAATCTACATTGGTCTTCAAGTATTGATCTGGCTGAGGACCAGTTACAACGTCTCAGAAGCTCTTCAAGACTGCTGCTGCATCGGATATTCCAGCTATCACAGAAATAGTTAGGAGGGGGACGGGCCTGAGGACTTCTGCTCAAGGCATGCAGCCATCTTGGGCGATAGATAACATGCTCCATAGTGTATACTGAGCAAGGCCTATGCATTTGATCAAAGATACTTTTTTTCCTGTTGCAGGAGGACGGCCAGGACCCTTACTTTGAACTACCGGCTATATACTAATACTATATATGCATGAACACACGGAAGCTGGGTATGCAATGTGAGAGCATGGCAGGAGGGCTAGTCTTTCTCTCCCTTGGGTGTTAAGGCTTGACCTGACGATCTGCAATTCTAGGGCGTATTGTCAGGTAGTTTTAGAGGGTAAAAATTCCACACTACTAGCTGAAGCTAGTGTCTTCAGAAGATTTTCCTCTGACTAAAAAAAAATTTCCGAGTGAACTGGTGAGTGAAGTTATTTTTTTTAAGAAAATAAAATTACTTTTGAGAAGTCATATATTTGACACTACATCAGGATGCCAGAGACCTTCAAAAGCAACTTTCAATATATTTATGAAAGTGTAAAAAGATAAATAAATTAAAAAAAAGTCTGAAAGAAAGAAAAATTCTCTTGTTCATCCTCTTCATCATGTCATGAGGAAAGTTAAAAAAGTAATATATGCCAAAGAAAAATCAATCATGACAATGATATTTGGAGAGGGTGCATCCAGGTGAAATTGAATTTGTATGAAACATTTTGGCTAAAATAAGAAGGGACAGATTTTTTTTTATCATTTTTCGTAGGTGATTGATTTTGACAGGAAATCCACTAAACTAACATAGTTACATCATTGAATACATATTATTAGAAAAATGAATCAGTGTGACGTTAATATCTATATATTGCCGACAAAATATATTGCCAAGAAGATTAAGAAAGGGGGAAGGAAAAGAGCTAGAGGAAGACAGAGAAGAGAATTGATGGATTGAGTTAATGGTAGCAAGTTGAGGTAGAGAAAACTGGTTTGGCCTGATGGGAATGGTCAAGGAAGTGTTTTTGTAAGGTAAATTTGATAGAAGAGTTGGTAATCAGGAAACATACTAAGAGCTTGCACCTAGATTCAATATGAGTACAAACTATGTGAGTTATAAGTAGGTTGCATAAGGTTTAATAGTAGCACAGAATATAGGATATTCTGTGATAGTAGTAAAATACGGACACCAAATATACTTCTGGTGTGGGGGATATTTTGTAAATTGTCTTTTATAAATTTTATGATGTGCGATTTGGGTTGTTAAATTGGGATAATTATATTAATGATATTATGTTATTTAATATTAATAATACAGCCATATTTTATTTTAAGATTTCAGAATTATAAAATATTAACAACATGTTTTTTTATATACTTTAAAAAAAGTAGTTCATAAAGTTCAAGTTAAGTTGGCTGAACTCAATTAATTGTCATATTGATTATTGTCCGTCTTAGAGGTAGCACTGAGGATGCCACATCACAACATTGGAGAAATGTTTGGTGATGTAAATATTGTAGATAACGCCTTGACACAGTCGTTACCGGAAGCTTTAGTTATTTGTAAATTGCATACATCTTCTTGAAAATGTGTAGGCATTACTTGTACTAGTTGTATTGGCTGAAGGCTGAAACCAGCCATGTTTTTCTGAAGAGATTACTTTATATGTAAAGAACCATTGTTTTTAATGCTTCAACAAATTCAGTACATAACATGTCACAGTTAACTTTTATGCTCAGAATAGCTTCGAACTTCTTCACTGACAGTTTATTTCTAACGGGTGTCCAGACATTTTTCATAAGTAAAAAAACACGCTCAACTGGTGCCGAAGTATTGCGTAGAGAAAGAGCAAACTCCAACACTCTTTTGAAAATTTCAAACTTATTTTCAACCAAGTTCAAGAGTTGAAAAAATTCTTATTTTGAAAGGGAAGGAAGGTGTGTGAAAATATAATAGTGCATGGTACATGAGTCATCATACAGCACACAACCTCTAGCGATTGACGATTGACGATTGACGATTGCCCAAAGTAATAGTAATACATGTTTGTCTTTTTACATAATTAAATATTTAAATTGTATTTTTAATTACAAAGAACGAAAATATGGTCCTCTTCCTGTTTTATTCTTTGTATGGTATGGACATGTAATGTATAATACAAACCGTCTGTACAAAATATGGATGTATGCAAACCCTAGTTATAAGCTACATAATATTATACTATTGATGTTTTTGAATTTTAATACGAAGTTATATGAAAGTAGTTATAAATATGTCCCCAAGATGAAAGCAAGGATTGTAGGCTACAAAAAAAATTTTTCTCTTATTTTTTAGGGCTCTATTAATAATTTATTCTTATAAAAAGTGCATGTAAAAAGTATAAGAGCATTTATAAACTATGCTAGTAACCAATAAAATTTTCTGATAAATGAATTCAGAATTTATTGTAGTACAAATTTAAATATAATATGCTAATTTGTTTGTAAACGCTGATTGCTAAACAAAACTTCTGAGTAATTAAAAATTAAAGTAGACAACTGTAAATAAAATTAAAAAAACTAATGATTTAAAAAAAAATGTTGTTTATTATAATAATAATAATAATAATAATAATCGTTATTGTCATAAGAACATAAATGTCATTGACAAAGTCATAATTTATGCAGAAACTGCCACGTCATACATTCTTTTTGCTTAAGTCAATAACTAAAATAGAATATACTACAGGTACATTAATAACATATATAACAATCAACAGCATCAATAAAGAAACAGCACTGGTAATCACATGCATTTCAATAAAATTATACTACATATTATAATATAATTTTTTCCACATCAAAAAACTCCTGAAGTGTGTAAAATGGATTCAAAATTGGCCAGTCATAAAACTTATCGCTAAAGTCTCTAGTTGAATGCTTCTTAATTAATATATTTAACTTATTGTACACTTTAATTGATAATACACTATAGTTTTGAGACGTTTTTGTTAGTCTGTGCTTGCCTACGATTGCTAAATCCCTCCCTCTTGTGTTATATTTGTGTAAATTATTATGAAATTCTAGGTTCTGAGGATTCCTTAAAATATAGTTAATTAATTCATATATGTACAAATTAACTACAGTGGGGATTTTTAAATTAATGAAGTATGGCTTACAGTGTTCATTTGAATTTATATTTGAAATAATTCTAATAGTTTTCTTTTGTAAGACTAATACCTCTTGGATTCTATTACAGTTTCCCCACAGTAATATTCCATATTTTATTATAGAATGAAAATATGCGAAATAGCTGCATCTGACATAATGAAGAGGCACAAAATGCATAAGTCGACTTAAGAGATAAACTATTCTTGAAAGCCTGTTTGTTAAATAGTCAATATGCGGACCCCAGTTCAGCTTGCTGTCTAGGAAAATACCCAGAAATTTCACTGAATCAGCAAGCTCATAATTAAATGTAACGTTAGATTTTGGACGCAATGAGAATAGAATTTGCTGGGTTTTGTCTTCATTTAACTGTAGACCATTAGCTAAAAACCAATTTGAAGCTTCTGCTAAGGTCCTTTGGGAGAGTTCTTTAAGTTTGACAATGTCAGAATGAGAGTTGAGAAATGTTGTGTCATCCGCATAAAGCAAAGATTTTGTAGTCTTGATTGATTTGGAAAGATCATTTATATAAATAAGAAACAAGAGGGGACCCAGTACTGATCCCTGGGGAACACCCCACACAACATATACTTCTTTCGACCATTGATCTTTGGAAAAAACTTTTTGTTTACGATTGTCCAAATAAGATTTAAAAAATTTCAAAGGGAATCCTTTAACACCATAATGTTGAAGTTTTTTAATCAGGTCCAAATGACTAACGCAATCGAATGCTTTACTTAGGTCACACATAGAGGCTTGAGTGAAACTTCCATCTTCAAAAGATTTTATTACCAAATTTACTAGTTTTTTCACCGCATTCTCTGTAGATCTTCCACGACGGAAGCCAAACTGAGTGTTACTAAAAAGGCAATTGTCCTCTATATAATTATTTAATTGGTCATATGCAACCATTTCAATTATTTTCGATAAAATTGGCACCACAGATATCGGTCGGTAACTTTTTGGGTCATCTTTTGACCCTTTCTTAAAAATCGGGCAAACTTTCAAAACCTTTAATTCATCTGGGAATACCCCCTCCTGGAGACATTTGTTAATGCACCAAGTGAGAGGCGTTATTATGCAATGAATTATTTTTTTAAGCATATTGTTTGAGAAATAGTAAACGTCACAACTATTTGAGTTTTTTAACCTCTTACTAGCATCTAACACATCTTTTTGGGACACGTACTTCCACTCCTCAAAACGTATGTGTTGTGAAATATTATCTCTCAAAGTGTTAGGCGGGTTTTGCCGCAAACGAAATGCAGGTGTGGTGTTATACTTCAGTACTTAGACGACAGATAGCGTGTGAATGCAGATACTGCCGTTCCAGATTACTGTGATTTGTCAAGGTCAAATTCAGTCTATAAGGTTGGCAGTTGCGTGTGTTACATGCGCAATGAGCTGGATTGACAGTTGCAAGCTTCAAATTATAATGGCTTGTTTCACTGGATTAGTGATGACTCTAAATTGTCTTCGTGTTAGATTTAGTATTTGTTATCATTACACTAAGTTGATTAGATATATATGTACATTACAACTTATATTATATTTTAAACACCTGTTATAATATAAGATCCATCAATAAATATATATATTTCATAGTTGATTACTAAAATACATTACGCTTACATAGTTTGTATTCTGAATAAGGATGTGTTAGAGGCCTATATACATTCTTGTAGGTGGTCTGTATGTAATGAATCACGTTAGTGACCGAAGCTTCAGGTGAATTTTCTTTTGTTTCTTATATAAATTGCAACATTTAGAATCTCTGCTAATAACAGTATGGTAAACAAAGTACTTAATATATGGCATTTTACTATTAATTTAGTATTTTATAGTTATAAATAAATTCTTCAGGTATTTATTCGATGATGACAAACACTGGTGTCAGATATAACTTTAACAAAAGATAAACTGATATAATACAGATAAATTGAACAACTTTGGTATTACTGGAAATGGTCGAAAAATCATAAACTCTAATGAACTGTATAATAAAAGAAAATCCAAGTACACAAAATATTTATGATATTTCTAACATTAATTCAGATTGTTTTACTATCCTGGGAGAAGGCCATTGGTAATCATTGTGAAATCTAGATTTGTGCTGAGTTTTCTTTATTTCATTATGTTTTGATAGAGTAATGAAACCAATAGTTAAAAAAAATTAATTCATGATTCAATAATTAATTGATACAGCTAAATAGTTATAGATAATGCAGTAACAAATGGCCTAAGACTTTATAGTGGTACTTGCTGCTACCTAGTGGCCAAAGACGAAAGTGTACTGTAACAGTAGTATAAGCAGGACAACAGAACCTGCTTTACTTGTTAGTTGATAGATAGAGCTGGATACAAAACTTCTCTAAAATAATATGAAAGAACTGTTTCCATTTATCATACATTGTTATTTAATCTAAACTTGCCCACAATTTAAACCCCTTTACTTGATAAACGAATTTAATAGAGGTTTAAAATATATATATTAGAATTTTAAATAGACGTAATAACAATAGGCTAATTAAAAAAACTTAATTGTTATGAACACTTCTGAATTCGTTATTTTTTGATTGAAAATCAAGGTTGGATAACGGTAAATTAAATTCGAAAAAGTATGATTTGTTGTTTTTTACTACATTATGTGTATGGTGTAATATACTAAAATAAATAACAATCAATAATGTTCCATTATCAATAAACGCTAATCCACCAGTTGCTTGCTGGTGGCGCTGTGGCTTGGTGGTGGCGGTAATGAGTGATTGTGCCGAATGAATGTAGTTTTGAATAAATGTAATGAATAACTGTAGTTTTGTTTGAAATAGTCAAAATATGTTTAAGTTTAAATATAATTTTTTACATTTTTTTACGTTATTGTTTTACTTATTACATTGCAATTTCTATTTTTTATTTCCTTGTAAATTGTTATTTGAATTTGAAATAATATTTTATCATGTATGATGAGGTTAAGTGGTAGAGAGGGCTTTGCAACCATAACTTCGCCTTTTATAATATGAATAAAGACGTTTTTCATTTAATTTCATTTCATTTCATTTCAATAACATAGTTAAAACACTATGTTATTGATTTAATATTGTCGATACTTATCTAATTGCTCGTCTTCAAACAGGGCTATAGTTATTTGAAATACTGTTATTTATCACCTGAAGTGATTCAACAATATTTAAGTGCTTTCAAATGTTTAAGCCTTTTAGTAGTGGTAGCACTTATGAGGTTTGAACATCGTTAGATCCATCATTTACAACAAAGTACTGGAAATTATACTTGTACGGTGTGGCTTGGCAAACTAAACAACATTTCGCTAATTCATCGACAAATTCCTCAACTTGTCCATAAAAACCTGTTTTGTACATGGTAATGACATGTGCGGGGTATTGACACACCCGCTCACCCATACATAAAAGTAGTATTGACTCACCCGCCCACCCATACACTGTACAGTGGTATGAACTCACTCACCCGCCCACCCATACACTGTACAGTGGTATGAACTCACCCGCCCACCCATACATAAAACTGGTATTGACTCACCCGCCCACCACTGTACAGTGGTATTGATCTACCCACCCATCCATACACTGTACAGTGGTATTGATCCTCCCACCCAACTACCCATATACGTACAGTGGTATTGATCCACCCACCCACCCATCCATATACGTACAGAGGTATTGATCCATCCACCCACCCATCCATATACGTACAGTGGTATTGACCAATCTGCCCACCCATACACTGTACAGTGGTATTGATCCACCCATCCATACACGTAGTCTACAGTGGTATTGATCCACCCATCTATACAGTTACAGTGGTATTGATCCACCCACCCACCCATCCATACACGTACAGTAGTATGAAGGTTTAATGCCTTGATTGCATTCAGTCTAGAACTGCAACAGAGTCTAAATACACATCAGCAAGTTTTTTGATGTGTACGATAGCAGACAGAGAGGAAATTGCTCCAGTCCTGTGTACAAAAGAAGTTATCCTGGAAGTTTATCTATGATATTTCTCTAAATATTAAGCAACAGAGAGATAGGTCTGAAACTCTGGGTCGGTTGTCGTTATTTCACCGGTTTGGAAAACAACAAATCTTCGCTGTCAACCGGTACACAGAATACTCTATAGTATTCTGACGGGATTAGTTACTTTTGGTATGTTTTACTGTAGATTTAGTCTAAAATATGCGTATAAGAAATTTTAGGCAGATAAAAGATACTATGAAGTCTACTTTTGATCTTATTGGAACCGAATGCCAATTTGAGCCCAATTTATTTTACCATAATTTAGTAAACCGTTATGAAGCCTAATAAAAATGTATCAGACTGAAAATGACATGAACACCGTTGCATTGACACGAACAATGTGCACCTGTTCATCGACACGAACAATGTGCGCCTGTCCATCGACACGAACATGTACACCGTTGCATCGACACGAACAATGTGCGCCTGTTCATCGACACGAACATGTACACCGTTGCATTGACACGAACAATGTGCGCCTGTTCATCGACACGAACATGTACACCGTTGCATTGACACGAACAATGTGCGCCTGTTCATCGACACGAACATGTACACCGTTGCATTGACACGAACAATGTGCGCCTGTTCATCGACACGAACATGTACACCGTTGCATTGACACGAACAATATGCGCCTGTTCATCGACACGAGCATGTACACTGTAGCATCGACACGAACAATGTGCGCCTGATCATCGACACGAACAATGTGCGCCTGTTCATCAGTGTAATTGTTCAACATTTTATATCCCGTTTCAGAACACAAATTGTACTATCCACTTTCCACATTAAACAATTTCAGGAAGATGTCTTGTATGCCTTTCAATTTAGCAGGCATTAGTCCGGGGACCTCATTTGTGAACATTATTCTGGAATATTCAACTTTTACTAAATTAAAAGAAGATACAACGACAATTTACGATAAATTCATATTATATAATTCCATCGACACTGAATTAAAGCATTTTATTGTTGTGCTTCCAAGAAGCTTTCACATATGTGACATGTATTGTGTCTATCTTCAATGTAGGAAACTTAATAAGCTATTGAAGATGTCTTTTCCAACGGAACTGCTAAAAACTTTATAAGACATGATCACAAATAATGCAAGAATTTAATTTGAACACATTTGACAGTTCTAATCACCAAATAAATTATGCACAGGATATTTTAGCAGTCAAATTACTTCCACTGATACAAACTGTGATTTAAGTAATACAATTTGAATCTAAAAGCCTGATTCTAAACACTTGTATTAGTACTGATTTTTATCTGATAATACTTAGAAAAATAAAACAATGTGATACAGCTAACGTAACGTTGATAATTATGCAGTTTATATAAAATATTTAACATTTTTCTCATCAACTTCTGTCCCATAATTAAACTCTCTGAAAACGCTCTATCACTCGAACTTGTTTGTTATAGTCCTTGGAAGACATTTCATTCTAAAAAACCTTAATCAGATTTAAGAATCATTTTGTAAGTGTGAGTTAAAAATTTGTACATTGAAAAATTGTGCTTTCTTTGATCTAAGAACTGGTGGTAGTTCGTATATTTGAACTATTAATAAGTTCCATAAATATGAAAAAATAAATGATAAGCATATTAATAATTGATTTAGTACATATGCAAAAATAATTTAAATAAAATTAGTTTAGAATAAAACACAACATAACAATTATTCTCAAAAAATAGTTTATTCTGCTAAATATCAATTAATATTTAATGGTTGGGTATTTTATGCTGACATACCAATTTGTATATCACTTTCACACAATAGAACGAATAAATTATATTATTTGAATATTGTACAAGTTATTCGGGTAAAATATACAGCATTACATATGTGATATCAGCGGCGTACGATTATAATAATTTCCATATTTTCACTTTTAAATAATCAGTATACACTTACAATAAACAAAATTTCAAGTGATGAAAATGGGAGGTCTCCTTAAAACAAGTAAATAGTAATTGAAATATAATTAGCATATAAACATAGAATGATAATGAACGAACATAACAACTTCACCACAACAATAAAAAACCATCTCGTTGAGGCAGCTGAGTGGCTGTGACTATTGTTGCGTGGTGATATGCATAGTGTCGTCGCCACCCCTATCGCCACAACGATAAAAGCCATCTCGTTGAGGCAGCTGAGTGGCTGTGACTATTGTTGCGTGGTGATATGCATAGTGTCGTCGCCACCCCTATCGCCACAACGATAAAAACCATCTCGTTGAGGCAGCTGAGTGGCTGTGACTATTGTTGCGTGGTGATATGCATAGTGTCGTCGCCACCCCTATCGCCACAACGATAAAAGCCATCTCGTTGAGGCAGCTGAGTGGCTGTGACTATTGTTGCGTGGTGATATGCATAGTGTCGTCGCCACCCCTATCGCCACAACGATAAAAACCATCTCGTTGAGGCAGCTGAGTGGCTGTGACTATTGTTGCGTGGTGATATGCATAGTGTCGTCGCCACCCCTATCGCCACAACGATAAAAGCCATCTCGTTGAGGCAGCTGAGTGGCTGTGACTATTGTTGCGTGGTGATATGCATAGTGTCGTCGCCACCCCTATCGCCACAACGATAAAAGCCATCTCGTTGAGGCAGCTGAGTGGCTGTGACTATTGTTGCGTGGTGATATGCATAGTGTCGTCGCCACCCCTATCGCCACAACGATAAAAACCATCTCGTTGAGGCAGCTGAGTGGCTGTGACTATTGTTGCGTGGTGATATGCATAGTGTCGTCGCCACCCTTATCGCCACAACGATAAAAGCCATCTCGTTGAGGCAGCTGAGTGGCTGTGACTATTGTTGCGTGGTGATATGCATAGTGTCGTCGCCACCCCTATCGCCACAACGATAAAAGCCATCTCGTTGAGGCAGCTGAGTGGCTGTGACTATTGTTGCGTGGTGATATGCATAGTGTCGTCGCCACCCCTATCGCCACAACGATAAAAACCATCTCGTTGAGGCAGCTGAGTGGCTGTGACTATTGTTGCGTGGTGATATGCATAGTGTCGTCGCCACCCCTATCGCCACAACGATAAAAGCCATCTCGTTGAGGCAGCTGAGTGGCTGTGACTATTGTTGCGTGGTGATATGCATAGTGTCGTCGCCACCCCTATCGCCACAACGATAAAAGCCATCTCGTTGAGGCAGCTGAGTGGCTGTGACTATTGTTGCGTGGTGATATGCATAGTGTCGTCGCCACCCTTATCGCCACAACGATAAAAGCCATCTCGTTGAGGCAGCTGAGTGGCTGTGACTATTGTTGCGTGGTGATATGCATAGTGTCGTCGCCACCCTTATCGCCACAACGATAAAAGCCATCTCGTTGAGACGCAGCTGAGTGGATATGACTATTGTTGCGTGGTGATATGCATAGTGTCGTCGCCACCCTTATCGCCACAACGATAAAAGCCATCTCGTTGAGACGCAGCTGAGTGGCTGTGACTATTGTTGCGTGGTGATAAGGATAGTGTCGTCGCCACCCCTATCGCCACAACGATAAAAGCCATCTCGTTGAGGCAGCTGAGTGGCTGTGACTATTGTTGCGTGGTGATAAGGATAGTGTCGTCGCCACCCCTATCGCCACAAGATAAAAGCCATCTCGTTGAGGCAGCTGAGTGGCTGTGACTATTGTTGCGTGGTGATATGCATAGTGTCGTCGCCACCCTTATCGCCACAACGATAAAAGCCATCTCGTTGAGACGCAGCTGAGTGGCTGTGACTATTGTTGCGTGGTGATAAGGATAGTGTCGTCGCCACCCCTATCGCCACAACGATAAAAGCCATCTCGTTGAGGCAGCTGAGTGGCTGTGACTATTGTTGCGTGGTGATAAGGATAGTGTCGTCGCCACCCCTATCGCCACAAGATAAAAGCCATCTCGTTGAGGCAGCTGAGTGGCTGTGACTATTGTTGCGTGGTGATATGCATAGTGTCGTCGCCACCCTTATCGCCACAACGATAAAAGCCATCTCGTTGAGACGCAGCTGATTGGCTATGACTATTGTTGCATGGTGATACGGATAGTGTCGTCGTCAACCCTATCGCCACAACGATAAAAGCCATCTCGTTGAGACGCAGCTGATTGGCTATGACTATTGTTGCATGGTGATACGGATAGTGTCGTCGTCAACCCTATCGCCACAACGATAAAAGCCATCTCGTTGAGGCAGCTGAGTGGCTGTGACTATTGTTGCGTGGTGATATGCATAGTGTCGTCGCCACCCTTATCGCCACAACGATAAAAGCCATCTCGTTGAGACGCAGCTGATTGGCTATGACTATTGTTGCATGGTGATACGGATAGTGTCGTCGCCACCCTTATCGCCACAACGATAAAAGCCATCTCGTTGAGACGCAGCTGATTGGCTATGACTATTGTTGCATGGTGATACGGATAGTGTCGTCGTCAACCCTATCGCCACTTCCTGCGCCACCATCTTACCTTCATGTCCTGCCGGAAACAAGGGAGATAATGTGCTCCTATCAGCACACTCGCTGACGACCAAGTAGTAATGAGTTCTCCCGACCTCCAGCTGATAGCAGCACTCATTTGGATGACTCATTTGATCGTCTTTCAGATACTGTATTGGTCCAACTAGTATTGGGCGAGACATGTGATCTGCTCAACTGAACAGCAGTACGTAAAGGTGGGTTTCCAGATGCTACCAGCATTGGCCTACAATTAATATTTATTTAGGAGGTAATTTTCTGTGTAAAATACGAACAATTATTATTGAATATTCTTTCGATAGTTTGTAAATCAAATAAATTTATGATGTAATAATTTTATTTTCTTCTAGTTAAAATAAAATTACAATTTTGCAAAAAAATAAATAAATAAAATAAAATAGTCTTAGTAGTTTTTTTAAAACTTTTTATCATAAGGTAGAATCGTCATAATATTGGGGAACATGGTTTATGAATTAATATAAGGCATGTTCTAAAACTAATGAAGTTTCGGTTTTTAAAGTTGTCTGATTTTTAGAAAGAGCTATTAATCAAAAACAAAATAGCCAGGGCTACTAAGGGACCTACAACTTATCAAGGAATCCGACTCACGTAACAATATATTTTTTGTCCAAGTGACGAGTCTACTCAGAACGCGCTCCTGGACAACTTTCAAATCCAGGCCACCACACACCTCGAAAACTTTGGAATTGTCTAAGATACAAGGTGATGATCCTATCACTTATATTCTCGACAGTACTTAGCCTCCAACTAATGGGTAACAACATCCAGTCATATGCCCGCTAAACCAATATGAAAATATATTTTTATTTTGTCTTCTACATGTAGTCATGAAGCAATATTTGATAACTACTGTTACAGCAGAGTCTGTGTGAAGGCGGAATGCGAGCTAATGTCCCGGAAGAGCGATTATCAGTTGGCTGGGACATATTTCACCTCTGCAATAATTTTCAACCAATTTCAGTATTTCACAATATCGGTGCTCCCGTAAATAATGATAGTTCTGGGAACGAAACGATTTACATAACTATGGGGTTTTATGACCCTTTACATATTAAGTGATATCTTTATTAAAATTTGCTGATGCGGTGAACTAAACAAATGTAAAATATATTCTTTACAAACACTTTATTTTATCACCTAATATTTGTTATAACTTTACTCTAAATAATTTAGTTCTAAACTCAAACAACTCATTAAATTCGATTAAATTATAAAAAATTCAAACAAAGCAATTCGACTAATTTGTGGAGCACCTTATAAAACTCCATGCAGACCTCGATACAAAAACTAAATATACACTAAATATATCCTTCACTATTCATTTACAAAAGCTTATTATACACCAAAAACAACTTACATACATTTCCTCAGAACAAAAATATACTTAAGCATGATACAAGAAATTTGAATTAACAGAAAATTAAACAATATAAATACTAAGAAAATTGCGAATTTGTGGTTATTAAATTTTATAATAAATTATCTTATAAATTAAGAAATCTAGAAATGAAGCAATTTAAAAAAAAATATATGCAAATATTTATTAGAAGAGTGTTTATACAAAATTGAAGATTAAAAAAATTCAACTAATTTATATGTAGATTTCACTCAATTGTTATTATATTTATTATATTATATTATATATTGTAATACCTCTTTTGAGGTTTGATGCAATAAACATTATCATTATTATCAGCTGCATTATAAAGGCCATCGGATCGTTAACTTGGTATAGTATTAAATTTTCTAAATTGTTAAAAAAAATATAAATTTCCTCTATCAATATGTAATATGTGAAATACAGATGGTGAGACATAAATACAGTTTTGTGTATTGCCTAATTATTCGTATTGTATAACGTTATTGACTAAAATATTTGTTCAATTAATTTTTTCAATATTTTGAATGACACTCATAATGAGATATTTTTACGAACACTGGGGCTAGGTATAAAAATGTTTCCAATTGTTGAATTAATTTTACTTTACATTATTAAATACGATTAAATATATTGGTGATGAGTGAGAAAAAGGGGACTTACATACCGATGGACTCTTGGAACATAGAATTGGGGGTCATCATAAAGAATTGATGAAAGAGTGATAACAGCCACAAAAACTATATTTTTAGAAAATACTTATCCTTATTAAATGATACAAATCTGTGATAGATTCCTTAGCATTAAGTAGACTTAATTTATGATAGGTATAAAAAACAACTCCTAGACTGTTTAGGTAGAATTCATTATAACTTCTACATATCGTCGACGCAGTGGTAGAAGCCTCCAATTAAAAAATCTATCACGTTTATAAATATTAAGTATTTTGTACAAAATTGAGGCAAATTATCATAAGTTTTTTAGATAAAAAAATTAAACCATAATAATTATTTACATATAACATCATAATTATTGACGTGTGTTTGTTTTAAATTTAAAATCAAGTGAATATTCGTTAAAAACTCCGCTTCAAGGAACGCGCTAGAAAGCGAAAACGTCCTCATTTCTGAACAGGTTATTGCGTTCCAACTCCACTTCTGGGCTCGAAATTCGGCTTTTACTTTTGACTGATCCGCGTTTTAATAATGGAAATTATCTCGGACTTCAGCACGTGTTCTCTGGCGGGCAGCGTGGCCCCTAGGAACATCCAACCGATGATGGTCTTATTTGGGGATAAATAACACGCTAGTGCTGTAAAAAAAGAGACTCGATCGTTGCCCCTTCTTCCAAGGCCAACGGTGAGCCACACCGACCATGCTTCAGTCGGTCACCATACGTCGGCAAGTACGCGCGCGCATCACCGGTACATTGTTGATGTTTTCGCAGCTGTTTATCAGCTGATCTTGTTAACATAACCTCAATTTTCACTAGTTGGAAACAGTGTTCGATGGAAGTCATTCTAACGAGTTTGTAACAAGAATTAACGTTTTTAGGTTTATGTGTTATCATTTTGTAACAAATATTTGAGGGATTAACTTGTGAAGTGTTTACTAATTTTGAATTGTTAACATCCAAGAACAGTTTTAGTTCATCCATGATTTAGGATTCCTTAAGTGATATTTTCATGAAGTGTTTTCATTGTTGTGAGTGTGGGTAATTTAATTGGATTTACTTCAACACTCATACATATATGGTGAGTTTTTTACAACATTTATTTATTATTAAAAATACTAAGTAAACATTAGTCAACATAAGTTAAGAAGCTCCATTGTAATTAGTTTTCCACAGCTAAAATATTTCTCCAATCAATAGGCTTACACTAAACTAACTTATAAGATATTTGTTCTGTTTTGATATTGATAATGTCCTATTCTCCGTACACACTTTGTTGATCCCTCGATGTACTTTGTCATCATTCTTCATAATCAAATATAATATTAACCTAGTCTAAAAACTATAGGTAATTGATTTGAATTCAAGAAATGTACAGAGTAAATTTATCTTTCTAAAAGAGGTAATTTATATCAGCAAATAAACTGTAGCGTTCTTTCCTATAGCAATTTTTTGTTGATTATTTTGACACAAATTTCAAATTGTTCAATGACACTTCCATCTCGGCGTTGCTAATTAGATTTAGGTACGGGAACAAACATTTTATATCACCTTATTGTGTATAGTTAATTAAGTGCAGTCTATATATTTTCTTTACTCTTGAAATTAATAAGATATTACTCAAACCAACCTAACCTACCACAGCCTTTGGTGAAGCGATATAAGCGACCTACCCCTGGTAACAAGTGACGGCTGCGTTTTGGCGTGATGTTACGAATCTGTTAGATCTAGACATGTCACAGCCTGCTGTCACATCAATCATTCATTGAGATTTATGACGCGAAAATGCGGAACATCAATCAAAGGATGTTGTTCAGAAATAGAACGTAGACTACATGTCACCGATATTAATTGACAGTACGACAAATGTTCCTTTTTTAAAATAATAAATAATCCATGAGCATTGTCGTGTATAATATTTATCGTATATAAACTTATCCGTGTAAAAAAATCGCGTATTAACTTATCGGATTGAATACTCTACAGAAAATCAGGTTGTTAGGTTAGTTATGATAACATAGTAATTTAATTTTTACAACTTATACACTCTAGTTTACACTAGCAATAACTTATTGATTTAATCAAATAAAATACCAAAATAATGTATTTTTGTCTAAGTAGAGAAAGGGAAAATAATATTGTTTTAAAATAGCAAATTTACAACTGCCCCACATTAGAGATGACCATAAAAATCTTTTGCAATGTTCATAAACATTTGCAATATTAATAATTTACTTTATAAACGCAACTATAAATTTTTGTAAACTCAGTTATTATATTTCGAGGATTGGTTTACAAATACAGTCTAGATAATAATAAATGGAACATTTTTTAATTTTATTCAATTCATAACAATATTGCAAAGTAGGTTATATAGCTAAGATATGAACGTGTGCCTATAGCTAATTGAGATACTTAATAATTTATGAAAAATTGCCAATTTTATTACATTCATATTACATCGTGAATTAAAATAAATACAATAATATTAATTTATACATAAATAATTATATTCAAGTACTTATTATATCAAATCAAAATAATTATTAAATAAACAGATATTTAAATACAAACAATCAACTTTATGTTGAGGTTATTCAATAATCAACAAAGAATGGCCCATATGAATAAACAGAAGCATATGCTTATACTTGAAATATTCCTAGTAAATACTCTAACAATTATGAATAAAAAAAGAGAAGCAGGTGCTTCTACTTCAAGCATGAAGTATGAGTTTGAGACATCAAGCACTTGCCTCAAGTAGAGTATTGGCCTATGAATAAAGATAAGCATTTGCTCGCAACTATAAGTAAGTGCTTCAAATGTAGTGTATCTGCTCTGTAGTAGACTCAACTAACCTCACTAACCAAGAAAAAGGTTGCATAGCTTTATAAACATGGCTGAGATAGTTCAAGTTCGTAATGTTAAAGTTTACAAGGAACGTTTAAGTCCACTTGTAAAGGACTTTAAAAGTTTATATCGTTTTAACGAAGAAAATGTGACCTGGTTAGCAAACCACTTCTTAGGTAAACATTTCGAAACTCGTGGCGGTGCCCTGACTTCTTTACACAAAATGAAAATATTTTTGAGATACCTTTCAGATCCAGGATTCTAAAAAGGTATAGGTGAGGAGCTAGGAGTGGAGCAATCGACTGTCTCACGTGTTGTTTCCGATGTTATTGATAGTGTAGTTTCACAAGCTGATGATTGGATAAAGTTTCCGGCAACAGAAAATGAAGTTATGGAAGCGAAAACGCTTTGGCAAGGTAAGTTCAGATTTCCTAGTGCTATTGGAGTAGTAGACTTTACACATGTTCGTATAGAAAAACCTAGCCTGCATGGGGACGAGTAAATTAACCGAAAAGGTTTCCCTTCACTTAATGTGCAAGCAACATGTAATGCAAGAGAAATGTTTACCAGCGTAAATGTAAGTTGGCCTGGATCTGTTCACGACGCACGTATATGGAAAAACTCAAATGTTAGGAACACGTTATCTAGAACTCATAACACAGTTTTACTAGGCGATGATGGTTATGGCATTGAACCGTGGCTTATGACACCATACGATGATCCTGTCGACGAAGAGAAGGCAAGTTTCAATAGACTACTGAAGAAGGAAAGGGTAATAATTGGATGTTGTTTTGGGCAGTTAAAACGTCGTTTCCCAATTCTGAAATATGTTTGCAGAATAAAGTTGTGTAACATTCCAAAAATTATTGTAGCATGTTGTGTTCTACATAACATATCAAAGCACTTAAACGACGAAGACTTTCAGCTGGAAAATGGAGAGCCTCTAGATGACATTGGACAGCTTCAAGTTGGCATACACCAACAGGGTGCGGGGGCAGTTAGGCGGGAAGGCCAAAGGATAAGAAACTAATTGGCTACAATTATAAATTTACTCAACTAGATTTACTCATTTTCTTAATGTTAACTAATTGTAGAAATGTTTAATGTACTTACTATACATTATTTATAAATTAGATCAAATAACAAATTAATTTAAACCTGATTCTATTTTGAAAATAAATTAGTTTGTAATAATTAAAAAAATAATGGTAATTAACAAAAAGTAACTTGTTTTATTAATATAGATAAGATTAGACATTATTTATAATAAAAACCATTTTATCTTTACACAAAACATTATAAAAATATTGCTAAGGCCTATATGACATGTCACTAATAATTGAAAATAAAAAATAAAAGAATTCTTACAGAAACCAAAAAACCGAGTATAAATGGTAACATTGTTGTAAAAAAATTGTTTTTTGGGCCCATTATTTATTGTAATGTGATAAAAGATAAGTCCCCTTCAGGTCCTGTCTCAGCAAAAGGAACATTAATGTACTTGTTTTGTTTTAACATCTTAAGTTTCTCTTTGAAATACTCTTCTTGAACTTTAAGAAGAGTATTTTTCTGTATTATTATTATTATTATTATTATTATTATACAGTATTATTCTGCAGTAACACTAAACAAACGTTGTAATTGTTTATTGTCCAGTTTTTTAGTCACCTCGGTTTCAAATTGATCTATTGCAGTTTCTTTCTGAGGTGGCAAGGGACGTGATACTTTCGTGTTGGGTTCAGCTTCTACAAGTACGGGTAGGCCAATTTGAGAAGTACTAGGACTAATACTACCAGGAGACATTCTTTTATCTGCTGAACGTTTAACACCACACTGTATTGGCCCAGGTATTCGTTGTACAACAGGATTTGATTCACCTCTGAGCGCTTCCAACATTTTCTTTTCCCATTCTAACAAAATAATTTTTTTATTGCCGGTCTGGTTTATGTCAGTCTTTTTCTTGAGGCGAGTTTTCTTGTAATTAATTTTTTTAGTAAAACTTTCAAATCAAACAACAATCCAAATGATGCCTGGTATTTTTGTAATACCTTTTTTAGTGCATCTTCTTTCCTTTTTTTTTGATTTAGGCAATTGTGATTTGCCCAGAATTTCTGGATAAACACATAGTTCTTTTGCTAAAAACAACAGTTCATTGCTCCTATCTATACAAATAGCGTCATGTTCATCTTCACTTGACGATTCCATCATAGGAAATTAAAAACAGCACAAAACTGACTATTAATAAATTAGTAATTTAAAATAAGGTTAGAAAGATAAAATAAATAATACAAATGCAAATAAATGAACAGAAAACTCAAAATGTTTAGGCTACAACCAAATTTCAGCCTAAATGCTTTACAACATAACCTCAAAAATATTATTTAGGCTAAAATTAAAAATGTATAATAAACAGCTGTTATATTTTATGTGAATAACTAATGAGAGCACTTGCTCACCAGGAGGAGTATCTGCTTGCAAGTATGAGCATTTGGTTATTCATATAATCTGAAGCATTTGCTCATACTTCTACTTTTTTCTTTGGAGCATTTGCTTATACTTCAACCTTTTACTTTTAGGGTAATGCTTGTTTTTATTCATATAACTGAAGAACAAAACGAACACGGCCCACCCACCTGCTCACCCATACACGTACAGGCTGGGCCTGTACCCCATACAAGAACAGTTGCATTGACCCACCCATACAAGAACAGTTGCTATTGAGCCACCCACCCGCCCATACAAGAACAGTTGATATTGACCCACCCACCCGTACAAGAACAGTTGCATTGACCCACCCACCCGTCCATACAAGAACAGTTGATATTGATACAACTGGCGGGTGGGTCGGTACCACTGTCCATGTATGCGTGGGCGGGTGGGTCAGTACCACTGTTCGTGTATGGGTGGGCGGGTAGGTTAATACCACTGTCTATGTATGGGTGAGCGGGTGGGTAAATACCACTGTTCATGTATGGCTAGGCGGGTGGGTCAATACCACTGTCCATGTATGGGTGGGCGGGTGGGTCAGTACCACTGTTCATGTATGGGTGGGCGGGTGGGTCAGTACCACTGTATATGTGTATGTGTAAGCAGGTGGGTCTGTACCATTGTATGTGTATGGGTGGTGGGTGGGTCAGTACCACTTTCCGTGTATGGTAAAATGGAGTAAAGTGTCTCTGTAAAATGGAGACAACAAGGCAATTATTATGTATAAATTACTTCCATAGATCATTATTTTTACATTTAATGTTTATTATTTGCACATCAATGAGAAGGTAAACAAGATGAAACAAACGTAATGGTTGGTAATTAAAATGTAACATGATTGAAAACATAGCAAACACTTATTCATATAAATCTAACACAAAATATATAAAGAAGTGTTTAAAACTATAATAAATTAATAACGATGATAAAAATAAAATAATGTAACAATATTATTAGCAATACATAAGTAGGCTTTAAAAAACAAAATGTTTAGTTATCATACCATAGTTAGAAAACTACAGATGTGTACCGTGGGTTGAATTAAAAACTAATCTCATAGTACTAATTGAAGCTCATGAATCTTATTTTTTATAAATTTATTATTTATTAAAAAAGTATGTCGGTTAATGAATCTCTGACATATAAATAAACTTGTGTATTTTTATCGAAACTAACAAACCATATCATTGTTCGGCCTATCTGTGATATTGAATATTATAAAAATTTAAACGGTTTGTTTGATTATGCACCTTGATAACTAAATGGAGTATTTTAGAGTTTTGATGGAACAAAACTATTACACAGAAAACAAGGAAACAGAGTTCGCGTACAATAGTGTACTAAATGTTATCGAGTTGTTGTTTCTACACTTTGCTATGCGATTACAGGACCAGCATCTTGTCAGTCCCTCCTTTATCACCCCACTAACTTAGTAATTATTACTACATATTTATAAAGATGTGCGTCAGTTTTAATCTACTTATAACTGCCACCGTGGAGTTCACTGCGGCCATAAGAAAGCGACCTCTGCATCCTATTCTCTTTGACCGTAGTAGGTAATTCTAGATGGTTACCGTTTTTCAATAAATTGCGATTTTGCTATAAATGGACATGTTTTACTAGAAAACATACAAAATTTAACTGTCTCAAAATATAATGGAGCTCTTTCACTTTCGTTAGCGAGTCTGTCGCACCTTGAATGCCATAAAAAATGCAGTGTGCACGACACCGCACTCAGAACTGTCATCCACTTGCTCGTATTGCGTCGAATTGTCGTGTGTCCGCTCTGTTAGTTCACTATGAATGGACAGTCCAACAGAGATGATTTAGAGCTATTTTATTACTATTTTCCAATGTAATATGGGTCCTTCTGTAAATGTAGATACAATTGCGATTGATGAAGAAACTACCTAAAATTACCATGTATATTTGTACAGTTCTTAAAGTATGGGAATTCAGAACTTTGTACTACCAGATGCAATGCTGTGCAAGCAACATGTTTTTGAACGTCGTTAAACAAAATCAAAGAATAAATTATCTAACATTAAAATTTTCTGTCAATGAACCTATGTTGGGAAATAGTGGATATTTTTTGTATTCAACTTTTCCGGTCAAGTGTCACCAATCTCAGGCAATGTCCTGTAGGACAAAGACAAATATAATTTAGACAATGAGCGAGAGAAGATCTGGCAACATTTATTATTAGGTCTTTTTATTTGTTGGTCTTGGTTATTTTACGTTAGATTATCCACGTTTAATTTAACTGGAATAAAATCAATCTTTATCATATGTTGTTCCCTTAGGGAAGTGTCGAGCATGATGTGTAAGAGCCACGTGATTGACAAGTGCTAGGTGAAGAGATGCTCACAGACTGTTCGTTTTATTGCCAATAGATCAGCGTCAACTTGTTGGTGCAGTTAATTGACGATAAAGTTGAGACCAGTGGAACGTTGTCACGCTCCGATAAGTGCGACCCGACCGTCGGCAACCATCCATGGCGAACTGTCTCCCATCACCCACTTATAGGGCGACAAGTATTGTCTTTGACAGGAGTGGCCGTTTTTGGGTCAGATTCGGCCAGTTTGTCTTGTGTGATTCCTCGTCGTCTAAACACCCGGTTACAGGTTCCTTTCTTCCTAGCTTTTGACTTTAGACGGTATCTTTACCGGCTTTTAACTAAAAAGACAACTTAGATTACAATTTCAATAAGTCTTATATAAACTGTACATGTACATTAGGTATCTTCAAACTGTGTTTAGATAAGAGACTTAAGTTTTTAAAACGTCATCTATTGAATTTTAATTTTTAATTTTAATTTACTTTAATTTTAATAGTACCTAAATTAGTTAATTTTAATATATTATCATTCTTACCATTTTTAAAGAGCTGACAATATAATTATATTATAAGTCAAGCTTACTTTATTAAGTTAAGAAGCATGTTATTGAATAGAAATCGACAGTTTCTACAATTACAAAATTAAAAAATGTCCTTACCCTTGTAATTAAGAAAATAGCAAGGGTTACATTATCAAATGCCAACAAACATTCAAACATATCAAATACTAGACGATGCAAGGAACTCTTTTTTGAACTTTTTTTAACAAATGCAAGTAATAAAACACAGAAAAAGGTGTGATTTATGTTTGATGTAAGAACATATAGTTTGTGTTGCTTATATATAATTTTGATTATTTATATTGACGCTACTATACAGTCGTTAACCTCTGTAAAAAAGGTGATTTGATTCGAAAAAAAAGTACTTTTAACATGTAGCTCCACCAGTAAACTAGTGGGGTTCAAGAACCTTCATAGTGAATAACATTCATGAGGATTGTTTAAAACATTTTCAAGATATACATATAAGTTTTAGTGTGAATCCCCGAGAGTAACGTGTTCAGTGGTATCGTCGACGGAGGCTCACTGCGGCCATCTTGCCGTTGTCTGTGGAACGTCAAAATGTAGAAATATACTTATTTTAACCATTTCAGATCAATTTACGAATTTTTGTTACAAGCTGCAAATTAACCCTAGATCCGGACCATCGACCCTTTTAGAGCTCATGATATTTTTCGTTTATCCGGACCAAGCGCCCTTTTAGGGCGATGGACTGAAAGTGTTGCGAGTAATGTATTTATGAATGTACCGCAATGAAGTTATTACTATTCGATGCAGAATTTAATTATCTTTACATATCAGAAAGTGTTTTGTTGATATCTGCAATAATGAACAAATGCCAGGCGAAAAACAAAAGTAAAACACAAGTGCGGAGTTCAAATGGCCCGCCACAAAGCAGTGATGCGTGCTAAAATTGTTCATGTTTGACAAATTCTAGACGCTAACTGTGTTGCCGTAAACGCGGGGTTTACAAACCAATCGACACGGCATTGCATTAGTGATTCCACGACATTAGTGATTCATTAGTATTATTTGTCTCTTATTAGCACTCAAATAATGGATACGGTTGTCGTATACAAATCTTCGCTTGCACTACTTTTGTTATTTTCAATTATACACTTTATTTCAACATACACCCTAACAAATTATACATGTAATTATTCGTAAAAAGATGTTCAACAATAATATGTATAAGAAAAAATCCCAAAAATGTTTTTATATATGCGTTTGAACATATATAAAAAATTTTATTTTCGCAACATTTTGTAAAAAAACATATATAGCTTATACATTTATCTAAGATACAATATCCATTACTTTTGCAATCTGATACATGATTTATGTTTACAATTACACATACTACAACTAAATATACAAATTAAAATAATCTAATTCACTATTTATTTTTTAATCGAGCGTAATATCGGAAGTTTTACAAAATGTTTTTGTGTTATCAGTAAAGCTTTTGTTTTCATCGCACATAATAAAATATTTACTCTTACTTCATAGTATAAAGTACTTTTGTAATCCATTGTAAATTTGATTCTCTACAATACACACATTTTTTTATAAATGTATTACTTTTGAAATTGTGTATAACATACTTACCATTTTAGTACTACAAATTTTAAATTTCTGTTTTCTTTTCGATAAAAACATTGCGAACTTGTTATTTATTTTTTATTGGAAATATTATAACTGGATACTATTGAAAAAGTAAATAGTTACATTTGGAATATCTTGGAATTGTTCCTAAAAATCGTTTGTACCTTCTATAAGAGTTTCAAGTTATGCAAACAAGATGTGACAAATTGAAATTTTTCATTCTCATCACGATTTCTATTCTTTACAAGATGGTTACCCCAATTACATTATTTTTAGATTAAAGTAAGGTCCATAGTAGGAAAAATGACATATAGTTTTTTATTTACGGCTTCATGAACTTTGTTTTCTTGAATTTCCAAAAAAAGCTTACAGCGTTCCAAAAACAGCCAGCCCTGTTGGGATGATATGCATTACCCGGATCTAGGGTCAATGGACTGGGTGAATTTGAAGAATCTTCAATATATTTCTGACAATGCTTCAGACAGCATATTTTACCATTTTTAAATTTATTTTTACGTTTGATTCCAGATGGGAGGAACTTGGAAGGGAGAGAGTATCACTGCCCCCCTCCCTACTCCCTCATATGTGTAATCAGGGTTCAAATATTCCCTTTGTTTAATTGTTGTTCGACATTGTTTGGCACGCGACGACTGCAAGTCGATAAACTAATACTGGGAACAATGGCATCCAATATCAGCGCCAGTGAATGGCAGTTGATCTCGTATTTGTGTGTGACGAACCGTCGTTGCTGTGCGCTCCATTGTAGAGTTTCTGCTAGTTAATGTTAACTCTGAAAGGCCGGATATTAATAAATGTTACATTACGTTACATATTGTATCTAAATAACTGTTGTAATTCTCAGTTAATCTACAGACCTACAAAGCTATATTACTCCGCCCCTTAAAAATACATTAAATAAAAAAACATATACAGTATATGTTTACTAGACCGCTTTAGCATGATCGGTAGACTAAGCGAATTTGATTTAACTGGTTAAACAGAGTGGAAGACTACGATCGGTAGTGTAAACAAACTAATGTAATATTTACTTTTGAAATTAAGGTTCGTAGTCTACGATTGGTAGAGTAAATAAACCAGCAGATTTGATTTAACTGGTAAAACTGGGTCTTTAAAACTACGATCTTTAGTGTAAACGAACTGGTATAAACTTTAACCTGTATTCTGCTCGGAAACGTCCTTACATTAACTAGTAATACCAACTGAACGATGTTATATAACCATTGTTATACTTGTCAAAAAATATGAGTTGAACTTTCAGTGAATGCAATAAGGCATATACAACAACTAAAGCAAATATATAGAAGAAATAAATGAATAAAAGACACAGCATTACGTCTTATGAATATTGAACGCAAGTGAACGAAAATAACAGATATAAATAAATATTATTGATTTTTTCATACAAAATCAAATAAGAAATACAATCAGGAAAGCAACCAAAAATACTGCAAAATATGATCAACAACCACTATTCGTTAACTGGTTGCAGTAACAAAATATGTGGCTCTCCTGGTATTTGTTAACTGTTGGCAGTAACAAGATGTGTGGCTCTCCTGGAATACGTTAACTGGTTGCAGTAACAAAATATGTGGCTCTCCTGGTATTCGTTAACTGGTTGCAGTAACAAGATGTGTAGCTCTCCTGGTATTCGTTAACTGGTTGCAGTAACAAAATGTGTGGCTCTACTGGTATTCGTTAACTGGTTGCAGTAACAAAATATGTGGCTCTCCTGGTATTCGTTAACTGGTTGCAGTAACAAGATGTGTGGCTCTCCTGGTATTCGTTAACTGATTGCAGTAACAAGATGTGTGGCTCTCCTGGTATTCGTTAACTGGTTGCAGTAACAAAATATGTGGCTCTCCTGGTATTCCTTAACTGGTTGCAGAAACAAGATGTGTGGCTCTCATGGTATTCGTTAACTGGTTACAATAACAAGATGTGTAGCTCTCCTGGTATTCGTTAACTGGTTGCAGTAACAAAATATGTGGCTCTCCTGGTATTAGTTAACTGGTTGCAGTAACAAGATGTGTGGCTCTCCTGGTATTCGTTAACTGGTTCCAGTAACAAGATGTGTGGCTCTCCTGGTATTCGTTAACTGGTTACAGTAACAAGATGTGTGGCTCTCCTGGTATTCGTTAACTGGTTGCAGTAACAAGATGTGTAGCTCTCCTGGTATTCGTTAACTGGTTGCAGTAACAAGATGTGTGGCTCTCCTGGTATTCGTTAACTGGTTGCAGTAACAAAATATGTGGCTCTCCTGGTATTCGTTAACTGATTGCAGTAACAAGATGTGTGGCTCTCCTGGTATTCGTTAACTGGTTGCAGTAACAAAATATGTGGCTCTCCTAGTATTCGTTAACTGGTTGCAGTAACAAGATGTGTGGCTCTCCTGGTATTTGTTAACTGGTTACAGTAACAAGATGTGAGGCTCTCCTGGTATTCGTTAACTGGTTACAGTATCAAAATATGTGGCTCTCCTGGTATTCGTTAACTGGTTGCAGTAGCAATATGTGTGGCTCTCCTGGTATTCGTTAACTGGTTGCAGTAACAAGATGTGTGGCTCTCCTGGTATTCGTTAACTGGTTGCAGTAACAAGATGTGTAGCTCTCCTGGTATTCGTTAACTGGTTACAGTAACAAAATATGTGGCTCTCCTGGTATTCGTTAACTGGTTGCAGTAACAAGATGTGTGGCTCTCCTGGTATGCGTTAACTGGTTGCAGTAACAAAATATGTGGCTCTCCTGGTATTCGTTAACTGATTGCAGTAACAAGATGTGTGGCTCTCCTGGTATTCGTTAACTGGTTGCAGTAACAAAATATGTGGCTCTCCTGGTATTCGTTAACTGGTTGCAGTAGCAATATGTGTGGCTCTCCTGATATTCGTTAACTGGTTGCAGTAACAAGATGTGTGGCTCTCCTGGTATTCGTTAACTGGTTGCAGTAACAAGATGTGTAGCTCTCCTGGTATTCGTTAACTGGTTACAGTAACAAAATATGTGGCTCTCCTGGTTTTCGTTAACTAGTTACAGTAACAAGATGTGTGGCTCTCCTGGTATTCGTTAACTGGTTGCAGTAACAAGATGTGTGGCTCTCCTGCTATTCGTTAACTCGTTGCAGTAAGAAGATGTGTGGCTCTCCTGGTATTCGTTAACTGGTTGCAGTAACAAGATGTGTGGCTCTCCTGGTATTCGTTAACTGGTTGCAGTAACAAGATGTGTGGCTCTCCTGGTATTCGTTAACTGGTTGCAGTAACAAAATATGTGGCTCTCCTAGTATTCGTTAACTGGTTGCAGTAACAAGATGTGTGGCTCTCCTGGTATTTGTTAACTGGTTACAGTAACAAGATGTGAGGCTCTCCTGGTATTCGTTAACTGGTTACAGTATCAAAATATGTGGCTCTCCTGGTATTCGTTAACTGGTTGCAGTATCAATATGTGTGGCTCTCCTGGTATTCGTTAACTGGTTGCAGTAACAAGATGTGTGGCTCTCCTGGTATTCGTTAACTGGTTACAGTAACAAAATATGTGGCTCTCCTGGTATTCGTTAACTGGTTGCAGTAACAAGATGTGTGGCTCTCCTGGTATGCGTTAACTGGTTGCAGTAACAAAATATGTGGCTCTCCTGGTATTCGTTAACTGATTGCAGTAACAAGATGTGTGGCTCTCCTGGTATTCGTTAACTGGTTGCAGTAACAAAATATGTGGCTCTCCTGGTATTCGTTAACTGGTTGCAGTAGCAATATGTGTGGCTCTCCTGGTATTCGTTAACTGGTTGCAGTAACAAGATGTGTGGCTCTCCTGGTATTCGTTAACTGGTTGCAGTAACAAGATGTGTAGCTCTCCTGGTATTCGTTAACTGGTTACAGTAACAAAATATGTGGCTCTCCTGGTATTCGTTAACTGGTTGCAGTAACAAGATGTGTGGCTCTCCTGGTATTCGTTAACTAGTTGCAGTAAGAAGATGTGTGGCTCTCCTGGTATTTGTTAACTGGTTGCAGTAACAAGATGTGTGGCTCTCCTGGTATTCGTTAACTGGTTGCAGTAACAAGATGTGTGGCTCTCCTGGTATTTGTTAACTGGTTGCAGTAACAAGATGTGTGGCTCTTCTGGTATTTGTTAACTGGTTGCAGTAACAAGGTGTGTAGCTCTCCTGGTATTCGTTAACTGGTTGCAGTAACAAAGGGTGTAGCTCTCCTGGTATTTGTTAACTGGTTGCAGTAACAAGGTGTGTAGCTCTCCTGGTATTCGTTAACTGGTTGCACTAACAAGGTGTGTTTCTCCTGGTATTCGTTAATTGGTTGCAGTAACAAAGTGTGTAGCTCTCCTGGTATTTGTTAACTGGTTGCAGTAACAAAGTGTGTAGCTCTCCTGGTATTTGTTAACTGGTTGCAGTAACAAGGTGTGTAGCTCTCCTGGTATTCGTTAACTGGTTGCAGTAACAAAGGGTGTAGCTCTCCTGGTATTTGTTAACTGGTTGCAGTAACAAGGTGTGTTTCTCCTGGTATTTGTTAACTGGTTGCAGTAACAAGTTGTGTGGCTCTCCTGGTATTTGTTAACTGGTTGCAGTAACAAAGTGTGTAGCTCTCCTGGTATTTGTTAACTGGTTGCAGTAACAAGGTGTGTAGCTCTCCTGGTATTCGTTAACTGGTTGCAGTAACAAAGTGTGTGGCTCTCCTGGTATTCGTTAATTGGTTGCAGTAACAAAGTGTGTGGCTCTCCTGGTATTCGTTAACTGGTTGCAGTAACAAAGGTTACCTGTATTATGCTGGCAAACGTAATAATTGAAATTCCTAATAATTTATGCTATACATTAAGTTAACTTTATAAATTAATAATAACATTATAGCATTTTAGAGCATTAGTGTGTGGGTTCAGTTTCTGATATTAAACAACTTATCTATAGCTTTGCTATTTCACAGTGATCTAACTCTCTAACACGCTAACTTAAGTTAAATTTGATTTCTTCATTACACAAATAGCATGTTGTATCAAAATATGTCTGTCTATAAATTCAGAATTTAACAGAAGTAAGCATCTAAGTCAGTACCATTTTATGAATTCTTGAAATTTGGACACTCTTCAAACATTACTTGTCTACCTCTTTTTATACTAATCAACTATGAGGAAAATATTATAACACAGTATAGTTAGTGCACCATCTGTCTAAAATCCTATTTTAGGTCAGTTACGATGTAACTGGTACCATATTAATTGTACAGAAGTCTCACTCTAAACAAACTGTATACAATTCTTAGTTAGTTGAATAATATCACTTGGATATCTTACCGATATGTTGTTAAATTATTGTTAATCTCTAACATTAAGTGTAATGTCTGGACCATTTTAAACTGACATTGCATCTTCTAGCAAGCAATTATAGAAATTTTGCATAAGAATATCTATAATTTTTCAACTTTGGACAATTTTGTTATTTAGCTCAATTTTTGTTAGCCTACAACAATAGAGTGAAAGAGTGTCTGTGACAGTTCTCAACAGCTGACAAGTTGCCAGAAAGAGCTGTCTAAAGCACGCGGGTAGAAACTTGCCAAGAATTGCATTCAACAAATTTTCCTGTAATTTGTCCTATTTCAAAGGCAATAAAAGTAGTGTTTGGTGAATTTAACGTCTGTAATTATTGCGGTATGTGAAATTTTACCAATTATAACATTCTTAAAAGAAATTAATTTTCAGAACACTTACTTTTGTGATATTGCCATTTAATATAAAATTATTGGGTCTTTTGCAGTAGAGAGCCGCCAGTCTTGAAATATGTTCTATAGCAATAGCATATTGTTTGAAGGGTCTTATTCTGATTGTTAATGTTAGAGGCACTTAATTGAAACACGGAAGGCCTGTAGTAGGTTAGGTTAGGTTTGCGAGTTCATGTGGCGGCGAAGAAACAAAGATGACGATCTGTTTCAAGCTATCTGGCGGGACATGAACCTATTCTGGCCTCCACAAGAATAAACCCTTATATAGTTTGTAACATAATTATTTTTTTCTTTAAAATGTGTTCAAATTGTGTCCAATACATATATACTGAGTGTACAATGTGTTTTTGTTGGTCATGTATCCATAGAAAATATTTCAAGACTGGTGGCCCTCTTCTGCAAAAGACCCAAATTATTTAATATGATCTGTTGAAACGCCCAATTTTCTTAGATCTGCAACCTTTAGATCTTTACTACCCTTCGTGAAAGAATTCATCAGACTGACTCCTATCTGAACACCCTGAACGAAGGTAGTGGACACTTAAATATCATACTCCAGACTTTAGTTATACCATTTTAATATACATGTTATTAATTAAGATGGTCTATTATATTAATTACATAGTATCTTACTGAACAATTTACATAATAATCAAGAAGTTGAAAAACTCAACGAACACATAAGACCAACATCTTTCCCACTTACATAATTTCTCTGACCATAAAATAGTAATCTTGAAAACCGACTAACTTTTCATCTACGTACAAAAATCAACTTTAACAATTTATTTAACAATTAATCAAATTGACAAATATATTGTAAACTAAGTAGCATTAGTGCTTATAATAAGGAACGAAGTCGATCAGTTTAGATTTTCACAACGTTTTAATAAGGCCATCTTGTATAGCAATTCACTAAACATAAAACAATAACAAAACACATGTATCTTTAAACAATTATAAATAAATGAATGTAGCTCAGTCTACACCACATCCTCCCCTCACAAGTTCAAGCGGTCTGGTGGCTTAGTAATTCTTCGAGGTCTAGATGATTGAGTTGAAGAGTGTTTCACAGACATTAGAAGAATTTTGAAATCCTTCTTCCTCATTCTCCCCCTGTTGATGAAATTTAGGAAGACTAATCAAGTGGAATTTATTTATTCTTATACAACCCCCCTTTTAAGTTATCACGAGATATGATCTAGGACTCATTTATCACCTCTCCATGAACCCCAAGGTCTCTTATGAACACTTTTTGACCAACTTCTAAATCCGAAGTTTCATGCCCAGATCCATGTCGCCTATCAAAATAAAACTTCTGCTTTATTCATCACATTCCTCAAATCTCAACTTATGTTCTCTATCAGGAAGCTTGGGCACCAATCGATTAGGTGATACAGGTACTGTAGTCCTAAGATGTCTCCCCATTAGCAATTCCACAGGAGAATACCAATTTATTAGAGGTGAAGAGTTGTATGAAAGGAGCCCTTTTTTCCAATAAGTGCACTTCAAAATTAACCTCTTTGCCATATGGACAGCAGATTAAGCCTGACCATTGGACTATGGAAATTTAGGACTACTAGTCAAAATTTGGAACCCCCACTGTTTAGCAAAATCTCTAAACTTCTTAGAATCATACTGAGGGTCATTGTCTTCATTCACAATATTAGGGACACCATGTCTAGAAAACAAGCTCTCCATGACAGAAACAACAGCAGAAGAAGTAGTTGACTTCATCAAAAAAATTTCCAAATATCTTGAAAAGTAATCTTGCACAAAAAAATAATCAATGCCATTGATTTTTAGAAAAGCACAGCCCAACATTGATCATGGTCACTCCGGAAACGGGGTTGGCAAGAGTGGGTCTCTTAGGAGCTCTATTCTCTGCACATACATAACAGTCTGATATTATGGTTTCTATATCTCTATTTATTGCTGGCCACTACACTGTTTGACCAGCCAACCTCCTGCACTTAGCTATACCTAAATGGCCACTAGAGATTCTGTCTAAAATTGCAGGTCGTAACGCTCTGGGAATAACTACCCTGTTATCCATCATCAAAACGCCATCTTGGTAGTTAAAGAGTCCCCGTATTTGTAATAGGTAGATGGCTCTCTCAAACACGACATTCACAGCCTTTAGGAAGAAACGATTGAAGTGTTCAATTACAGTGTCTTAGGATGGATTATCAAAACCAAACGAGTCATATACGTCCTCCATTCCATCCTCCATTCCCAATAACAAAACACATACTTGAACATTATCTGCTTCGTATACCGGTTTTGAGGTAAGCCTGCACCTTTAAAATCTTCTTAACCAAGACTCCCAGCTCACTTGTTTTCTGTCTTGCAGGAAAACTTCTCAACAGGCAACGAAGTTTAACTGTATTTGCTCTGATGAGGATTGACAGCAACAGTCAATCCATTTTCTTCAACTGAATTAAAATGGGACTGTTCCCTTCTATTTTTACGTCATGTGTGTGTAAGGTATGGTCCTATACACAATTCTGACACCAAGTAGTATTAGTGCTTATAATAAGAAACGAAATCGATCAATTTAGATTTTCACAGCGTTTTAATCATGCCATCTTGTATACCAATTCACTAAACATAAAACAATAACAAAACACATGTTTCTTTAAACAATAATGAATAAATGAATGTGGCTTAGTCTATACCACAAACTAAACTGTCGTGATAAACAATTAATGGTTTTTATACATATGCAAAATTTAGTAATTTTATCTCATTACTAAGTATTTTGAATTACAGATTATTTCAAAAGCTCCCATAAAAATGTTTTACTCTTCCGAGCGTGTTTTGCTCTTTCTATGTAAGTGATACCAAGATGGCGGCCACAGCTTCAGTCCATATAATCAGCAATGCTGGTTATATAGACATGTCCATTTTACTGGTCTTACGTGTTCGTTGGAACTGCTGAAACGTTTTTAAAAACACATAATTTCTTTGCAATCCAAAGTCGAGTAAAGGTTATCTGTATTAATAGTGCTTAATTTTTAATGTATCATACTCGACACGGATATTTATGTGTGAGAATTTAGGGTGTAACAATAATACTAATGTACTAAATATAAGATTGTAAAAAAAGTAGCAGCTATTGTTTTTACTTGGTCAACCCTTTTACCAAGCAAGGCTTTTTTACAAGCTCTTTTCTTGTAAATACAAGTACACTTTTTCCTTTAAGGTACACTTTACTAGTTTTCACGACTAACGACGAGTTCTATGTAAATTTACATTAATCCATGTTAAACGTGCAAATCAAGCGAAATTGGAATACAGAATTTTTACTGCTCATAGTAAACCTTTCTTGCTCACAATAAACCACTTGGTGCTATTTGATGTTTCTAGTTTTATAATTTAATCCCAAGATCATTATCAAATCCATCAACTTATATTTTGCACCCCTAGAGACTTCTGGCAATAGGCCATAACGAGCTTATTGTTCATGGTTCAAAAATTATTCTAGATTGTATTTTCATCATATTTTGATATTGATAAACTTTCACTGTATAAAAACAGTTTTACCATAAACAACAGGGTAGTGTGATGCAGGTATTAGATCGGTTCAGAATTCCTGGGAATTGAACACTCAAGTATATGGGATTGAAGGAGTGAGGGTTACTTTTATTTTAGCCGTGCATTTTAAGTCTCTTGTTATTAAGAGTGTTTCGTTTTTAAATGATTATCGGACTTTTGTGTCAAGTGCCTTGCTCCAGGATGTTCTTTAAGATAGCGCAATGTCTTCTTAATTCGTAGCAAACGACTGGTGTCATTACTAAAGTATGGTCTCAGAGATACCACATTACAGCATGGGTGAAACGCCTGGTGATGTAAATAACACAATGACGCGATCGTTATCAAAAGATTTGGTTTTTATAAGTGTAGTGTCTCTTCCCTTTGTTTTAGGATTATTGTTTACCTGACGAAGGTCTAAGATCGCAAAGTCAAAAGGTTGTGAATGGTCATTGTTTTCACACTGACTACGTCAAACGCCTGCAACACCGACAGTTTCTCTGAGGCGAGACGAGACGTTGCTGAATGTCCAAGTGTGGAAGCCGATAAACACTGACCGACCGGCCGATGGAAATATAGTCCACCGAAATGACTTTCACTATCACTGCCACTTTTGGTTGGCCATCTGGCGTACTTTAGTGGAGTCGATACAGTTCAATTTTATTTCAGACGAGTGGTATGAGTGTCCAATTCCTTTAATTACACAAGGCCATGTTTAATTTTTCTTAACTTTCAGTAGGCTATAGAACTATAGTTTATATGTTTTGTCAGATCATAATTACACAAGATATCTACAGTAACTCTTTATGATCGGCAGCCACTAAGACTAATGTACAGAAAATAAAAATACTTTCTGTATATTTCAACTGATAAAAAACCATAGTAACTAACAATTAGCCCCTTTAACAGAATCATATCGTTTAGCATGATAGGGAATTACTTGTTACTAAATTACAATAGTAATCATATACAGTAGGCCTCATACATCAGGAGCTAACATCGGGCGGTTGGTACTGACTACAGTCACTTAAACTTACTCAAATATTTTACCTAATATTTAAGAGGCTCGCTCTTATAAATGATTCCTGGAAAGGTTTTTTTGGAATTGTAATACGGTGACTTATAGAAAAGTTAAATATATCAGGACCTTTATAGACTAGGAACTTTTATTTATTTATTTTTATTTTGTATATTTCTTTTGCAATCTCAATAATTAAAATGACTAAATAAAAGCTCTCTGTGTGAAGGACATTTTTATAAACAGAGATCTCACCCGGGTTACAATGGAGCCAAGACATTCTCTAGCGCAATTTACCTCAAGATACAGGCTCGAACACAAACTGGCTGTGGTTGGTTCCCTCTAGTTGTAGTTGATTTACAGGATAAGTTTATTATTCACTGAAATCTATTAAAAAAACAAAATCTTCAATATCGGTTTCAATATATATGGATATATGTACATAACCAAAATAAAGCCCTGCCTGCTGGTCTAACATTAGTTTAAATTGTTAACCTAAATACTTATTCAATCAGCATGTTTTGACTTTTTCTTAGCAAGAGAAAAAAAAATACATCCCCAATTCAAAACATATAGCAAAATATTTGTCAAATTTTTAACTTACATTCAATAGTTCATGAATAATTGTAAGAAAAATGGAAAGTTATTTATATACTGTATTCGATTTTATATGTGACGTGTTTCTTTAACAATATTTTAAATTAAAAATTTGAAAAGTTGTTATAATATTGTAATCCTTTATTTGAATTAAACATATTTAATAATTCCTCAATATTTAATTTTTTAATGAATGTATTTTCCCCAGTTATGGCATCTTGAGATTATAATAAACAAATTGTACAAAATATAAAACCTGTGTTAAAAATATAGAATTTGTAAATATTAATAACATAGATGGATAAGTTGTTAAAATTTAAAAACAAGGTTTTGATTATTTATGCTGTTTTCTAATTCTGGTCTAATTATAGGTAAAAATATGTTATTAAAATTTACAGATGGCTGAGAAATGCAGTAATATTTTTGTACTTTCAGTACAATTGAAATGAATGAAATTGAAAGTACCATGAATGTACTTTCAATTTCATTTATCTTTTTCCAAGATTTTTCTTTATATAAATAGATGACTCTTCAAATTTAATATAATGCCTGTCAGTAATAGCGTGTTCAACTAATTTTGGTTTTTCAGTATTTTCAGTTTTAAAATTGTATGTATGTATTTTTGTTATAACAGGTCTTGATGTTTGGCCAAAATATGTTTTATTGCATTCATGGTTAATTTTGTATAAAACATTTTTCGTTAGTTGATTTACATTTTTTTGTTTTAATTTAGATAATTTACTATGAAGGCTCTCTGATTATGTAAAACTTGTTCGAGTATTAAATTTAGAATTAATTTTTGAAATTTTCTCTGAAAGGGTTTTAACGTAGGATATGACTATAGTTGTTAAAGGTTTGTTTTCATTGTCTTGACGATTGCATGTTTTTTTTGTTTATTTCATTTCCTTACTTTTTGAATAAGTTTATTGGGATAGTTGTTCATTTTCAGAAAATTACACATTTCTTCTTTTCTGTAATTTTAATTTTCAGTTAAAGGTTAAAAAAGTTCAAAATTTTGGAATAAACTTCTAGCAAGTCCAATTTTTACATCTTCAGGATGGTTAGAAACATAATTTAAATATTATCCACTGAATGTTTGTTTGTGATAAAAAGAGGTTTCTAGTTTATTGTCTTCTGTTTTGGTTATTAATGGTTATTAATGTCTAGAAGTTTTCCTTCCTCTTCTTTTTCATGTTAAATTTTATGGTTGGTCGTTTCTCATTAATGAAATTTAAAAATTTAGTATGCATCTCATCTTCCCAAATACAAAATATATCGTCAACACAACGAAGCCACATTATCGGTTTGACAGTCCATTTACTGAATGTTAATTCTTTAAAAAAATCCATAACAACATTACTTATAATTGGACTAAGGACTTCTCCTATCGGTAAACCAGAAACTTGTTTATAAAACTATGTTCTCACCTTCAATAATTATACAGTGTTCACTATAACTCATTTTAATAATAAATACGAACTGTACAGACGTTAAGGCCGCTGACGGCGTGTCTACTTCCCAGCGGTGGCTTGGCGGTTTGATAAACAACCACAATAATGCTTTGGAATTAATAGACATCTATAAGGGCAGTAATAGAGCAAGTAGGGAGGGGGGTGAGTAGTTGGCCTACTAAGGAGTATCACCACGGCTGTGTCTGTAGGAAGGCCTGTCCACAAACGGACAGTACAACAATGCATCATAATGAAGCCACTGTGTGTAAACGGATGTGTCTGACGGCTACAGTCTGGTGGCACGGGGTTCACAGGCGGTCAGGCGTGGCTTCCGCCCCTGGTCTACCGACCGCACAGGACGAGCCGTGTGGTTGGCACTATTGAGACGGAATCCCTCGATAGGGCAGAATCGTCCTTCAGATTTGACGTTCTCTCTCCTTCTGGAGACGTTCAAACGCACCACTGAGAAGGAATCCCTCGATAGGGCAGAATCGTCTTTCTGATTTGACGTACTCTCTCATTCTGGAGACGTTCAAACGCACCACTGAGAAGGAATTCCTCGATAGGGCAGAATCATCTTTCTGATTTGACGTACTATCTCCTTCTGGAGAAGTTCAAACGCACCACTGAGAAGGAATCCCTCGATAGGGCAGAATCGTCCTTCAGATTTGACGTTCTCTCTCCTTCTGGAGACGTTCAAACGCACCACTGAGAAGGAATTCCTCGATAGGGCAGAATCGTCTTTCTGATTTGACGTACTCTCTCCTTCTGTAGAAGTTCAAATGCACCACTGAGAAGGAATCCCTCGATAGGGCAGAATCGTCCTTCAGGTTTGACGTAATCTCTCCTTCTGCAGACGTTCCAACGGCTCCGCTGTGGAACGTTTGCACATCACACAAGTCGAGGAACTAATGCATTTTTGTTTTTGATAATTTTGTTCGTCATGCCGTTTCAATTGAATCATTCGACTTAATCCGCCAATGATTGGAAAGTATTGTTATTTGCTATCATGCTTGAAATATACAAGCACATTTACTATGGACTTTTTCATTAGGTTCTCTATTTTTTCTTTCCTTTTATTTTTTCTGCTGGCATTGAAAGCCATACGAGATAACGTATGGCTTTAAATGCATATATATTTATATTAAGTAGGTTTTCTTATTTAGTTTGCAGGTTTCCCTCTTCTGTTAATTTTGAACCCAAACTAGTTTTCATAATTTTGTTTCTTCTTTTAGTATTTTTCCTATATGACATGTGTTGACTGTCAGTGTTTCACCAACTAGCCTCATTTTATATAGGAGGAAATGTATATTTCCTCTGTTAAACCTAGCAGCAGACGTAAGAAGACGAAGATTACAATGTTATGGACTTGTTATTAGGTACCAACATACGACTCACCATCAAAATTCTCAATTCCATAGACAAAGTCAAATCATCAACACCATGGATTAGCCAAGAAAACTAAATTTACAGAAGGCCAAATTTATATCAAAAGATGTGACAGATTGGAAGATTTTTAGAAATAAGGTAGAAAAGTGGGTTGTATAAGGAAGTACCATATAAAAACCAGGAACAAAATGATAGAAAAGAAAAAGAGGTCTTATGGAGAAGGATGAACAAATTATGGAATAGTCGATGTCAGTTTGCTTTGCGTGAGTGATCCTTCTGGATCAATTCGCGATAAGTATGTGTATATATGCTTGAAAGAAATATTTTCTTCGTACAAATAAAGTTGCAAGTATTCACGCTGTTTGGAAATTACCATTATTTATCTTTCATTTGAGACTCACAATGAGACGCACCATTCATTTATACGGTGCTTGGAAACACTTGTTGTTAATGTACATCTTATTAGAGATAAAAACTCGTTTTTCATGCACTAGTTGCTTTGAAACAGTTACTGTTCTTCATGCATTTGTAAAACAAGCAAATTACAAATCATCTTTGAGTCACTCAGTCAATTAGAAACAAAGATGATAAATTGAAATTCTACTAGCAACTGTCGTTCAAACGCATGTTATTTGAATATGTAGTATTTGATTATCATCCATGCTGCTTGGAATAGTTGATGTAATAAAACAAAGACATCACCAAACAAAACGATACAATCAGAAACAATCGTGATTCATTTATTAAAATCACTATTAATAAACAATATTAATTAAATCAATTATTTACGGTTTTGATCTCTATGCATATGTTATTTGATAATTTGCTTTTCATTTACGCTATTGGAAAATATTCAGTTCTTTATGCATACACTAAAAAATTAAATGATGTAAATATATCATAGCAATCAAAAAGAACAAATCGTGATTAATTGAAACATTAGGGTAAAAACAGACAGCAGCGTATTTTTTGAAACAAAATCATGCATTGATTAGATGCAGGACACACTAGTAGTGTTTTTCAGCGCAGCGTATACCGGAGGAACAAACTATTTTGTTTTTCTCAGAGCGCATTGGAGCATATTCGAGTATATTATAAAAAATATTAGTAAATGTATACTGCTTAAATATTACACCTCCTACCTCAAAGTTAGAACTATATAGTCTCTCTTCTGCACCAATTGGTCTCCTCCAATTCGTTGTCTACTTCTCCAAATCATCCTTCACCAAACTGAATATAATCGAACGTCGTCGACATTCTCGTGTAATCCATAAAACGAGACTCGTGTTTCCTAAGGACGGGAAATAAGTGGTGATATTCACCATGTTTGTCCCTTCCCTTACACACTTCATGCACCCAGACACTTCTTCTATTGAGCAAAAACTGCCACCTTAAGGTATTTTCGCAAAACTAATACGAACCTCTTTCGATAGAGCCATCCTCTATACTGATGTGATGTACATGACCGTCTACAACCTGCAATGTGCTACGCTGCTTAACGCTGCGCTCTCTGTGTGTATTGGACTACACTGCGCTCGGCCACGTTACGCTGCGCTACGCTACGCTGTCTGTGTGTTTTTGCACTTACTTGAAAGCAACTTTCGATGATGCGTTGGTCGGTCATTCAAACATTGCTTTAAAAACGGATATAATAATTCGTTATATCTTTATTTATAACATCCTTGGAGTCAATTCTCTGTTAATGCTGGGAAATATATATTGTTAATATATATTTATCACCCTCATGAAGAAATATAAGCTAAGAATTACATCATTGTTGGCTTAGAAGTAATTTCTTCACTCTCGTGCTATTTTGAAATTCACGCCAGGCTAGAAAACAATATATTCTGACACGCGTTGATGTACATAGTCGTTATTCTTTCACTTGTAGCTACCACCACTATTTATCAACATATTGTTTCCAAAGTATCATTATTCACTCTGACGTTGCTTGGAAATGACCGTTATTGGTTTTTTTTTAAGGGAAAGGATCATTTTATATTCTTGGAAGTACATTTCTACATTGTCATGTTTCAGGATAATGAAATGAAATGAAACATTTCTTTATTTATGTGGTGTAGTCACGACTATTTAGTCCTCTCTACCACTCAACCACATGAAATCACACTGGGATAATCTTTATCTCAATATTAATGTAAGATCTGTTCAGATCATTCTGTCTTTTTTATTTCAATCCAAGTATATAATACACTAAAACTTATACACAATAGTTCGTATTGTAATGACCAAACAAAAGTCAGTATTTGTTTTAAATAATACTAAAATTGATTCCTTCCATATATGAAATTCTAAAATTAAGTTATTCATGAATCTGTATGCCCTCGGGTCGACACAAACACTGGCCTTGGGAGTTATTTAACATCTTACATTAGGCAATTCTTTGCGTGCTAGATAAAAAGTGGAAGAATAGATGGATGGGTACTTGATTACAGATCAACTAATGATGTTGTTACAGTTGGAAGGAATGTTGTTTCATTGTTTGAGTTGATGGCCTGGTCTGGGAGTTGTGCTGACAATTGTTACATTGTGGTCGTCGTGGGAAACAATTAGGGCTACCCACCCACACTTCCAAGGAGAACAGAGACCCCTGTATACACTCGGGCTGGTGAGAACACGTCAATTGCGTACAACATGTGGGACAAAAACAACCAGAGGCGTTAGGATTGAGGAATTCGTTAGTGAGTTGGTTTTATTGTACAGAATAATTGCAGTTTTGGCGGATAATTACTTGTATACAAAAATAAATGTTGCTTTATCAATCGAAAGGTTTACACTAAACCAAGAAAATAAGCCATTGTAGTTTGGAACTAAAAATATATTGCTCACAGTAAATGTTTAATAAGTGGAGACCATAATTCTCATATGCTCTTTATCTACATTCATTATCTAGATCGGGAGTTAAGAGTCTACAGAGGCAGTCGGCCACGTTGGTTTTAATCCCACAAGAACAATGTTATTTTCGAACCGGACATACGATCACGCGTGCCCAAATCAAACGGTTACTTTTAAACGGAATTTTCCAAACAAACTGCATTTGATCAAGAATGAAATTGTGCGTTGGAATTACTTGGTGAATTCCTAATTAGTTTTAAAAGAATAAAATATAAAAAAAATTAGTTTGAAGTGTTTTTCCCACATATTTTTCAAAATCAGGAATACAAATTAAAAATATCAAAAGCTAACACAATGCGCAATATGATAACGTTTAAAATGACACTTCATACACAACGTTTTTTTAATAAATAACGAAACAATATTGATTCGCAAATAACATGGATTAAAATCAACATGGTTCTTATTGGATTAAAATCAACATGGCTGACAGCCTCTGCAGACTCTTAAGACGTTCCAAACAGATGGGTGAAGTTAGGAGTATGATCCCCGTACAAGTGAAATATTCAGTGATTGTACTGTTGGGCCAGATTAAGAGATCTTCATGTAACTTAATTGGAGAATTATTGAGCTAACTATTTCATGTAAGATGTGCGCATATAGAAATGGAACATGTAAATAGACCAGATCAAACAAAGACATGTCTTTAATGAATAAAGTAGTATTTTTTTGACTTTGCTGAAATCGTCTCTGGTGTAGCTAGTTTATAGTTATTTAAAAAAGGATAAATTCAACTTTAGAGATTAATTCAGAAAATAGAAAAGCAGTTTCAACGAGTTGAAATTTCATAGCACAATCATCATATCTTGAATTGTTTACTGTAAACGCTAAGAATAGAAGAGTCGTTTCAACGAATAGAAGTTGTTACAGACACATCATCGTTACTTGAATTGTTTACCGAAAACAATGCATTTTGAAGAGTAGTTTCAAAGAGTTGAATTTTTACGGCATAATCATCATAACTTGAATTGTTCATTAAAATACTAAGAATACAGAAGAGTAGTTTCAACGAGTTGAGGTTTTTATCGCACAATTATCATAACTTGAATTGTTCATTAAAATACTAAGAATACAGAAGAGTAGTTTCAACGAGTTGAGGTTTTTATCGCACAATTATCATAACTTGAATTGTTCATTAAAATACTAAGAATACAGAAGAGTAGTTTCAACGAGTTGAGGTTTTTATCGCACAATTATCATAACTTGAATTGTTCATTAAAATACTAAGAATACAGAAGAGTAGTTTTAACGAGTTGAGGTTTTTATCGCACAATTATCATAACTTGAATTGAGTGAACGGAAGAAAGGCTTTATTAGTCTTCATACACAACACATACACTTTGTTTTAAGGTGGTTTCATTCTGTCTGCTGAATGTTCATGTACTAAATTAATAGGTATTATGTTACACGACACTATGCATGGCACAAATCGCTCGGTGGTTGGAGGGCAAGTCCATCAAGGGAGGACCAAGATTGACACCTCCAAGGATGTCATGGGTCGAGTTGGCAAAGCTGGAGGGTAGGTAATGTAACAGGGCTGATTAAGATTAACCTCAGTGGAAAGATAATTTATTTATCTATCTTTTTAATAAATTATCTTTGTAGTATACAACGTGTTCGAATAGATTTAAAGCTAACCATAACATATATGTAAGAACATCCTATTCCCCAAGTGACAATTATATTTTTAAATTATATAATGTAACCTAAACCTTTCGGTATTTATCATAGATAGTACAAAAAAGAATCATACTTCCCATATTGATATTATTATATAAAGTGATTTTGTATACATATGATAATAGATATACAATTTCACACCTTTACCAATGTTCAATACCTCCAACACCCATACATTGCGTACCAAAACATAATGAAACTCGGCCAAGAGTCAGTTAATGAATTAAATACCTTTGAGGGTGAGCAGATTGTTTATTTACCTCGGTTAAGTCAATTCGGTTGGTCAATATTGTTTGCGTAATTCTTTGTTGACAAACTAAACGAATAGTTCAACGGGTGTTTTTCATACGATTTGACTTTACTTAATATTGTAACGTAAACATTGATTTTATCCTTGCAGTCAATTTTATTCAAGAAACCATTTGTGTTTAGTCAGTTTTAAAACTATTGAAAAGTAAAAATTTAGTTTTCACAGTGTTCATATTTGTGTATTAAATAAAATCTTGTTACATATGACACAGTTATATGATGTACAGAACGCCTATACTCTATTTCACATTGAGAATGCAGTGCGGCTCTTATGGACAAACACAACGCTACTAGCTGGTGCAAAAATATAGAGCACTGTCTGTCTGCCCACTGTCATATAGCATCCTCACGGTTTGGCTAGGATATTATATTACAGTATTTTTGTTTAAAAAAACATGTCTTGTGTTTTTCTGAGTGTCTTGAAAAAGTGATCGAGTGAATTCAATAATTATAATTTTAGTGATTCAGTGTATAGTCTTTAACAATGGAAAAGAAAGCCAAAAGGAAAAATTATTAAAAGTGGTGAGAGGAAAACAGTGTTAAATATATATAAGTATTTCGGAAAGTGTTACCCGGATAAAAATGTCACTTTTTATGTAAAAAAAACCAGTGAGACTACGTTAATTAGTGAAAGAACTAGGATTGAAGAATTTTACATTAAGAAAAAGGAGATTGTGGACATATTGTCACGCCAACAAAAATACCTCAAAAAATAAAATATAAAACAAAAAATTACCGTTAAATTTTTATCTTCATTTTGACTATGTTTTTATCAAAATAAAAAAAAAATAAATAAATAAACTACTTCCAAAGGAGATATGTTGATAATACTTAACTGACTTCAAATTCCTTGAATGCTTAAATGAACAAACTAAACAAAAAATAGTATTTATAAATATATTTAAAGGGAGTTAATAAACAGCAAAAAGTTAAGATCTAAACTTTTGAAACGGGTAGATTACTAAAAAGTAAATGTGACACTTATACACTATAAAACTCCTACTGTATTGTAAATGATTTGATGTCCTGTTAAAATAACTGAAAAATAATAACTGGCTTTATGCCTGCAATTTTCACTGCCTAATATTATAAATTCAACTTTAAAAAACATATTTTTAGCATAATATGTTTTATATAAAAATAAATAATATTTCTCCTGGGTTCATACTTTAGCACCGGTGGAATCGTGGATGGTTCAGAGTGAGGCCAACTCACCAACACGATGACAACTGTGTGCGCCGCACTGTCATATTTCTTTGTCACTTATTACCGACTAAAATATGCATATTGGTGAAAAAAGTAACAAATAAAAATTAAAGTACCAGTTTTTATCTACAACTTTCCTGCTGATGAGACTTACCTGACTAAAAAGTAAAAAACTTCCTCACAGGTTGACTTTTCCATGACTTTTCTCAAATATATGAACAAATTTTTACTTCTATTATATTACAAATTAGTTTTATTATATAATCAATTCATACTAACACAGTAAGCATCCACTACTTCTGTATAAAGTTTACACCAAATTTTGAAATGTTCAATCAATATTTATTCACTTAAATTGCAGTGTAATTGCATTGTGGCCTCTCAAAACTGAATCTCCAAGGGCTATACGTTTATAAAGCATATGGTAGTTTTTTTAAATTTATTAACTTTTGTCATACCTTTAATAACCTTTTATACCTTTAACCCCAACCACTTTCATGCGAAAATTTGATTTTATGATAACTTTTTATTAGCAAGCCAACGTTTTTATACAGTGCTGTACCTCAAAAACTCCTATTTGATTAGCATTGCTTATGGGCTTACCGTACTGCATTCTCAATATGAAATAGAGTATAGCCGAGAATTAATCGATGTAAAGTCTTGATAGGAATCGTCACGGATGGTCACGAAAACGATGACCGCGTTTCGATGGTTGTCAGTCATTTCCAAGTCCAATGGAAGGCAGACGAACTAGTGAGTAATTTACTCGAGGTGATTGTTTCACATTTTACAGGTTTGTGATTGTAGCCATTAGGTCGGGCTGTAAGAGCTCGTGTAATCGAACTTGTTACAAACCATGGCAGAAGGCCATACGACTGTTTCAAGGTGATACGGACTCAGCCAAGTTCATTAATATTTAACAGACCGTTCCAAGGGGGGCGATCGGTTAAATGGACTTTGAATCAGCTTAGAATCAGTAAGTACCACTGGAACACAAAACACGATGGAAATATCTTGTTAAAACCTATTTTAGCCATATAACTCGAAGACTTTATTTACAACAAACTTATGAATTTAACAAGCAGTCAGAGGTTTGAAATTTGTTCAGTTCAGTAATTCATTTAACAAAAATTCTTGTACGATTTCAAACTTTTTTTGTCAGCGATATGTGTATTCAGGGAATGTGAATGCTTTAGTAACATATTTTATGTGAATAGGAAAAAACTTAAATAGATTTATATATTTCATATCCACTGCTTAAGAACATATTGGCTAGTTTGATTCATGAAAATATGTTAGTGATAGTATGGAGGTCCTTTCAGTAACTAGTAAAGTAATATGAAAATGTACTAGAACTCTAAGATGGAACTTCTTCGACTACATTTATTCTACAAGCTCATTTTACAGTTGCGATAATAATAAAATAAAATAATTAACTTTAGAATCTGATTCATTAGTTTGAAACTTTAAATTCATGTACAAATTGTAAGAAAAGCAATCTTTGTTTAATGCAATGAATTAAATTATTGTTAAATTATACAAATATCAGTTCTTTTTTGTGTGTGGTGGAGTGGAGGGGAAGGGTTGTATTGACGTGTGCACGAATTATCTGTTAATATTTATTTAAAAGAGTACCTACATATACCCTACATGCATATATTGAAAATTCAAGTACTCGTTTATTGGTTTTATATTTGCACGTTTTGTAGTGGACACAATATTGACTATAAATAAAAAAAATATTTTGGAAATTTAAGGAGTACTTCGTGTTTTAAAGAATTTAAGTACTGTAATTAAGGCCTAAAAAGAGTAACAGTTGATTCAAAGCTTAATATTGGGCAATAGAGAGAATAAGAAATAAGAACTTATAAAAGGGTTTTTAATAGATGAACGAAGTGATTGTAAAGGGTCAATTACACGTGGCGAGTTTACTAGCTACTAGTCGGCTAGTTCGCTAGTTGATAGTAAACTAGCTCCGTGTAATCACCAACTAGCAAGCTTGTTGGCTAGTAGCCGGCTAGTAAAGAAGCTGGCGAAAAAGTTGAAGACCGGTCTACTTTAATCGCTACTCACCGGCGTTTGAGCGAGCTAGCTAGTAAACTAGCCGTGTGTAAATGGAGTTGCTAGTCAAAAAGCAGCAAGTGACAAGCCAGTTTTGGTGAAAATGTCGGAGAATTTTGTTGTAACCGGAGTTGTTGTTTTATCAACTATATTAAAAGCAGAGTTAATACGTAGAGAAAATGAGAGAACGAAACGTCGTCGGAGAGGTGTGTGGGTGAAACCGTGGATACGAAGACGGGAAAGTTATGGTGCATCAAGTACATTATTAAGGGAGCTGAAAGACGAAGATGCTACAGCATATAGAAATATTTTAAGAATTACCAGTGCACAGTTCGATGTATTGCTGGGTATGGTGGATGGAATGCTGAAAAAAAAATATTTTTTTTTTTACTTCTTTCTATTTTCTGTAGTTCCTGCCTGTATACATCTTTGATTGACTTTATTTTTGCCTTAAATTGTTTTAAATCCATTCCCCCTAATAAGTTATGTTCTCCAAGTTCACTCATTAGACGTTTCATATTGTCCTCCTTCAGTGTTTTGTTAGTATAATCTTTGTGCATAATGTTCCACAACAAAGGAAATTTGCGGCATACTTCAAGAAACACAACTATATCATTTCCATTCCACTTCATTTTCACAAATCACAAACACTATACAAATTTTAGATGACTAAAAACACTTCAACAACACGCAGTTCTCTACCCTGCAACTAGTTGGAGAGTGAGCGAGTGGGAAGCTACGTGTAATCGTCAACTAGCGCACTCGCCGACTCGCCGGCTTCTAACTAGCCGGCTAGTAGCTAGTAAACTCGCCACGTGTAATTGACCCTTAAGGCCCTGTACAAGGTAATTATATAAGTATCAAATAAGGGCAAATAGCAAGTATGACCTTCTTGTTAACGTAAAACAAATGAGAAACAGACTCATTTTACTTCCTTAAACTACCCATAGCACGATACGATCGGTTATTCATTTAACATGTGTTTGCCACATGTGTATATCAATGTGAAGGTGTATTGTGCTACGTGACTCAACTAGCTGTAAAGGTCGAGATCAGGTCGTGAACGTACAGTTCCTGTGGTCGTGATTGTCTTGTAGGGCCAATATACGTCATGGGGGTTCAATACAACATTTGACCTGATCTAAGTATGTTTACCACATGTGTATGGCAAATAGAAGGTGTATTGAGGTTAGTAACTGAACTAGAGCCAATTATGTGATTGTACAGCTTCTGTGGTCGTGATTGTCTTGTGTTGATTGTCAATCTTCGTCATGGCAGTTCAATACAATGTAACCTTGTCTAGTATGTTCACCTCATGTGTATGGCAATGTGAACGTGTATTGTGGTTCTTGACTGACCTAGATGTAAAGATTAAGCTCAGGTCGTGATTGTCTTGTAGGCCCAATTCACGCCACGGGGTTCAATATAGTTTAATGATTTTGATAGGCAATGTGCTTTAGTCCAGACGAACACGTGGCTTACAGTAAATTCTGACAAGAAAGTAACAGGAATTTATATGACAGGTTTTTGATTGTTAACCTCCTCTTACATAAAGTTGCGGGGACTTTTCTTTAGCAAAACGTAACTTTTTTTGTCTTGAGTGAATTTGGTTAACAAACATGAACTATAATGCTGTAGTAGTCTATTTTTAAGTACGTTTTTATAATCAAGAATAACTCAGATAAATATAATAACTGACAGCTGCAAATTTTTTTTAATTCACCGCCACTAAGAATATTAATGTATTATTTCATTGAACTTTGTTATTTTTATTTAGTACTTCCAATTATGTAAATAATTTTCTTTTTCATTTTCTATTTGGAAAAAATCGTAATAGGGTGATGAGTCATGACAAGCCTGTAAATCACGATTATTGTAAACCAAGTACGAGATAGTCAGCTACATAAAGTAAGCTACACTGTATGTACAGTGATTGGAAGTTCAATATTCAGTCGCTTGGTTTACAACATTTAGTACAACGATTATATAATGACAATTCTTGTACCATATAGATGCGCCATGGTTCTCTCATCGAAAGGACCATTTGTTAATTATTAATATATATCACATATGATTCTCAAACATACTTTACAATTTTATTTGTCTTCGTGTATACTATAGAAGTTTACTTAATGTTTGTTTTGATTACACAAACCAATGTCTCATAGATATATTATTCATAAGACGAACTATTCCAGAAGATGATAGTTTTGATTCTCGAGGGGATCTGAGACCAAGGGCAAGCAACCTATTAATATTTATAACTATTTCTATTGTTGTCAGTAAAACAGCTGAATGTACACGACGGGCATACTTGATTGTGTGAGGTGAGGGGTGCTAGTGATGTGTCCGAAATTACATAATGACAATGCACCATTATTCATTTTTAATGTACTTTGAATTAAGAGATTGGTATTGCGTCATATCCTTATAACTTTAACTTTTGAGAGGAACGAGTCTGATTTAAAAATGTAAAACTTTATTTAGTAGATGGTAAACGATAATATGTGAAATTCACAAAATCTAAGGTTGTTATTGTTCAGACGGTTGTTAACTTAATTAGGACATCGATTATTTGTTATTTTACGTGAATAATTTGTATGATGAGATATTTGTGACTAGGATACATAAGTCTTCAACAACTTCGTGTATGGGTAGATGGGAGAGTCATCACCAACGTACGAGTATGGGTGGGTGGAAGGTTCATCACCAACGTACGTGTATGGGTAGATGGGAGAGTCATCACCAACGTACGTGTATGGGTAGATGGGAGAATCATCACGAACGCACGTGTATGTGTGGGTGGGAGGTCATCATCAACATACGAGTATGGGTGGGTGGGAGGTCATCACCAACGTACGAGTATGGGTGGTTGGGAGGTTCATCATCAACGTACGAGTATGGGTGGGTGGAAGGTCATCATCAACATACGAGTATGGGTGGGTGGGAGGTCATCACCAACGTACGAGTATGGGTGGGTGGGAGGTTCATCATCAACGTACGAGTATGGGTGGGTGGGAGGTTCATCATCAACGTACGAGTATGGGTAGATGGGAGAATCATCACGAACGCACGTGTATGTGTGGGTGGGAGGTTCATCACCAACGTACGAGTATGGGTGGGTGGGAGGTTCATCATCAACGTACAAGTATGGGTGGGTGGGAGGTCATCACCAACGTACGAGTATGGGTGGGTGGGAGGTCATCACCAACGTACGTGTATGGGTAGATGGGAGAATCATCACGAACGCACGTGTAATGGTAATGGGGTCCTTTCATTTAAATTCTGGAAGAAATCAGCAGCAATACCATTGTTTTCGTGTTTAAGATTAATTAATGCATATTAGATTCTAAAGATGATGCATTAGTTTATCATGGATCCTCCTTGATTGATTCATTCGTTTACAATTAATTGAACCCAAATCCTTCGATTGGTGCCTTATAATGACTAAAAATATGATTAAAAATGAAATATTATTTAAGGAACATTTTTGCGTTACTACTGTGACCATTTCGTACAGTACCTTTAAATATGTTTGTTTAACGAAGAGTAAAAAAAATATATGCAAAGAAGGTGTTAAAATAATAAATACAGCAGTAGAATTATATTTAAATCAGTAATCATGCATTTTATTGTTTAGATTCAACTTGTTTTATATTACGTAATAATATATTTTTAAAATATGTCATTTTTAAAATGACATGCTCATTTTATGCTCATTTTAAAACTATTCCTGATTTCTTGCAAATTTGTTTAATTTGGTTAAAATTATGTTTCTACAAATTATATTTAATAACAATGCGTAAAATTGATATGGATTATTAGCAACTGTAATTTTTTGAATATTAAAATGTTTATCGCAATGTTAAACAAATGTAAAAAAAAGAATTTTTAGACTAATAGTAAACAAGTATGTTTGACAATAATGTAGCTCCCAAAAATCAATATATCTGAAAAGTCATTGACAAGAGTTTGATAAACTTACCGTTTCTGTGGAATGATATACCCAGTGACAATCTGATCTTTGTATCGACTGAAAGGAGCGAATCCCTTGGGCAAAACACGTCAAACATGAACGATCCTGTGTCAGAAAAGTGGGTTATTCGTCTGTCAGCTGTTGTTTCGTTTGTTTGTCATCATGTCTCTGCACTGGCGGTAAATGGCTAAATATTTAAACTGCTAGACTAATATTTTTAAGCGTTAAAAATTCTTTTTTTGTTATACACCGTCCTCAAACAAAATGTTATACCTTCGCAGTTTATTATTAGAAATTGTCGTTCGATATTGAAAATGATTTATTAATGATGAAATATATATATATATATATATATATATATAAAAATATATATATTTTATCATATATATATGATAAAAATAAAAATTTTGGAAAGGAAATATATGTTAAGTACTTGTTAACCAATGAATGCATTTCGGTAAGGCACTCAGTGTCTCGGTGACATTTGTAAGTCTGAATTGGCGTCACTCGCTCACTGATATAAATTACACACTGAAGACAGAAACTCTCTAAATCACATTGAAATTGGTTTCTACACGTATTGAGTTTACGTAAGAAACATTGCATAGTTCATAAGAGAAACAACCTCTGCAAAAAATGTTAGATCGTTGATTGAAACATATTTCGTATACATGCTAGTTTAAATAATGAGACGCAAAAATAACGAATGTGGATTCAGCTAAGTAATTGTGTGAACTGTAATATACTTGAAAATAAAAATTATGAATCGATTTTTAGGTATACAGTCATATTATTGACGCTATATAATCAACCGTCCGAGATAGGGAGGTGTTCTAGTTGTCCCACGCAAGACGCTCAGGCACTCTACTCGTGCCGACGTGGGCCCAAAGTGGTGGGCGAACATGAGTGCATTGGACAGAAACCTTAGTCGTGTTTGGTTCCGGTCCACACGTCTGGTCTGCCCACCCATTAGCACCTTGGCGATAACGAGATGTCATCACTCCATTGACGTACAGATAAGATTGACAATTACAGACTCATGTCGTTTATATCAGTATTTTGAAATTGTCTCGACCCAAGCACAATTTCTTGAGGTTTACTTGTTTAGTGATAGTTAACATTAAATGAAAGTAAATGTTGTAAAAGAGGAAGGTCGTATATAAGATTTGGTAATCTATAATTTAGTAACGTTTATTCAATTACTTCCATATACGCCAAACATTCTATCGTCAACACTTAGTATTTGTTAACTAACATAATTTGCTGTTGTTTCATATTATATATAATCAATATGCGTTTATATGAGCATTTTTGTGTGTATACAATTCGTCACTATTCATATAATAATAATTACTATTAAATCATTTATAGAAAATCTTTTTAATTTGATGACTCAAGTGTACGCTACAATACCAATGTACGTGTATGGGTATGTGGGTAGGTCAATACCACTGTACTTGTATGGGTAGGTGGGTGGGTAAATACCACTGTACGTATATGGGTAGGTGGGTGGGTAAATACCACTGTACGTATATGGGTAGGTGGGTGAGTCAATACCTCTGTACTTGTATGGGTGAGCGGGTGAGTCAATACCACTGTACTTGTATGGGTGGGCGGGTCGGTTAATACCAATGTACGTGTATGGGTGGGAGGGTTAGTCAATACCATTGTTCTTGTATGGGTGTGCGAGTGGGTAAATAACACTGTACGTTTATGGTGGGCAGGTGGGTTAATACCAATGTACGTGTATGGGTAGGTGGGTGAGTCAATACCACTGTACATGTATGGGTGGGCGGGTGGGTTAATACCAATGTACGTGTATGGGTAGGTGGGTGAGTCAATACCACTGTACTTGTATGGGTGGGCGGGTGAGTCAATACCACTGTACGTTTATGGGTGGGCAGGTGGGTTAATACCAATGTACGTGTATGGGTAGGTGGGTGAGTCAATACCACTGTACGTGTATGGGTGGGTTAATACCAATGTACGTGTATGGGTAGGTGGGTGAGTCAATACCACTGTACTTGTAAGGGTGGGCGGGTGAGTCAATACCACTGTACTTGTAAGGGTGGGCGAGTGGGTAAATACCACTGTACGTGTATGGGTGGGCAGCTGGGTTAATACCAATGTACGTGTATGGGTAGGTGGGTGAGTCAATACCACTGTACTTGTATGGGTGGGCGGGTAGGTTAATACCACTGTACGTGTGTGGGTAGGTGGGTGAGTCAATACCACTGTACTTGTATGGGTGGGCGGGTGAGTCAATACCACTGTACTTGTAAGGGTGGGCGAGTAGGTAAATACCACTGTACGTGTATGGGTGGGCGGGTGGGTTAATACCAATGTACGTGTATGGGTAGGTGGGTGAGTCAATACCACTGTACTTGTATGGGTGGGCGGGTAGGTTAATACCACTGTACGTGTATGGGTGGGCGGGTGGTTAAATACCACGGACGTGTATGGGTGGGCGGGTGGGTTAATACCACTGTACTTGTATGGGTGGGCGAGTGGGTAAATACCACTGTACGTGTATGGGTGGGCGGGTGGCTTAATACCAATGTACGTGTATGGGTAGGTGGGTGAGTCAATACCACTGTACTTGTATGGGTGGGCGGGTGAGTCAATACCACTGTACTTTTAAGGGTGGGCGAGTGGGTAAATACCACTGTACGTGTATGGGTGGGCAGGTGGGCAGGTGGGTTAATACCAATGTACGTGTATGGGTAGGTGGGTGAGTCAATACCACTATACTTGTATGGTTTAAAATTTAACAAGCTGTAATTAATTAATAGCGCTACCATGTGAAACTCTAGCCTCTTTCAGATATTAAATTAATAATTTGGCTACTAATGGATTAACAATAAATTGTGCTGTTATTACTTGCAGTAAGTGACGAAGATGTTCCAGATATGGTGAACACAACAAAATGTTATGTGGAATTTGAACTAATATGTTGATGGAAAATTGAATGGCGTGGAGTTTCATAAATCTAGGTATGGAATATTCACAATGCATTTTATGCTACTTTTTATTTTAATTTATCGTTATTTAAGAGTTTGTAAAGCGTTAGTGTTATAAAGAAAATTGTTATTTTAATTAAAAACATATTTGAGACAACTACGTAGGCCTCTAAATACCCGAAACTTGTATAATGGACCTACCTTTTACATTTTTTATTGTTTGAAAACGTATTTATAAAATAAATTTTATGTAACTTATAAGAATAATTTTTGCTTATACAGTATCTGTCTAGGAATGTTCTTTTATTGATACAGTTCTTTTTTATCTTAATCTTTTTACAAATTACAAAAAATACGTTTTATAAATGGGCATTAAAAGCTTATTCTATTTTCAAATAAGAACTTTAAACATATTGCTCAACACACTGTGCAGTATATTGTTCAACATACTGTGCAATATATTGTTCTCAACACACTGTGCAATATATTGTGCAACACACTGTGCAATATATTGTGCAACACACTGTACAATATATTGTTCAACACACTGTGCAATATATTGTTCAACACACTGTGCAATACATTGTTCAATACACTATGCAATACATTGTTCAACACACTGTGCAATACATTGTTCAACACACTGTGCAATAGATTGTTCAACACACTGTGCAATACATTGTTCAACACACTGTGCAATATATTGTTCAATACACTGTGCAATATATTGTTCAACACACTGTGCAATATATTGTTCAACACACTGTGCAACATATTGTTCAACACACGTGCAACATATTGTTCAATACACTGTGCAATATTTTGTTCAATACACTGTACAATATATTGTTAAACATTATGCAATATATTATTCAACACATTGTGCAATATATTATTCAACACATTGTGCAATATATTATTCAACACATTGTGCAATATATTATTCAACACATTGTGCAATATATTATTCAACACATTGTGCAATATATTATTCAACGCATTGTGCAATATATTATTCAACACATTGTGCAATATATTATTCAACACATTGTGCAATATATTATTCAACACATTGTGCAATATATTATTCAACACATTGTGCAATATATTATTCAACACATTGTGCAATATATTATTCAACACGTTGTGCAATATATTATTCAACACATTGTGCAATATATTATTCAACGCATTGTGCAATATATTATTCAACACATTGTGCAATATATTATTCAACACATTTTGCAATATATTATTCAACACATTGTACAATATATTGTTAAACACATTGTGCAATATATTATTCAACACATTGTGCAATATATTATTCAACACATTGTGCAATATATTATTCAACACATTGTGCAATATATTATTCAACACACTGTGCAATATATTATTCAACACACTGTGCAATACACATTTTATTACATATTTAGAGTTTGCAACTGAAATGATTAATTCATTTACAGTACTACTGTAAATGTTTTTCAAAGGAGGGCTTTAACTAGATTTCAAATAAGTATTTTTTTGTAAATAAGGTCGAAAGACTAATTTGATTACATTTGCAATTCATCAGCCTAATGCCGTCCCAATTTAATTTACTTGGCTCAGGACTTAAGGCTTTAGATGTTGACATGTTTTTGAACTCTATTATCCTGCATTACATTCAAGTTAACGATAGTATTTGAGAAATCTACTTTTTAATTTGTACACACTGTTTACTGTTTAGTTGAAGTTCGCTGTAATATATTCAAGTTAACGACGGTATTTGAGAAATCTACTTTTTAATTTGTACACACTGTTTACTGTTTAGTTGAAGTTCGCTGTAATATATTCAAGTTAACGACGGTATTTGAGAAATCCACTTTTTAATTTGTACACACTGTTTACTGTTTAGTTGAAGTTCGCTGTAATATATTCAAGTTAACGACGGTACTTGAGAAATCTACTTTTTAATTTGTACACACTGTTTACTGTTTAGTTGAAGTTCGCTGTAATATATTCAAGTTAACGACGGTATTTGAGAAATCCACTTTTTAATTTGTACACACTGTTTACTGTTTAGTTGAAGTTCGCTGTAATATATTCAAGTTAACGACGGTACTTGAGAAATCTACTTTTCAATTTGTACACACTGTTTACCGTTTAGTTGAAGTTCGCTGTAATATATTCAAGTTAACGACGGTACTTGAGAAATCTACTTTTCAATTTGTACACACTGTTTACTGTTTAGTCGAAGTTCGCTGTAATATATTCAAGTTAACGACGGTACTTGAGAAATCTACTTTTCAATTTGTACACACTGTTTACTGTTTAGTTGAAGTTCGCTGTAATATATTCAAGTTAACGACGGTACTTGAGAAATCCACTTTTCAATTTGTACACACTGTTTACTGTTTAGTTGAAGTTCGCTGTAATATATTCAAGTTAACGACGGTACTTGAGAAATCTACTTTTCAATTTGTACACACTGTTTACTGTTTAGTTGAAGTTCGCTGTAATATATTCAAGTTAACGACGGTACTTGAGAAATCCACTTTTCAATTTGTACACACTGTTTACTGTTTAGTTGAAGTTCGCTGTAATATATTCAAGTTAACGACGGTACTTGAGAAATCCACTTTTCAATTTGTACACACTGTTTACTGTTTAGTTGAAGTTCGCTGTAATATATTCAAGTTAACGACGGTACTTGAGAAATCTACTTTTAAATTTGTACACACTGTTTACTGTTTAGTTGAAGTTCGCTGTAATATATTCAAGTTAACGACGGTACTTGAGAAATCTACTTTTCAATTTGTACACACTGTTTACTGTTTAGTTGAAGTTCGCTGTAATATATTCAAGTTAACGACGGTACTTGAGAAATCCACTTTTCAATTTGTACACACTGTTTACTGTTTAGTTGAAGTTCGCTGTAATATATTCAAGTTAACGACGGTACTTGAGAAATCTACTTTTCAATTTGTACACACTGTTTACTGTTTAGTTGAAGTTCGCTGTAATATATTCAAGTTAACGACGGTACTTGAGAAATCTACTTTTCAATTTGTACACACTGTTTACTGTTTAGTTGAAGTTCGCTGTAAGATATTCAAGTTAACGACGGTACTTGAGAAATCTACTTTTTAATTTGTACACACTGTTTACTGTTTAGTTGAAGTTCGCTGTAATATATTTAAGTTTATTGGACCAAATTTAAATTAAATAACATTTTTATTATAGGTTATATTACTAATGTTCCATTTTTATAATATGTTTTTATTAAGTTATATTTTGTGTTTTTTTTAGTATTTGGTAAATAATTTTGTACTGGGCACAAATACTTGTAAGTGTGGTCAGTTTTTCCCGAGCCGTATTATTTATTGTTTTTTATATTTGTAAAAATGGATGGAAATAAATAATAATAATAATTATTATTATCATTATTATTCTTTTTAAATTTAGCAATTTAAAGTAAAAGGTATTTGAAAATCATCTAAAAGGTGTTATTGTATAAGCAAAAATGTGTATTACTCATAGCAATAAAAAACACAACATTGATGTTAGGCTTAAGGAGCATTTGACAGTTGAGATACTTGGTACTGAGCTGAAAGAATTGTTTGGTATTGTGAAGAACCTAAACTGAAACTTGTTGACTTACACAACGAGTTATGGCAGTGTTTCATATAAGAATCTAAAAACTACCAAAACGTTCGACGTAAACTGTAGATATCTGTGTTGCCATTGTAATTGAGCAATGGTTAGTAACGAGACTACACAAGCCACCTATATTCATCACCCATGTAACTGCCAATAAATCACCTTAAAACACAACAAATACCGTTTTATACTAATCATAGTGTATGAATTAATCAATTAAAATGTTTGTGTGCGTAAATAAAATCTATAATAATAAAAAGTTAAGTTAAAACAACTTTAATTAAGGGATTACTGTTTTTCAAATAAAATTAAGACCCCAAATATACTTATTTAACTAATGAAATGCCGTAAATGTATGATCAAAACATTGTAAGCAAACTTAATACGACTCCAAATTGGATTGAACCGCTTTCCTCTCCCTCATTCGTACTTTATTACAGTACTAAATATCTCTCCACATTAAATTGAGTTTTAATAGTTAGTGTATTTAATTTGAGAGGCTGAGTTCTGCCTGCTTCGTTTGAGATCTTCATTAATATTCCAAAGCAGATGTTCATTTAAATCGTGCAGACGGATGGACAGACACTGTGATGGTGGTAGATAGTAAGGGGGAAGGGGGGAGTCAAGGATGTTTTCAGAGCTTCTCTGACAAGTAATTTGTTTTCAGTCTAGAAAATAGAAATCTTGTTAACTTGTTTACTGGGTTATAATTATTTGACTTTTTAATGTATTGGAGTGATGTGAAAAGGAACTGGTCAAATTTTTACCAATCTTGGTTTGAGATTTTTAAAGTAGTTTTAATATTTCATTGGAGTATGCATTTAAAATATTCTTAGATAGATTTAGATTTTATAGTTTAGTTTTTAGATACTAGACACAGTTTATTTGTTGTTTATTATTTTTTTAGATTTTAGAAATTGATTGTGTGTGTTTTAAGATGAATATTAACGAATAAGTAAGGGTGAGATGATTGTGAGACTTGTGTAGTCTAGTTGCTATTTCAGTTCGACTTATGCTAAGATAGGGCCATTTATGGTTGCCTGTTGCCAGGGGTTTATCAGTTTCTAAGTTGGTGGCAGCCGTTAAGCGGACTGAGAGGTATTAAAAGGTATGAGGAGACATCCTATCGCCAACACTTCTCCAACACTTCAATCTGGTTCCCATCGTTACGCCTCGAGAGCCGGCTATATTCATTATTAAATATAGTTTTATTCGATTCCTTATTCAGCGTGCCCATTGACTCACAAGTATTCTTATGTTGTATAATACAGTGAAATGAGATAATATAAAGACAAATCACCCTTAGGGGTTGAAGTTGATTTTTTAATATGCTATTAAATTTTTCGTTGAAAATTTAACCACGTTAAAAATACACAGGACCTCAATTGATAACTGAGATATCTATAGAACTCTCTAGGTAGCTGCAGTTGTTCGTCCTACGACAACTTCGGTTTGCTGAAGTTGACACGAGTAAACATTGAGAGCTACCTTCCCAACAAAAAGCTTTGGTCAAGAGTCCGTCTATCAACTTTTTACCATACAGTACAAGTTGTAGATAACCATGTCCAATACAACATCAGGACGTAGGATACTTTACACACCAGACACTGCACAAAGTCATACAAGGAGTTGGCAAGGGCTCCACCTAACTGTTGTAAGGATGGAATCAAGAGCTCATGTTTATCAGGGCCGCCCAGAGGGGGGGGGGGCAAAAGGGGCAAATTGCCCCGGGGCCACACAGACTTAGTTCACAGGGGGGCCACATTTCATGCAACAAAAAAGAAAATACTTAATAATCTACTAGATAAGAAACGATTCAGGCCTGTATCAAAATATCAAAAGTGATATTAGGCCAGATAAGTCTTCCAGTTTTAGTTTTAAAATGTTTAAACTAAACCATTGGTTTTATAGCAACCAGGGAGCCTTTTGGAGCAAGTTGTACACTGGTCTTTGAAGTTTGTCAGCGGTCGACATAGTAGTGTGACAGCATACGCTCTGGTTGGTGTGTGACTGCAACTGTACCCCTCGCCAGTTGTCTTGTTTGCGAACAAGTGTAAAGGCATGCAGCTTGTGAACACACCAAAATATAAATTCCAGTTTGCGAACATATAAATATACTTGAGTGGTGTGGACAGTGGGCCACCTCAATGAGATGTCCTGTTTTCGTACACTATTTATATAAAACATGTCAAAAGACCCACTAACTTTACATTTGTATTACTCAAAATTCCGTTTTTGGCATTTTTGGACATGTTTAATACAAGGTGGACAAGAACGTTTCTGTATGTTTTATTTTTTAACTTTAATTTCAAAAGTATATACTACTTCAAACAAAATTGTTATACTTGTCCTAAATTCAACTCTATATTGGCTTTTAGTGGTAGGAAAATCAATCGCTTGATCACTTTATTACCTTACAAAACCATTACTTATGATATATTACTATTATAAACTTAAGATAATACAGCAATTGCGAATTGATTTGTATTTGTAGTGGTTTGTTGATAAGCTTTTATCCTTATTTTGTATTTTTCACAAATTCTTTTTATGTAGATAAATAATCTTGATTTAGTATTTCGAAAATCCCTTGACTCATCGTAGCAAAATAATAGATCTATATAATGTGAAAACCAGTGATCAGTAACCTGCGGCCTAAAGTATGCAAATTAATAAATTGTAATAAAAAAAGTGGAAGCCTAAGAACAACACAATTAAATAAGCAACAAAAAATTACAGTAAAAATATTTTAAAATTTTCATTTTAAAAAGGACGAAAAGTCTTTATGAGAAAAGGTTCTTACAAACTTGGTTTCAAAGCTGGTAGTAGGCGGTGGCACTCCGTTCGAACGTGGTAACGTTGCATTCTTTACCGGCACTGATCAGCTAATTTTTCAATATATGCACTAAATTTAAGAAATAGTAGTCATATTTCAGTAGTAACTGTGTTTTGCACCCAAAAAACCCGCAGGCAAAATATACAATATTGTAACAACGTGGCTGGAAGAGTTCAATTAATTGTCATGAAGGTTAGATCAGGGACATCGTCAATCATTAGTCTGTTTGTTTACTGTCGTCCAGTAAAGAAATATTTTGTTATTGTTGTATTTTATAGAGTGATATTTCTGTAATTTAATGTGTTCTTTTGGATTTCCTAGTAAACTACTATAATTATCAATTAATTTAATTTGCTACGATTCATATTCCATCTAAAGATTTTGAGAGAACAAAAAGCTAAAGTTTAGGCCCAGTAATTTATGGTAACGTTTTATTGAAATCAATAAAAATAGAATATAAATGTTTTCATATAGTTTTGTAATATACTGCAAAGTAAATTATATATTTTTACAGTATAAAAAGAACAAATTAACGATGAAACCACTAAATTACAGTAGATTTCTAGGTACTTAAATCTGGTAAATATGGATACAACATCACCGCTCGCTTACTGGATGTTCAACAATATGTGTGTATGATGCATTACATTCTACTTGCCCTACGCTATCGCGGGAGGAATTGCTTGGCATAATCTTGTCTAAAAATTATAATTTTGTTACGTTCTGTACTATACGGATTCATCTTCCATCATATTTAACCGGTTAACCAGAGTTTACTGTACATGCAATTTTTTTACTTTCTCTTGTGGAAATTTCTTAATAAAAAGTTATAGTTATTTGACATTTTTAAAGATATTTTTTACAAATAAATTAAGACAAGATATCTTATTAAAAGAAACTCTTAAGTATCAAAACATTGTAAGCAAACTTAATACGACTCCAAATTGGATTGAACCGCTTTCCTCTCCCTCATTCGTACTTTATTACAGTACTAAATATCTCTCCACATTAAATTGAGTTTTAATAGTTAGTGTATTTAATTTGAGAGGCTGAGTTCTGCCTGCTTCGTTTGAGATCTTCATTAATATTCCAAAGCAGATGTTCATTTAAATCGTGCAGACGGATGGACAGACACTGTGATGGTGGTAGATAGTAAGGGGGAAGGGGGGAGTCAAGGATGTTTTCAGAGCTTCTCTGACAAGTAATTTGTTTTCAGTCTAGAAAATAGAAATCTTGTTAACTTGTTTACTGGGTTATAATTATTTGACTTTTTAATGTATTGGAGTGATGTGAAAAGGAACTGGTCAAATTTTTACCAATCTTGGTTTGAGATTTTTAAAGTAGTTTTAATATTTCATTGGAGTATGCATTTAAAATATTCTTAGATAGATTTAGATTTTATAGTTTAGTTTTTAGATACTAGACACAGTTTATTTGTTGTTTATTATTTTTTTAGATTTTAGAAATTGATTGTGTGTGTTTTAAGATGAATATTAACGAATAAGTAAGGGTGAGATGATTGTGAGACTTGTGTAGTCTAGTTGCTATTTCAGTTCGACTTATGCTAAGATAGGGCCATTTATGGTTGCCTGTTGCCAGGGGTTTATCAGTTTCTAAGTTGGTGGCAGCCGTTAAGCGGACTGAGAGGTATTAAAAGGTATGAGGAGACATCCTATCGCCAACACTTCTCCAACACTTCAATCTGGTTCCCATCGTTACGCCTCGAGAGCCGGCTATATTCATTATTAAATATAGTTTTATTCGATTCCTTATTCAGCGTGCCCATTGACTCACAAGTATTCTTATGTTTTATAATACAGTGAAATGAGATAATATAAAGACAAATCACCCTTAGGGGTTGAAGTTGATTTTTTAATATGCTATTAAATTTTTCGTTGAAAATTTAACCACGTTAAAAATACACAGGACCTCAATTGATAACTGAGATATCTATAGAACTCTCTAGGTAGCTGCAGTTGTTCGTCCTACGACAGCTTCGGTTTGCTGAAGTTGACACGAGTAAACATTGAGAGCTACCTTCCCAACAAAAAGCTTTGGTCAAGAGTCCGTCTATCAACTTTTTACCATACAGTACAAGTTGTAGATAACCATGTCCAATACAACATCAGGACGTAGGATACTTTACACACCAGACACTGCACAAAGTCATACAAGGAGTTGGCAAGGGCTCCACCTAACTGTTGTAAGGATGGAATCAAGAGCTCATGTTTATTACCGTGGTTTATTTTAGCACAGGAAAAACAATTACTAACCTTTGTTAATCGAAACCCAATATTTTTAAACATAAAAGAGTTCCTTTTAAAATATTTTTAACACTCCTGATTACCAGGACATGAAAAGGACTACTCCCGATTTCCCGTCCGATTGAAAATAAGATACTGGTGGTGATTCTTTGTCTTAAAGTTATAAAGTCTTAAGTTATTGTACTCAAAGTTGGGAACAACTATTCACGGAAAATACTGTCTTTTTTCTTCTAAAAGACACGTTTCATAATTATTTCATTCTATTATGCGCACCGAAATCTCTCGAAAATCATTGGGTCTTATGAACAATGAAACTATATTCTTTATGATATACTAGAGAATGCACGTGCCTGTCTATAGAAAGGTGCGTACGCGAGGAACAATTAATTGACATATTTAATTTGTATAGACTTGAATTCTCGCCTTCACTTAACTGGCCATAGACATGCCAGGAAGCTAATACAACTGCGCCTTCCCAGCCCTCTTCTCCTCACCGTACTATCACTAGCAATCTGTGACAGGCACCTTAGATGTGATCTCCGGTATGGTTCGAGGGTTGTCTGTTCCCAGTTTTCTGGTGTTTACCACATCCCTAGTTCAAGAATGGATGTCTGTTGAAAGGCGCAGTTAGTACTCTTCCTTGTATAAAACTATATAAACAATGTAAAAATATAATATTCAAATATACTTAAACTAAACTCAATTTACAAAGTAAAATAAATTAATCAAAGACAGTAGAGAAATAAATAAAAATTTTAAGATGAAATTAAAATAGTTTACTGTATAACTTAAAATCGAATAAACTTACAAATTAAATATATATATTAGAAACTACGTTCATTTGCTTAGATAATTCACCTCGAAGACAGTGTCGTATACAGTTGACTTTCGTATATTAATTTATTTTCATGGATATTATGTCAATCCAAACAATATCTATTGTAATTACAAATTTATATTACTTAGAAAATTCGATGGAAATAGAAAACATAGTGGTTAGACATATAAATGTCACTGGTGAACTGAGAGAATCATATTTTAAGTCATTGGGTGAAGTCAAGGCGTTTCCACTTGGTTACATAAATCCAAGATTTCTGATACCACGTCTAAGAAGTTTTAATTAAAAAGACGTGGATTTGAATAATTTCAATACTGAGCGTGCTCACTAATTTGAAAACATTGGCTCATAATGCAGAAAATAAATTACACGACTAAAATGATTTCAGTTAATGTTTAATTATTTTATACATCCTATACTTTATTTTTGTACATAGAGTATTATTTGATACACTTTTTTATTTCATAGATTAGAATTTACTCACTTTAAAGTTTTAGTTTATTTTAATATATACTAATAATGTTAAACATTACTCGGTTTGAACTTACATGTGTTTACAATAATAAATACAAAAGTATAAAATAGTTATAATTTAAAATGTAACAAAATATTAGTATTTTACCTCTTAATTATTGTTTAAAAAAATGTTTCATCTATTCACTTGCAGTTGAAAGTAAAAGGAAAGTATATATGTCGAATTTTTTATTATATTTTGGTGCATTTTGTCTGTTTAGTGTTTCTTTATAACTAACTATGAACAGTTTTTGTTTTTGATGGTGTCATACATTCATTTTTAAACTGTAAAAACAGTATATGCAATAGACATTCTGTTCAGTTTGATGGTATTACCTATATTGTATATGTAGGACATAATGTATCTAAAACCGTATAACATTAAATATAGTATATATATATATACTACATACATACTTACCCATATATATACAAAATACTTACCCATATCGCTACCTATTTGGATCAGTATTTTGGTTATCCATTTTAAGTGGACCACAGACGTGCCTACGTTTAATTATAAATATCTTACTGTATTTATATTCAATATAATAAGCAATTAATAGATACCAAACAAATTATTACCATTTTTAAAGTATGTATTTATTACAAATATATGCTATAAGGCCATTAAATACGATATTGGGGTTATGGTTGAAGGTAGACGCTTTGTAAACTGCTTCAAAAAGGATTTGCAATACTTGTAACGTACTTTAAAACTTCATTCTTTGAAATATTTGTCTGTAACCCTTGAACAATGATTTTAAAAGCAATAAGGAATTTTATTACCAGCGAAGATGTTCATGTGTTCCATAAGTATAAACACATGAATAAATAAATAAATTGCAAGTTTATTTATGTTGAGTGTTTGTTGTTGAAACTAGTTTGTCTGTTTGCTTTTATGCTGTTTGATGTTCAAACTAATTTAGTACTAGAGCTGGTGTTGTATAGGTACAGTAATGGGAAGTTAAAACCACCCGTCCAAGAGGAGGGAGTTCAAACACAGGTGTAGACACACGAGAGGGTGGCAGCAGGGGGGGTGTTTGAGATAAGACCACGAGGTGTGAAATTGGTTGTGTTGAGGTCATACATTTTGTAGAAATAAAGCTGATACTTGGGATTTTAAATGCTTTGGGATGACGTATGAGTTGATCGAAGATTTTATACTAATTTTATCAATCCTTACGTTCTAGTAGTGTTGATAGTTTAAATCAATTCCTGAGGTTTTTATGGTATGATGTTAATTGATTCCATAAATTACTGATGTTCTAGTAGTATGGTGTTGATTGATTCCATAATTTCCTGACGTTCTAGGAATATGGTGTTTATTAATTCCATAATTTACTAACGTTATATTGATTCCATCAAATGCTGGCGTCATAGTAGCATGGCGTTGATTGATTCCATCAAATTCTGGCGTCATGGTAGCATGGCGTTGATTGATTCCATCAAATGCTGGCGCCATAGTAGCATGGCGTTGATTGATTCTATAAAATGATGGCGTCATAGTAGTATGGGAATGCTTGATTTAATTAATTCCTGACGTACTAGGAATATAGTATAAATTGATTATTGAATTTCTAAAGTTGTACAAGTACAGTATTGATTGATTCCAACAATTCCTGACGTTCTTGTAGTATAGTGTTAATTCTCGACGTTCAACCAGTATATTGTATAGTAAATTACTAGTCTTCAGTATGTTATGTAAATTGTATGTACTATATATTTTATATATTGTATAGTAGTAATTTATGGCGTATATTGTTTATTTTTATTATATACATCATGCATGAACATATACTGTAAATATTTTGTTTTTTTATAGCAACCACCTTAAAATCTGTTAAATTAACTTTTGACAGTTTCAAAACAGATATTCTCATTATTATTATTGTTTCAAAATTAACACAAATTAACTCTTTATGTCAGGTAGACGTTAGCATGTCCTGTACTACAGTCAGAAACATCTGGCTTGTATGTGGAATAAACGTTTTGGTATTACAATGTAGTAAAAATAAAACTAGAACCTAGGAAATAATGTGTAAACAAACTTACACAGATGCCATGTTCGTTACACAAAGCCAGTGCGTCACCAGTATACCCTACCCTACCCCGTCACACACTGTTACTGTAATTGAAATCCGTTGTCAGAACTGCAAATATTGCCACCCACACCCTAACATGACCAAATATTGCCACTTGATATCATCGGCATGAATAGCTGAACTGTAATATTGGAAATACCAGTAATTATACATGATTTCACACTTTCAGTAATGATTTTACAATAAGATACGATGTAATGTAACGTTTTGTTTGATTACTCTATCGTACATTGCTTTAGAAATTCCCATGCAAAGATCCATCAAAAATCTAATTTTGTGAGTTTTTGATACATTTCATTATAATTTAATCGAATACATTTTAAACTTAACTTAATTTGATTTTTAAAATATGTTTAAATCGATGATAATCAAAGTTTCGTGGCAAAGTTAGTTAAATTAGAATCATCTTTGTCACAAAGAAATCTTAAAATTTAAAGGAATGAGGAATAAACCTTTTAATTCCTAGTTTGACATTTAGGTAAAAGACTTGTACAGAGCAGAGTCGGTGAAGGAATTAGGTTGGAAAGTGTGAGCTGGAAAGGAAGTAAAACGTTTAAGGACCTACTCACGATCCTGGAGTCTGTCTAGACAAAAACACTTATAACTCCTCGCCCGGTGACCTTCAGTGACGTGAATATCACTACATCTTGACCAGTCGGTGAAGGATGAGTGAGATAGAGGGGAAGTGAAACGTTTAAGGCCCTACTCACGATCCTGAAGTCTGTCTAGACTAAAACACTTATAACTCCTCGTCCGGTGACCTTCAGTGACGTGAATATCACTACATCTTGACCAGTCGGTGAAGGATGAGTGAGATAGAGGGGAAGTGAAAGGTTTAAGGCCCTACCCACGATCCTGAAGTCTGTCTAGACTAAAACACTTATAACTCCTCGCCCGGTGACCTTCAGTGACGTGAATATCACTACATCTTGACCAGTCGGTGAAGGATGAGTGAGATAGAGGGGAAGTGAAACGTTTAAGGCCCTACTCACGATCCTGAAGTCTGTCTAGACTAAAACACTTATAACTCCTCGTCCGGTGACCTTCAGTGACGTGGATGTCACTACGTCTTGACCGGTCGGTGAAGGATGAGTGAGATGGAGGGAAAGTGAAACGTTTAAAGCCCTACTCACGATCTTGGAGTCTGCCTAGACAAAAAAACTTATAACTCCTCGCCCGGTGACCTTCGGTGACGTGAATGTCACTACGTCTTGACCAGTCGGTGAAGGAGTGAGATGGAGGGGAAGTGAAACGTTTAAGGCCCTACTTAGGATCCTGGAGTCTGTCTAGAAACACTTATAACTCCTCGCCCGGTGACCTTTAGTGTCGTGGATGTCATTGAGTCTTGAGTTTTAAAAGGAAGTTCCCAGCAACATGAAACTTGTGTGATTGAACATTTACTAATCTTGATCAGTATTAACATTAATAGGTGAAATATCAATTACGTTTTAAGCGGAAATAAATGTTTTAGGTAATTCATTAATGCCTGCAAATAATGTGAATATGTAACAAGCATCTTGATACCTAGACCACCTTCCAAATAGCTGCTTATTTAAAAAAAAATGAGAACTGGAGCTTGAGAGTAAGACACATTTATTCTATTTGACGAATTGTCATGAACGTACAATTTTACCAAACCAGCGTTAATGAAAAATCAGATATAGATTAATACAATTATTACAGTTTCATGCATTTGTTTTGAAGCTTGTGTAAAATCAATTTAACTCTAGATAGTGGGTTTCAGTCAAGAATAAGTTATACCTGGCTTGTGCGTCAAAACATAAGTTAAATATAGATATGCTTAAGTTAACGTCCATACGGGCAACATTTGAGCCCAACGATCTAAGGTCAGGTTTATATTCTTGCTAAAGACTATCTCGTACTTGTGAGAATAGTCCAATCGGTAATACAATTCGTGGTCTCGTGGATTTAAGTAATGTCACTTTCAGAAGAAATTAATATTGCCATCGCTCTTCTACCTCTGGTTTCATCAACAGCTTTAGTTAGGATTTGTGAAAGAACTCTACTTTTTAACAGCTGGTTTTACAGTGACAAGATCTGACTATGCAGTTGAATGTACTTAAATTGAAAATAATATTAAAACAAAGTGGCTTTCTTATCAACCATATCAAAATTTGGTTATAATAATATATCCTTTGAACTGTAATTAAGTTAATTTTTAATCCAATGGAACCATTATAATATTAATGATTTTTGAATCTTTTAATTAATTTTTTTATCATAATTAATAACCAGAATGAATGTAGACACCATGAAAGAGCAGCCATAATTTTGATATAGTCCGACTTGGTGGAAAGGGAAGGAGATGGAACATTTGTACACAACAATCGAACACTACGTTATTATCGTATTTGATCGATTCTTTTTTTTAATAGTTCATTTTAGTTTTTTATAAAATAAAATTTCGTTTACTTGTATTACGTATTGTAAATTTGGTAGCTCCAAATACGTATAAGCCTACTTGTCGTAACAAAAAAAATATTTCTTTTATTACATTCTTCGTAAGCAAAAAATAGACAAAAATGTTGGTCGATTTCGTTTTTGCTGGACGTTTTTATCTTACGGTTTTAAAGATTTATTTAAAGTTTACAACAAGATAAATTTTTATCCATCATCGCTGTTTTCTTAGATGACGTGTTACTGTACCAGGCAAGGTCAGGCAACAGGTGTTCCTCATGTGGGTTGCTATATTATCTATTCTCTCTTATGGAGACGTCTGAATTACAGTATAGCAATTACAATGCCAGAACTTACAAATGTAACTGGTCCACCGTTACAAGCGACAGGAGACAGGCGGGGACCGTAGTTTTCACTCTGATTATTTTAAATCAATTAGACAGTATTTGGAGAAAGTACTCACCTTTTGGAAAAAAGTTTGTCGGTTTGTATTTTTCAGAAAAAGATCAAACCTTGGTAAAATATTAATTCATTTAATTTTCCATTATACTGATTAACTGTATGTGTTTGTTCAAGAATAAATGAAAATTAAAAGTACTTATATATTTTTTTAAAGAAATTACCGTCCGAAATTATATTAAAAATAAAATAACATAAAAAAACAAACGAGGTATAGTCTAATTACATCATAGTGTCATGGCCGTGGACACTCACCACAAACACATACCGCCTTATACTACTAGCCTCAGTCGTTTATTCATTTGAATTTGAAAATATTATTTTCAACAAAATAAAAGGGGAAAATTATACAGTTCTCGTACTATATTTTGGTAATTTATATTTTTTTTTTAAATTTTCACTAAACCAATAGTTCCAGTAATGCCGTTAGTACGAAAGATCCATAAAACATAAACGTTTGAAAAGTAATAATATCACGAATATGTGATAATTTTATTTTTTAGATACATTTTTATTCACATATATGGTAATTTTTAGCCTACTTTAATAGTTCAGTTTGTACCAACTAAGTAAGTTTACAGTTTGTGGTTTGAAAATTGTCATTAGCTACAAATATTTAAGAGGTACAACATTCGGAATGAAATAACTGATTCGTATTTGTAATTTATCTTGATAAAAAGAAGAATTGTCATCTTGCTATTTTTCATGTTGTATTAAAAGGATTTTGTCATAATCACAAGATTATAAATAGTATCGAAGAGAATGTATAATTTTTAAAGTTGAGTGTAAAGGTGATAGCTCTGTTTGAGCAGTATTTGAAATACATTTTTCAATATTATGAGGCGTGTTAACACTTGCAGGTACCTGAAATAACATTTTACATTAAATTAATATACAAATGTACATAACCGCATGTTTACCTTAAGGTACTGATCATAGATGAATAGGTATAACTGCAGATCAGCTAAGTGTGTTACGTTTGGCATGAAGTATAGCTTAACACTACTTGATTAGAAACCGTTGACCTCAGTGTCAGTCCGTTACTGTCAGTTGACCGACATACGTTATCAGCTGCGTGTTGATAAGGCCAGGTGCAAGTTACCCAGTTTACCCACTATCTCACTCCTTACCTACCATTACCTTTCACATGTACTTTCACCAAGCACTGACGTTATGTGTTTATAATTGCTGTTACGTAATTACCAAGTAGACTATACGTTCCGTGGGAAAGCAGCCAACAACAAAGACTTGGCGAGTCTCTAGAGCAATACATAATTTATGATGTAATAATTAATACTTCGTGCTACGCAAACTAAGATGACCAGCTGTAATAGTAAAAACTGACCGTGACCTTTCAATGGTTTGAACAGTTTGCTCGCAACATGTTCTGAAATGTAATATTTATATTTTTAAGGAATGAAATTTGGAGAGAAATCATCACGTTGTTTGCAGCAATAATTATTAATAGTTATATTATTCTGAAATTAAAAAAAATATCCTATAAAAAAAATAAATGTATTTATTAAATATGCTAAAATGCTTGGTACATTTCATCTTGTCACATAGGAATATAACAATACTTGATACACTGTACTTAAAGATTATCCTTAATCCTCCACTTTTCTAAAAACAATTCAAATAGACTTTTCTAAAACACTGATAAACTGTATGCTTAGACTATCCCTGCCTATAAAAAACAAAACCGTTACATACACATGCATCATTGATAAACCGTACTCGAGGAGGGCCACACCTACTTACATAAAGACAACACTGGAAGCCATAACGTCATAAGGCCATCAATACCACTGTACGTGTATGGGCGGGCGGGTAGGTCAATATCACTGTACGTGTATGGGCGGGCGGGTGGGTCAATACCACTGTACGTGTATGGGCGGGCGGGTGGGTCAATACCTCTGTACGTGTATGGGTGCGTGGGTGGGTCAACAACACTGTACGTGTATGGGTGGGCGGGTGGGTTACAACATAAACCCTGAACACTCACACAAAACAACATTAGTTTCTATACCTACAACATTTGTTACCAGAAAGCTATCTTCATTTCCAAATCCATCACCACAGCAGAAAACATAAGTACTGCACTCGATAATTATACCAGGCCCAGACTCCCTCCATTAACCAGTACATCAATTGATTACATACGTTGATATTTACACAGTGTCTAATCACAAATACACAAACAATAAACTTACTAGTTTATACTTATAACTGCAATATTTGGTCAAGTTATATACTGCAATGGTCAAGCGTCCGCTCAATGGTTGCCATCGATGTGGACACTACTAGAGAGGTCTGAGCTGTCCGTTTTGGTGGTAGTCAGGATCCGTATGGTTTCTAGGGTAGAGTGCCAGGTTTTCTGATAAATAGCTGACAATTAAACCAATACTACGTGGTTCGGATTTTACGTAAAAGTTGTAGGTCCCGTAGTTACCCTGTTGAGCCATTAATAAATGGCTCGCCCATGGAAAATGCCAATCCTAGTAACAATGACTACAATTGTTCATCTACAGTCATCAGCATCACACTATCTCACCCATCATATTCGCCCATATCTTTAAGTTCGACAATTTAACAATGAATAACAGCACGAATAAAAAATTAACAACACTATAACATTTAAAGGAATATTTTAACCTTTAAACATAACAAACACTATTAGCTTATCAATGCAATACTGTACGAGCTAATTTTGTTTAGTTAAAATTACTGTAAATGATCTAAATTTTATAGATGTATGACTATTTTAGTAGTATCGTATGAACCATAACTACAAACAATTGGCGTAGACGATCGAAACAAGGCACCACTATTGAAGGATTTCATACAATATTATAATAAATGATCACGAACTGTATGGTTTTATAGTACTTGTTCGACTATTAAGATTGAAAAACTACCATAACTACAAACAATTGGCGTAGACGATCGAAACAAGGCACCACTATTGAAGAATTTCATACAATATTATAATAAATGATCACGAACTGTATGGTTTTATAGTACTTGTTCGACTATTAAGATTGAAAAACTACCATAACTACAAACAATTGGCGTAGACGATCGAAACAAGGCACCACTATTGAAGAATTTCATACAATATTATAATAAATGATCACGAACTGTATGGTTTTATAGTACTTGTTCGACTATTAAGATTGAAAAACTACCATAACTACAAACAATTGGCGTAGACGATCGAAACAAGGCACCACTATTGAAGGATTTCATACAATATTATAATAAATGATCACGAACTGCATGGTTTTATAGTACTTGTTCGACTATTAAGATTGAAAAACTACCATAACTACAAACAATTGGCGTAGACGATCGAAACAAGGCACCACTATTGAAGGATTTCATACAATTTACTGTATGAACGTAACAAGAGTCCCACAGTAAATGAACGTAACAAGACTGTACGTGTATGTGTGGAAGGGTGGGACAATACGACTCTACGTGTATGGGTGGGCGGGTGGGTCAATACCACTGTACGTGTATGTGTGGAAGGGTGGGACAATACGACTCTACGTGTATGGGTGGGCGGGTGGGTCAATACCACTGTACGTGTATGTGTGGAAGGGTGGGACAATACGACTCTACGTGTATGGGTGGGCGGGTGGGCCAATTTCATCGCACTGTATGGGAGGGCGGATGGGCCAATACCATCGTACATGTATAGGAGGGTGGGTGGGCTAATACCACTGTACGTGTATGGGTGGGCCGGAGGGTCATCACCACTGTACGTGTGTTGGTGGGCGGGTGGATCATCACCACTGTACGTTTATGGGTGGGCGAGCGAGTCATCACCACTGTACATGTATAGGTGGGCGGGTGGGTCATCACCGCTGTACGTGTATTGGTGGGCGGGTGGGTCATCACCCCCGTACGTGTATAGGTGGGTGGGTGGATCATCACCACTGTACATGTATGGATGGGCGGGCGGGTAATATAATTTTAGGTGTTATAATATACAAAGTATAGTAATTAACTATATAAACAAGACGACGGTCCGCTCTTGTTACGTCGTGTATGGGTGGGCGGGCGGGTCAATACTACTGTACGTGTACGGGTGGGTGGGTGGGTCAATACCACTGTCGTGTATGGGTGGGTGGGTGGGTCAATGCAAATGTACGTGAATGTGTGGGTGGGTGGGTCAATGCCAGTGTACGTATATGGGTGGGCAGATGGGTCAACGCCAATGTACGTGTATGAGTGGGTGGGTGGGTGAATGCCAATGTACGGCAAACAACCTCGCCCCCTCCCTACCATTAATCACTCACATAATTATAGTTCAAGGTTGTAAGTAAGTATAGTTAATTAACTTAATTACGCATAATTAAGTATAGTTACCATCGATATGTACACTACTGATTAAGTGTGAGGTCTCATGTTTCACACCAATATCTTTAGGTATTGATTTATACTGTCTCTAATACTTAAAACTGTATGGTTTTATAGTACTTGTTCGACTATTAAGCTTGAAAAAAACTAGTATTGGGTAAACTTATCATGAAACACTTTGTAACTAATCTTTTATGTACATGCTCACACATTTAACATTCATATACTGTAGGTCAGATATTCACTTATGTGTTCTTTTAGTGAGATTACTTTAAACAAGCCTCACAAACAAAAACTAAAATTATTTTTAGCTTACGTTTTTACTTTATTAACCACAACTGTCAATTGTATAATTGACATGGATGGCTTACCACTTATATTACAGCAACATGGTTGAACATTCTTTCCAGAATAGACATACTTTCTTCTTTCTCAAAGGACAATACATAAAGAATTCTTTTTCCGTCTCAGCTGTCCCATAAGAACTGTGTTTCAGGATCCCGTTTCCTTTCAATAACAATTTCCGTTAATCCAGCAGAGTGCTGCCCCTAGCGGAGATTGTCGGCGTTGTAAAGTACACGCTTGTCGGAGGGTTCCGATAAACCATTGGATGGATGACCTGATCGGAAATTGGTACCCGGAAAATATTACAACACTTCCTCATTGGTACAGGAAAACAAGAGACTGTTTTTAGTTTGAACTATCGGAAATTAATAATCTAGCAATCTTGACATCCTTAGTGCGACGGTGCAGGATAACTGTACAGGATTCATTTGGGAGTTACCTCGAAGTAAGGGCAAACTTGATTTACCGAAATCGATGACGATAATATATTTCTTTATACTTATATTCTTTTAAACTTGCGTTTTCTGACTTTTAACTTGCAATTTACAATTTCTAACGACGCATAATTTGATAGTTAAAAAAGTTTTATATAAGGCTTAAAATATCTGTAAAACTATTTACTGAGACCCATCCCCCCACCAAAGCTGGAAAGCGTGCCAACTGGGGGATGGCTCAAAACAAGTCAAGCGATGGGATCACGGGTGGCAGTTGGAGGGTCAAAATAACACTCGGCAGCTGAGCAAAACTAATTTTATTTCAAGTTAAACAACCTAAACTTGCAGGCAGAAGGCCACAACATTAATCCGCAGTTAAATAACTACAAGAAACACTAACATAACCAAGATAATACAAAAACCACAAAAACACTTAACGCTACAAATACCAAAATTAACAATTAACAACTACATGGCCTATCTGCAGTTGAGCCTGAGACCCCCAAAACGTAAGACAAATTTATTAACAATTTAAAAGTGACCAATTTAGGAACAATGTTGATAACCCCAAATAACCCCCGGAAATTTAGCCCCACATCCCATGATTCCACCGAGGCCAGGGAGTAAGCCGGAATCCCTGGGCAGCTCCGAATTAGAAGTTAAGCAAAAGAACAATAATCCCCTTTTGGTGAAGAATTTTAAAAAAGAAGTAATTAAAAATAAAATATAACCCGGTACCGTTTAGTAAAAAGTCCCTTCCAAAACACCCCTAATACACTTAACACAAAAAAAAAAAAAAAAAAAAAAAAAAAAAAAAAAAAAAAAAACAATCACTAGGCCTAAACATGAAATAAATAATAACATGATTTAACAATAGGGACCTAACAAATATAAACTCTAAAATATAACAACAGAATAAATCTAATTAACTAAATAACAATAAATATAAATATAAATAAATATTAACATCAAAAGCCCCCAGCTCAGCCGCCGGGAAAAACAACATAGAACGCACTGACCTGAGGACTGAAGACTTCTACCCAAAGATGTAGGTGGGGCAGCAGGGTCACAGATTATATACATGGTCCTCAGGCCAGGCTGGCAGTGGTAGAAAGGTCGACCATCCCCGGACGGCAGGCCGAGGGTTGAAACGTCCTGCTCAAGGACCCTGGAGTTTTAAAGTCTCTAGCCTCGCATGGTAGGGTCGTTCGGCCGCAGAGAAACTACTAGAACAATCCAACAGACGGCCCACCCGACAGACCAGCGCTGGAACACGGATCGACCGAGTCCGAGCCAACGGCCACCAAAGTAAGCGAATCGCCGGGCACAAGCGAATCTCAGGCAGCCTGGCAGACCACGACGAAAAAAACGAAATGTACCGGTCAAAACGACCCGGTACATTACTAACTGTAATTGAACAGAATTACTTTATTGCATTCAAAACACTCAAATACGTATTTGTAATTAATATCCAGTTTGAATTTTAAGCCTTATTTTTTTATCCTTTTAATCAATTAAACGCATTTATAAAACCTAAGCATTTTTGCATTCATAACACATTAATAATAAAAATAATCCATGCCTGTGGATAACTCGTTACTACATCGGTCCCGTTAGGTCCAACGTTCGTTACCGTGACTCATATCAATGCAGTACGCCTCAAGACTGAAGGACACTCAATCTCCGGAGGCCGATATGTCGTTACTACATCGGTCCCGTTAGGTCCAACGTTCGTTACCATGACTCATATGTCAATGCAGTACGCCTCAAGACTGAAGGACACTCAAACTCCGGAGGCCGATATGTCGTTACTACATCGGTCCCGTTAGGTCCAACGTTCGTTACCATGACTCATATGTCAATGCAGTACGCCTCAAGACTGAAGGACACTCAATCTCCGGAGGCCGATATGTCGTTACTACATCGGTCCCGTTAGGTCCAACGTTCGTTACCATGACTCATATGTCAATGCAGTACGCCTCAAGACTGAAGGACACTCAATCTCCGGAGGCTAGTATTGTACAACTAAGCATCTGTATTAAAAATAACATTGATGCAATCTGATTTTTTTCGATACAGTAGTAGAAACATTTCAAATATTTACTAAATACTACAAAATTATGTTTATGTGAACAATTATCTCAATTCTTGAGAGGCATAGACATTTTATAATCGAATCATATATATTATACATTTCTTAGTAGTGGTAAAACATTTTTAAATTTATACTCTGGAATGTTTATAAAACAACAAGTAAAACCAAAAAAAAAGTAAAGGGGTAAAAAGGGGTAGTATTGTCTTTCAATAATTAAAAAAGGTGATAGATCTGAACATTTGTGCATACAATTTCAGGAGCAATATAGTACACTGTACATTAAGAAAATGTAAGTAAAGTATAAATAAAAAAAGAAAGATTATTGAAGATAAAGTGTTTAATACGTTTTATAAGATTGAACATTCAGAGTGACTGGGCTCTTTTATATGAACCCCTCTTCTACAAACTCCTTTATCTATAGGGAAACAAACATAATGAAGGAATGTTTCAGCCATCAGATACAGAAGTAAATCTAATCCGTAGTCAGTGCATACATACATATATGCATCATGTTGCCGGTACTAAAGGACGCTTCCCTCGCATCTCTCCAGGCCTAATGTATTTACCAACTTCGGGGAGTAACAGTGGGCGTAAACATATTTCAGTCTATTGTTAACACTCATAGGTTTATTATATTTCGACTAATGTAAGTTTTTTAAGAGGTACTGCCCAGCGGAGTAGGCTACTGCCTTCTATGCAATTTGTCACGCGTTCTTATCCCAGGATCATAACTACCACGTGTATGGGCGGGCGAGAACCATGGTGATGTCTGAAAGTATATTCATGTATATCTACCACCTTCTATGCGGAGGATCACGCGTTATTATCCCGGGAGGTCCAACAAACTTCAGTTTGATAGGTTTAAAAAGTGTAATATCAAAACCCACACGACCGTGCACACAATGAGAAAAACAGAACCTCAAACAGCACACTGGACCCAAGAGCTGGGGGTGGCCAATGGTGGGAGGTTGATGCCAAGAATTATGAAGTAAATTTACATTGTTACCGATAATTTCCGTGAGAACCATAAACTGAGAAATATCAACAAAACCCGTTGTATGGGATCCAGAGGACCCCCGTGTGCTCTTTGGAGGTTTAATTATAGAGATTTTACACGTGTTTCATTATGACTGAAATAAGGGCAGAGGGCGGCAAGCCTTTCATTCTATTTTTCAGGTTTTTAGGCACGGATTACATTATAGAGACTATAATCATTATTATTTTTAAACCGCTCTTAAAAGTGGTAAATGAACATTAAGCTTATTAGTTGTACATGTGACCACAAACACTCTACGTATTTGTCACGCTTAGTTAACATCAACATTAACAACAATAAAGGCATATTTTCTTAAAGTGAAAACACTTATCTAACGTCATTTTCCTGTGTTTATGAAATCAATGGTAAATCAAATAAAGTAATAAGATAAAAAAAGGTTTTGAAAAATGTACTCACATTATTATGGTAAGCATTTGCCTATGTTTGTCATTATCGGTTAGGTAGGAAATAGAATTCTATTCACAGTTGCAGAATAGAATTTTTCTTAAAATTTATTCTTAATGTATTTAAGGTAGCCGTTTCCCTTCGCAAAAATACGCCAAAAAACATGGGCTACTCATTAAACGATTCGGGTCGTAAAAATAATCTTATATTAACACTTGAGGTGTCTTTTGATGTGTAAAGACACAATGTGAATACACTGCCATCTGCTGTTATAAATTGCTTTTTGTAAAAAAATAAAGTATTAAAAAAATGATTTAATTAAGTATATGAAACTTTTATAATTATGACTTATATAATTATTACTGTTTTAAATTTAAATTGAAATAATATCAACTTATGGTCAACTAGATTGGACCTTTAATAATCATAAAGAGTTCATTATAATTTATAATAATAAACACGAACTGTACAGTTGAAATAGAACGGCATGTTTTAGCAACCCGCTAACGTTATAAGATTGCATAACTACTAAGGTCTGTCAACTTCACAGCGGTGGCTTGGCAGTTTGGGAAACGTCCACCTTAAGTGTAAGTACTTTGGGCCTATAGTGTTTTAGCAGCCCGCTAACGTTATAAGATTGCATAACTACTAAGGTCTGTCAACTTCACAGCGGTGGCTTGCCAGTTTGGGAAACGTCCACCTTAAGTGTAAGTACTTTGGGCCTATAGTGTTTTAGCAGCCCGCTAACGTTATAAGATTGCATAACTACTAAGGTCTGTCAACTTCACAGCGGTGGCTTGCCAGTTTGGGAAACGTCCACCTTAAGTGTAAGTACTTTGGGCCTGTAGTGTTTTAGCAGCCTGCTAACGTTATAAGATTGCATAACTACTAAGGTCTGTCAACTTCACAGCGGGCTTGGCAGTTTGGGAAACGTCCACCTTAAGTGTAAGTACTTTGGGCCTATAGTGTTTTAGCAGCCCGCTAACGTTATAAGATTGCATAACTACTAAGGTCTGTCAACTTCACAGCGGGCTTGGCAGTTTGGGAAACGTCCACCTTAAGTGTAAGTACTTTGGGCCTATAGTGTTTTAGCAGCCTGCTAACGTTATAAGATTGCATAACTACTAAGGTCTGTCAACTTCACAGCGGGCTTGGCAGTTTGGGAAACGTCCACCTTAAGTGTAAGTACTTTGGGCCTATAGTGTTTTAGCAGCCGGCTAACGTTATAAGATTGCATAACTACTAAGATCTGTCAACTTCACAGCGGGCTTGGCAGTTTGGGAAACGTCCACCTTAAGTGTAAGTAGGCCCTACTTTGGGCCTATAAAGTTTTAGCAGCCCGCTAACGTTATAAGATTGCATAACTACTAAGGTCTGTCAACTTCACAGCGGGCTTGGCAGTTTGGGAAACGTCCACCTTAAGTGTAAGTACTTTGGGCCTATAGTGTTTTAGCAGCCGGCTAACGTTATAAGATTGCATAACTACTAATGTCTGTCAACTTCACAGCGGGCTTGGCAGTTTGGGAAACGTCCACCTTAAGTGTAAGTACTTTGGGCCTATAGAGTTTTAGCAGCCCACTAACGTTATAAGATTGCATAACTACTAAGGTCTGTCAACTTCACAGCGGTGGCTTGGCAGTTTGGGAAACGTCCACCTTAAGTGTAAGTACTTTGAGCCTATAGTGTTTTAGCAGCCCGCTAACGTTATAAGATTGCATAACTACTAAGGTCTGTCAACTTCACAGCGGGCTTGGCAGTTTGGGAAACGTCCACCTTAAGTGTAAGTACTTTGGGCCTATAGTGTTTTAGCAGCCCGCTAACGTTATAAGATTGCATAACTACTAAGGTCTGTCAACTTCACAGCGGTGGCTTGGCAGTTTGGGAAACGTCCACCTTAAGTGTAAGTACTTTGGGCCTATAGTGTTTTAGCAGCCCGCTAACGTTATAAGATTGCATAACTACTAAGGTCTGTCAACTTCACAGCGGTGGCTTGCCAGTTTGGGAAACGTCCACCTTAAGTGTAAGTACTTTGGGCCTATAGTGTTTTAGCAGCCCGCTAACGTTATAAGATTGCATAACTACTAAGGTCTGTCAATTTCACAGCGGGCTTGGCAGTTTGGGAAACGTCCACCTTAAGTGTAAGTACTTTGGGCCTATAGTGTTTTGGCAGCCCGCTAACGTTATAAGATTGCATAACTACTAAGGTCTGTCAACTTCACAGCGGTGGCTTGGCAGTTTGGGAACCGTCCACCTTAAGTGTAAGTACTTTGGGCCTATAGTGTTTTAGCAGCCCGCTAACGTTATAAGATTGCATAACTGCTAAGGTCTGTCAACTTCACAGCGGTGGCTTGGCAGTTTGGGAAACGTCCACCTTAAGTGTAAGTACTTTGGGCCTATAGTGTTTTAGCAGCCCGCTAACGTTATAAGATTGCATAACTACTAAGGTCTGTCAACTTCACAGCGGGCTTGGTAGTTTGGGAAACGTCCACCTTAAGTGTAAGTACTTTGGGCTTATAGTGTTTTAGCAGCCCGCTAACATTATAAGATTGCATAACTACTAAGGTCTATCAACTTCACAGCGGGCTTGGTAGTTTGGGAAACGTCCACCTTAAGTGTAAGTACTTTGGGCCTATAGTGTTTTAGCAGGCCGCTAACGTTATAAGATTGCATAACTACTAAGGTCTGTCAACTTCACAGCGGTGGCTTGGCAGTTTGGGAAACGTCCACCTTAAGTGTAAGTACTTTGGGCCTATAGTGTTTTCTCTATAATGCCTACTAATACCTACTTTTAACGCCTGCATAAATATAGGTATTTTCCCAAAGTTTACAATTTGAAATAAAAAATTAATCTCTGTTTTAAAAGTATTTATATCGTTTATAAGTTAATATATCGTAAGTTTTTTTTGTCAGCTACTGTTTGTCAATTTTAAAGCTGCGATGTATATTTGTATAAATATCCAGAAGTAATGATGGTACATTCAATATTTAAAACTTTAAATTGATTTTCTGTCACAAATCAAAGTCCAATCCATCGAGCCATCGAAGACCTGCCTCACTGATTCTGTGTATGTTGGCAGGGGACACTGTAACTATTTGATCCATCGTTTGGATAGACTCTCCACAAACATACGACTGATAATATTTTTTAAAGCTGTACTACACCCTGGGTAGTTCTAATTGAGCAACAAATCTGGTAGCTGGACTGTCACGATTTTGTGATCTTCCAACTATGGCAGCAACAACAAAACATAGTCTTAATGTTTGTTACTAACAACCATCATGTTATTGAACCAGTGCACAGAAGTCCAAATAAGCAAACAAACATAATTTATATCAAAATGATTCATAATTTGTATTTTTTATCAATTTTAGATTGGGATCCAGTTTCTACAGGATTGTTCTTGTAAAGGAATAAACATATAGCCTACAGGGTGTTCAAAAAGTCCGAGGACGGTTGAATATTGTTTAGACCGTTACAGATAATGGTACAACACTTTGCACATTGCTGCTGGACATAAATAGCTATTTTACCATGTATTCAGTGATCCACTACTCTCGTAGGGAGACGGCCCACTAGGATTCGGAAGAAAATCTTAAAAGTAAGCATAGGTCTTAGCTAGTAAAACATCATACCGCAAATTAGATATCAAAAAGTTAATCCTAAACAAAATGGCGGAGCTCGAAAGTTTCAAAACTGTTCTTATGTGCAAGTTTAAGAATGGCTTCATTTTTTTTGTAACCATATCAGATGAAGCTACAAAACTTCACACGTGATTACTTTACACAAACAACTACTTTAAGATGTATTCAGTGTCCTGCTATTCTTCTATTGGAACGGTTCATGAGGAGTCAGTAGAAAAGTTTTAGTGTAAGCGTGGGTTGATATGCACGTCATTTTAAATGGATGGTCAAGCATAGAAGAATGTCGCAAACCGCACTTCAAAAGCTTTATCCGTCACAAAATGGTGACGGTTTAAAATCTTTCACATAAGATCAGT
>JAQJVL010000860.1:0-172500 GCA_035578905.1 Stictocephala bisonia
TAATATATTTGTGCATTTTGTGCTTATATTGTAATAAATTTGTGTTGTGTGACGTTTTCTTGTACTGTATATGTACCAACACGTACTATGCTAATTAAAAAACTATTTCTTATATTTATGGCAAATAACTTCCCTACTTATTTCGTGAGTATTCAATTCTCTCAGTTATCCAAACAACCACGACTATTTCGTAAAACATCTATAGGCTGGGCACGAACTGGACAACATTCCCAATTTTAAGGAAGGGACAGAAAAGGGTCTCCTAATCTCCGAGCACGAACTGGACAACTTTCCCTGCCAGGTAGAGAGGGTGGTATGCAGGAAGGATTAGAAAGGATTAGATGCAGCGGGGGCCAAGTACGCAAAGAATGTAGCGGCCGTGCAGTGACCCCAGCGCCGGAGTTCCCCAGGTTGTTCACCAATCACACATGACACATACATTGTTTAGTTTGAAAGTTGATCAGTTGCTCTGGAAAGGTGTACTGGCAAACATCTATAGTTTTGTGACTGTGAGGAGCCTATAGTTTTGTGACTGTAAGGAGCTCAAGTGATAGTAAAATCTTTTTATTTGTTGTGATGGAGGGCCAAGAAATACAAGTCGTGCACAGTGAACGAGGAGGGGACCAGCTAACCTAACCTAACCTAACCTAATTATGGTGTCCAGAAATTATGGTAAAATATTTTAGTAGGTATATTATTGTAGAGGTGCAGCTGTCCGCAAACTTCGTGCCACCCCATGCGACAATACACTAAGCAGTTAATGAGCTCGCCAACTTTCACGCAAATCTGTTTGATAGTTTCTGAGTTTCTGTTATTCTTATGGGGGATATTTGTTTACAGACTTTACATGAGCGAGCAGTTTTCAGATTGTTTGTGTGCGCTTATTTAACGCTAGATTAGGCACTTCGGTTTTCAAAGGAGCCGAAAAGTTGTCCAGTTCGTGCTCAGCCCCTTGACCTGCTTCGAAAATGTTGTCCAGTTCGTGCTCGGGGATTAGCGAGGATAAGCAAAAGTTGTCCAATTCGTGCCCGCCGCTACTTGGGGACAAAGTGTTTGTGATATTGTAGGCGATATGTTCCATGCTCGGTCCTCTTAATACCGACACGGCGTCCGCTCAATGGTTGCCATCAACGTGGAGACTACTAGAGAAGTCTGGGATGTCCATGTTGAATGGTAGTCAAGGTTCGGATGTTGTGTAGGGAAGAGAACTGAGTGTCAGACTTGTCAGTTAGCTGAAAATCAGACCAACACTACGTGGTTCGGATTCCACGTAAAGCTGTAGGGCCCATAGTTGTCACTGGCTATTGGGCTAATAATAAATAGCCCTTTTTGAGCTAAGTCGAACTCAGATAGTAACAATGACTACACTCATTCATCTATACTCATCACACTCATTCACCCATCATGTTCGCCCATATCTCTACGATCAGCGACTTAGAGATGAATAATGAATAATAAACAAAATAACCAAATCCAAGCCGGAAACTAGGAGAATTTTACAAGAAACGATTTATGTCTTTGTTTATTAAAAAAAAAAAAAAATAGGTTTATTCCAGAATTATTAATATAATTTATATTTTCCATACATGCAAACCATATTAATAAGCAAAAGTTTTTTACACAGTATATTTTATTTTTTCCGTGTATTTTAATTTTACACAGAATATATATTTGGTGTAAAATTAAATATAATCATGGTGTAATTATATAGAAATAATCATGGACTTTACCGAAAAATTTTAAAAATCCAATGCCACAGCTTTTAATATTTTTGAAACAGCCAATTTTCTTCAATTTAAATCAAATTTGAATCATAATTTTTAAAATATTATATGTTTTTTACTATGAATAACATTTGAAAACTATATTGGTATATAATAATTATTTCTCGAGATATACCAAAAAACTACTTTCACGGCGAATCGAGATTAGCGGCCATCATGTGCTAACTATAACACCAACTATTAACCACAAAAACCGAATCCACCTATATTCCCACCGGACGCGTACTCGAATTTAACGCAAATCACGAATTATTGTTAAGTAAATAAGACAATTAGGATAAGTTTGGTTATGTTTGGTTAGGTAAGAAAAAAGTGTATTTTCCGGGCCGAAAAATAATTTAATATATTAAAAAAAATGATCATATATTTGTGTTTAGCATAAAAAAAACATGTACAGTGAAAAATGTAGGAAAACGAGTTGTTTTTATCAAATAAAAACAAGTTTTTCGATTTCAAAACTCGCATTTCATCACTCTTTCAACAAGAATTGTATTTTAAGGAATGGATAGAAACTACAACATTTTTATCAATCTCAATGATATATATTTAAACTGTGAAGGCCACTTTGTAGCAGACACAGCTGACATATAATGTGTGGTGGTCCAACTACAAAAATCGTCGTTCTTTTAGCTTCCCCCGCAATCACGTACAGCATAAGGGTGGGTTTGTACGTGTAAGCACCTCTAACCAGGAAATATTGTACGACAGATGATATGTTGTCGGCTCGATATCTAACTGGTTTGTTCTGTTTAGTATTTAATTTTGGGAAATCAATCCATATTTCAGGTATTGTCGTTTACGTAGTTACAATCTTGTATATCATTTGGTATCCAACGTCAATTTTCTTTAAATAAAATATTTATCTTACATTGATTAAAATGTGTTTTCTGTGTTGCAATTGTTGATAAGATTCTACTTATGTTTGGTCTTTTATTTTTTCTAAAGAAAAACATTGCGTTGTTAAACAATTTTACGTAGAACATTATTTTAAACAAAGTTTGTTTGGGAATTAAATTATTTAAACTATTCCTCCATTTAAGAAGATATAAATATGCTGTATATTATATGAATTTTATGATACAGATTGACGTAAAATTTCAAATTACAAGTATTGAATATTAAAAAAAAAAAAAAAACTAAGCTATTTGCAAAGATAACGAGATATTTTATTTTTCGATATAAACATACTTAAACTCAAGTACAAAAGAACCATAAACACCAACATTGAAGGTTGGTTAGTTTTCATACATCCTAATGTTTGAAATACAAACAATTATTTTTAGTAGGTTACTCATTGTCAATTTACTGGGTTAATAGTTTAGACGAAAGCAAGGTCAGACCAGCAGGCTCAGTGACCAGACGACAGCTCAATAGAAAACTTGGTAATAATGGAATTTCAACTTGGTAATTATGGTAATTAAGTTCCACCTGATGTCAAGATTTATTTGTTTAAATTAGTCAAACTCAACGACCACGAATACAGCGGAGTTTATCCTCAAAAATACAGATTTTTACATAAGAAATTGAAGAAAAAGAAATAATTGTTACACCAAAAACAATGAAATATTCAACAAGAAAGGTAGGTTACATTATGTTAGGTTATTATTGGTTATGTTTATTTATCTTAAGTTGGGTATTTTAGATTATTTCAGGCTCTGTTAGGTATGGTAAGTTAGGTTAGGTTCGCTTTAAGTTATCAAGTATTAACAGATGAAATATACCCAAAATAGACCAGATAAATAACCTAACCTAAGCCAAAAGAACATTAGCCTAACCTAACCTAACCTAACCTTACCTATAACTTAACCCAACCTAATCTAAATAAACTGGCCTAACTTAAAATATTCTAACCCACCTTTTTAGTTGAATTTCTCAGTTATCTTTGACGCGTGATGAAATGGATGTCATATTCGTGTTAAGGAGAAAATAATGCATACGATTATTAAAAATACAGTACTTAGTTTTTTTATGTACAAACATTTTTATTACTATTTTTTTGTTACAAATTTATAATTCAGAAGGGAAAAATCCCATATATTCAAGTTTGTTGAGTTAAATTGACTTATTAAAATATTCGCGGGACCACTATACCACATATTTTTCGAAAAATTACCAGATAATGTAATTGTAATTTCACAAAATTATGATACTTTATGAAAAGTTAATTTAACTACATGTTGTATACAGATATACTATATTAAATTTAAATTAAGTAAATTGATTTTTATTGCAGTTTATCTCCTAATAAATCGAGTAAAATTTAAAGCACATAAGGATATAAACAAAAAGTTAGTATAAAATATTATCTAAGTTTTAACCAAACATTTGACGCAAATACAAAAGCGTAAACTTGGATTTAATTATAACGCGATAAAAAGTACTTTAAAACTGTGATCAGAACAAAGTAATAATATCATCAATGAATTTATGGGTTTTAAAAAGTAAAACAATTACTATTACTTTACTTAACGTGTCTCTGAATGATAGTTTTACAATATTCGATTCTATTTCACCACTTCATATATTTTTACATTTTTCTAAAAATAATGGTATTTACTTCAGTACTGAGTTTATTTTGTTTATTATTTGATACGAAATATTCAATGTCATATATTTTTCGGCTACATAGATTAATTTTCTTGTTTGAGTTCTATTAAAAATTTTTATTGGAATTATTGAAAAATTTAAAATTATTTAAACTTCATTTTGTTTCATTATATGAAAATTACACAGATGCCAATAAATAATTTTATATCTGCTTAAAATCTAGTACATTTTTTTTTTATTTTACTTATCATGGATGGACATTTGTTTCAGCAGAACATTAGTAAAATAGGCAACTGCAAAGCTTGATATTGACTCGTCTTTTACGTTATCACCCTGTTAAATATATTCCTATATAAGCAGTATGACAGCATTATGTCTGAAAATTAGTAAGTACCTACACTTTTAAGTAATGAAAAATATTTGTTGTGATTAATTTTGAAAATTAAAAAAAATTTTAATTTAAAAATTAATTGACAATTTTTTTTCCTTTAAAGCACACTTACTTTTTCCATTTTTAATTTCTTCCATTTACGTTATCAAATAGAAAGTATTGTGATCGTCAAAAAATTCTTTTAAAAGTTCAGGAAAGATGTTAATTACAATTAAAAATATTTTAGTAAAAACTGCATGTCTCTAGCTTGACCAGTTTTTTTTTAACTATGGCAAAAAAACGGATTTGGGAATCAAACTAATAATTTTCAAAGATTTTATTTTATTATTTAGTATGGGGGAAAGTTTGTGCCAATCCTTTGGAATCACTTATTAAAGTATAAAATCACGTACACTTTTTATTTATGTGCATGATAGTAAATAAGTACTGTGCCAGTGATGGACTGTAGGCTACTTATTTTTAGTAATTTATAACTTTAATATTTTTCTTTTTTGTTTATATTGACAAATCTTAAAAACTCTTGACATTCAACAGAACGTAGCGTTAATAACATTAATTATTATTAGTGGTTACACGTACTAAAATACTTGACTACAATACCTACATAGTGTTGTTTTACTTGTAACCTTCACTTAGGGGGTTCTTAGTTAATTCACTCCTTCCACTTCCATGCCAGGTGAGCTGGTCTGAGGTTTTCCACCCCCTTCCCTACAGGAGTCCACCGGCCCCTGATGTGTCTAGCTAGGCACCTTGCGTCATCCCCTGCCAGTATATAAGGACGGACAGGATGAGCGAGGTCAGTCCGCCAGTCCTCGACCATGCACGTCGTAAGTAACCACTCTACCATTTCCTTGAAACGTATTATTTCGTTGTAGATTATTATTTTCTAAATTAGCATATACGGGGTATTAAACTTGTAAATACGTTGGAAAAATGTTATTTGTGTAAAAAATTTAAATTTACGAATTTATATAAAAATAAAATATACAATAAAATAAGTAGTATTAAAAATAAACAATTCTCAATTTTTAATTTGTTTTTTTTACTTCTTTTTCACTGATTTGAGTTTAATGTCTTTTTTATTATTTTGTAAGTATTATGTTAACATATGTGGCATAATATTTATTTGCTCGGTAGCTAACTTTTTATAGGTTCAGTGGTAACTGTGAATTTTTATAACGTGTGTTAATTGAGTTTTCTAGGTATTCTTTTTTAAAATTTTCATAATAGTATAAATAATGAACACAAGTGGTTGAGTGGAATAGAGTGGTTAAGTGTATTTAAGTGGAAGAGAGGACTGTATAGTCATAGCTTCACCAATAAAATTAAGGGGTTTTCATTTATTCAAAATGTAACACAAACCAAGTGAAACTAATAAAACTTTTAAAAAATAAATAATTAAGTGTACCTTAACCAATTTTTTTTAATAATAACATTTGTACAAGTTTTGAGTTGACATATGTAAAATTATCTTTTGTTGAAAGAGCAGATCAATAGTATATAAAAACTTCATTGCGAGTTTACAATAAATGAGGGAGATGTAATTTTGTAAAATTTGCGGGGCAAGCATGGACCCGAGAGAGAGAGGGCAAGAGAGAGAGAGCAGGGCAAGAGAGAGAGAGAGCGAGAGAGAGAGAGAGAGAGAGAGAGAGAGAGAGAGAGAGAGAGAGAGAGAGAACGGACAGGGAACATGGTTTATGTGTGTTAGTGAGCCAGACTCTTTGGTACTCCTACCTAGCGACAGTTACGATAAAATCTAGAATCATATTTCTTGGAGTGGTAACTACTGTAGGCGCCTGGGGACGTAGCGTGAAAACAGAAATTCCTGAAGCAAGAAAAAACTTCTCAATGTACAATAACTGTCTTTGAATAGTACGAAATACATTAACACAAGATCACATAATATAGCTTTAAAAAAAGCACAGATGAAAATAAATCAACGATGAAAAAAGGCAGTAGGTAACATCATTCCATGCTGCCATTTTCATACGTTCTTCATGAACGAAAATGTTCATGTGTGTTTTCAATTCTCGTGAAAAGTAGAGCCGAAAATGAAGGATGAAGTTGGTGAGTCAGCGAAGAATAGTCCTGCCTGTTATTAACATCTGGTGTGGAATGGTGCCAAAAAATAAGTGAATATTTGCCCTATATGATTAATAAAAAAGGAAGAGTGCAAATCACGAAGGGAACCACAATTGAACGCCGACGTTAGTATGAAAGCGACTGATAGTAGACCTAGTCTATTGTTTATCTATTTAATGTCCCGACTTGACTTTAGAGCACTCCTACAGCAAATTCTGGATCTAAAAGGAGATTGGAAATGCTAAAATCAATGGCTCGACGATTTAAGCCAGCCGCAACCATAGCAACGCCTGCCTTTGTTTATTACATTGTTGCCACGTTTCAGTTCCAGTTCTGTAAATGCACCTTATAACATATTTAATTGATATTGTGAATCTGAATGTGATAAACATATTGAGTTGTTGGATTTTTTAAATTGTTTACCTTTACCTTTACACGTTTGTTTCTAACAGTTAATAGATTGTTCTATTGTATTATTGAACCAATAATCTCTTCCAACGAATTCCCTTGTACCTCAACAAGTAATATCTGTCTGTCGTATGTCAAAAACAGTACTCTTGACAACACCGCGCGTTAGAGCTTTACTAAAATTCCACTTGGCGCGCTCATGTCATATCGGGAGATTCAACTAAAAACTAACTATACTTCACTAAAAAAAGTAATAATTTTTAAAATTTATATGATATACAACTATGAATTGTCGACATATTTTATTAAATTTGTATTGTATTATTAATAGACCCCAACATTATAATTTGTAAGTAATTACTTTCTTTATATCCAAACTTTATCTTTAATATGTCATTATAATTAGTAGGCCAGTGCTAAAGTTTTACGTAAAATTATACAAATATTTCATTTTGATTTGTTAACATTTTAAATTGTATTAATCTATACAATCCGATTACGTTATAAGAGGGAAGGGTACCTTTCGAATCGATGGGTTAATCAACAGCGTACATTGTAAATAAATAATCAGCGATGTTAAAAACTAATAAAAACACGCATATTTTTTTTATTTCTTTATTAGAGATCACTACTTTTTCCAATTCGAAAATTAAAATAACAATAAATTAATTAAATAATTTGTGAGTGAAGTTTTTTTTTAATATATTGTATATTTTAGTTGTACAAATAAACAATTATTTATATCATAAGTAAACAAATTCAATTCATTGAATACATTGAAAGTCATGTTTTGATAACATTCCACATATTTAATTTTAATCAAAAGCGCTTTCGGTGGATAAGGCATCTTCAGTTGTAAATTTAAACAGAAAATATATGTGTATAAAAATAACAAATTAAATCAAATTTAAAATACTAATAAATACTAGTTAAATCAAATTTAAACTAAGTGGTTAAGTTTGATATGAAAATAAACATTTTTATGGGTTGAAATTATGATTTACAGTTTATAATTTTTGATGAGATTTCTTCTTCAATTAAAGGTAAAAATATATTACTAAAACTTAGAGACGGTTAGGAAATACATTCATCATTCAAAACTGTCATACGTGGAAAGAAATCTCATAAAAAATTGGAAACTGTAAATCATATTTTAAGCCATAATACATTTTATTTTCATATCAAACTTAGCCACCTAGTTTAAAATTCATTTAACTAGTATTTTACACTTATTTTACACCAAACGTGGGTTTTCTTGTTATTTTTATTCACATAGGGTTTCTATTTATATTTACCACTGAAGATGCTTTAACTGGCGAAAGAACTTTTTATTAAAATTAAATTTGCGGAATTTTATTTAAACAAGACTTTTAATATACAATCTACAATACAGCAGACAAAAAAGTCATTAAATACATCTTTGAAATAAATAAAATAATTTTCTTTGATTAACCTTTCATAGATTAACTGTATAAATACTTTGTAGCTTAGGCTGTAATCAATGTCAATCAATAAAGTAACACAGAGCTTGTGTATACAAATGTTTTCCACGTACTCAGCAGCACAGTCTACATTGTCCTCCGTTACTAGTATTGTACTGTTTCATAGATCATAGTCCTGAGTCTGTTGAGTGCTGCCTCAGCACAGCTGCTGGCTCCTGTTGTACAACAGGCGGACGCTGCTGCTGCTGCCCACTACCTTCGCACACTGCCTGCCGCTGACCGCACAGAGTACCGCGACCTCAGCAACCAATACTCTGAGAGGTTGGTTTGATACTACTAGTGGGAGTTGGTACTAGACTAAACAATAGTACTTGGTATTATAGCATCAACTTCATTGTGTTTTGTTATAGAGGAACTTTATGTAATAGATAACTAAACCCCTTGCTAAAAAGAGTGTTGATAGGCTTATCGTAGCGTGTGGACTGTCCGCTTTGAAGGTCGTCGACAGGCTGTGGACTGATCGGCGTTGCCAGATTGGTCTCAGTAAACATACACACACACACTGGGTCAATATAAAATAAACGCTTGTATAATACAGGGTGTTTCTTTTAAAACGCAACCCGTGCTTTTAAATGGGTTGAGTTTCAATACAATAATGTACGTACAATTGACAATAAATATTTAATACAATGGGTTCAGAATACTGTTCGAAAACATCTTGAAATAAAACAAACGATTTTGTTTTAAAATATTCCTCCACAATAAACACTCTCTGGTCTTTGCTCAAAACAAGGTTAACCTCATCTTAATGACATTGAAACACAAATAAAGTGAACAACAATGCAACAAGGTAAATCAGCTGATAGCTCAGGAGGAATTCCTGGACAACCAAGGATACCAACCTTCACTTATGATTATCTTGAACCTTCATTTAATGTAAATTGTAAAGAGTGTTGCGTTATAAAAGAAACACCCTGTACAAGTGCAGGTTAAAGTAATTTCCAAGAAAAATTTATTTAATATACATTTGGAATTATGTTTGTAGACTAGTCAAACTAAAATATTTTTTTCTAATATATATGCGTAGTAAATTCTGAGAATATACTGTGTTTGGGTAAATATGAAGGATAGGGGTCCCAACAAATTTTAACGATTTTTTTAACTAGTCTTTATTGACCTCACAAACACACATCCATAGAACTTTTTTGCGGAAATACAGATTTTTACAAAAATAATAATAATTAAAAAAAAAAAAAACATTGCTACAGCAAAACTATGTATAATAATATAAATACTATGTAGTTTTTTTGCCTAAGCACGAATATGACACCCCTTTCTTCCTAAAACAAATAAATATGATATATTAAAAGAAGAAAAAAACAGGTAAGGGTAGATTATGTTGGTTAGTTGGGTTAGCAACGTTTATTCACGGTCAACATATACTAACAAAACCTAACCTAACCTAATCCACATTTGTTGTTGGTTATATCTGTTATTATCTATCGTATGAATAATAAACATAGTTTATGTTGTAAAAATTCTTTTTATTTTAGTCAGTTGTTTGTCAAAAATGTACATTTCGACCAAAACATTTCTATGGGTTTGTGTTCGTGAGGTTACTATTGAGTAGTTACAAAAGTTATGAAAATCGGATGGCACCTCTCTATTCCTGAATATATTCCTAATATACCCCTACATTTGTTTATGTTAATGAATAAATCAGACAACTAAACACAAAAAAACCTGACCGTAAAAGAATATTTCACTCCATGAAAAAATATAAAAAATGGTATTCTATTCAAAAGATTTGGTCCGCAATGACAACTGTATTGCAACATATGAAGTGTCATTTGATAAACAACAAATATTTCATATGAATATAAGTTGATTTAAAAAAAAAACCTTGGTTTTTTACAGTTAAATAAGTGAACATTTAAACGTACTTCTTTACAATGTTAAAATAAACAACTCACAATATATTGGACCTTTAATAGTAAACGTAAACTGTTCCCTATAACTCATAATAATAATAAACACTACAATTGGACCGGAGAGAAAATAACCTGCTTGCTGCTAAAACACAATTAGCGTAATTGGGATTTCAGCAGCAGAGGGGAACCGTTCCAACACTCAGCTGCTGTACATCATGGGCATGACTGCTGCTAATGACGTAATGGGCGGGGCTTGTTATTACGCCGACAGCACGTGGCCTACCGTAATCCTAGTTGCCATGGCAATTCTGAAACGTGGAATGAAAAAAGGGCGAAGAGTCGTTATCTACTTCATTTCCACCACTGTGTGCATCTCTCTCGTACCAGTACATTCAGTAGGTCACTTCTAAGCGGCCCATCTATAACCGTATAGTACAATTGAACAGCATGTTTTAGCCCACTGACGGTAAGAATGTATTTCTACTTTTCAGCGGTGCCTTGGTAGCTTATGAAAACGGTCACATAAGTTGAAACTTAAATAGTACTGTAAATCCAAACTTAAGTCAAATAACAACATCCCAGCCATAAATATCCTATGAAAAGTTTGAATAAGTTCCTCGCACAGTCAATGAGGAATGGGCAGAGTAAGGTTAAGAAGGAGGACCGGCCTCTCCCTATATATACATATATATATATATTAATTAATATAATATAATATAATATATATTAATTAATATATATAAACTGTAGGTAATACCGTTTTGGAGTTTTTTTTTTTAAGAAAAACACATAAAGACAAACAGACGCCAAACTAAGCGAGATAAGACAAAAATGTTCATAGGAACGTTTTTGTTTATTTTCACCCATTTAATCATTTCTCAAAATGTTGTCCCACACTTTTCAAACATCCTTTATAATTAGTCGACAGCCTTTGCTTCACTACAGGGTGGTTATCTACGCTTGGCTACCATTCAATTCAGTAGTTCTCTCTAAACCATCACATCAATATAAAAGCTCAGCTTGTTGCGGTTCTCTTAGATAACAAATTTGTTAAGTGTAGAAAACACTACGAGTCTACTTTAGGGGGGTGAAAAGTATTGCAATATCTCAGTGTACACCTATAACAGTTTCCCTACAGGGGAAGCTTGCTTTAAGGTACAGTCAAGTATTTAAGTTAGTATATTATTAGATATTTTTAATTTAAAATGTTTTTTTACACATTTTGTAACTGTCTCATAAACAATATTGAAAATATATGATACTATTAAAATTGTTTGTTACACAACTAACTCTGACTTGTCTATATAAGTTGTTTTTATTAAATGCGAATTTTTTAAGTTGACATTTTTAAAATTACATTAGAACGATATATTAAAATCAAGAAGATCTAACATAACATTCTGAGGCTTTTTATAAAGAAAATCGGGAGTGTTGGCATGGACTGTACGTCATCAGATGACTGTGAGTGGTAGGAGACAATATATCGCGCATACGCTGTCCGCACGCTACTTATCGTGCGTTTAGGTATAACTCTTCACCTTTTTACTCTTCACCTCTCCGTTTCAGATACGATACCCATGACGGCCAGACCTTCATAAGCCAAGGACAACTTAAGCCCACCCCTGACGGTCGTGATTACGTCTTAACCCAGGCAGGATCCTACCAGTTTATTTCTCCAGAGGGCTTACCTTTCCAAGTGAAGTATATCGCTGACGAAAATGGATTCCAGCCCACCGGCGCTCATATTAATGTCCCGAAAACTATCTAGAAATTTATTGTATTTAAGTTATTAAAATTTTGTATATTTTTTAGTCTAGTTCGTAACAGTTGTAATATTTTAATCACCCGGAGTTATTTGCAAAACCAGTTTGACTTGTCTGACGACCAGTTAAGTAATTTAATAAATCAAAAATACATGTCAATAAACAAAAAGACGATCGAGGAAAATAATTTGTAAGTAAAGTAACTGAAATAGTTCTTTTATCGTAAATGGAGAGTTTACACACAAGATGTAAAAACTGACTGAATATTAAGTGTAAGTAGCATTCAAATTGTGTTTTTCTTGTTAAATTTCATAACTTATTTATTACTTCTTGGTATGCTTTTTTTACCCATGCAACCAATACAGTTCAATGTATTCAAACGATTTCGATAAAATTAAATATTTTATTTTGTACCTTTGCTCAATTTTATCTGATCAATTTAATATTGGAAACACAAACTTTCTAATCACATTAATGAGACAAAATATATTGGGTTCTCAGGCTAAGTTTTCTCATGAGTTCTAAATTTCTGAAAACTGGGGCAACATTAATATATTAAAAACATACATGAACATTGTTAGACGAGAAAATATTTACTTCAAATAATAGTTTCATTTGTTCATCTATAGTATATGTAGTAAATAATTAATTAATAATTGCAACTTGTTGGGTTGTCACGATCAGAACACAAGTTACTAATTAATTAAAATCAGATAACCAAGGATTCTAAAACAAAATACTGTACTTACGTTTAAGTTAGTATTGGAATACTATAATTCTTAACAGTTTGCTGAAAGTTTAATTATTTTAACGAATACCTTTTGTTATACTTCTTATAACCAACCTACAATAATTATATGTGTCATGTGCTACATAGAGTGATGAAATTTACAGATTATTTTTTTTTTTAATCGAGCATACAGTACTGCTTTAAGAACTATAAATTTAAAAAGTCACACTGTGAAAGCATTATGACAAAAATGTGAAATAATAAAAATAGTACTGTCAGTGCAGAAATTATATGCACCCGAGTTTGAAGGTTGTTTTTGACTGCACAAAATCAAATGACACAATTGTTTTCCTCATTTAATTTTACGTTATGAAATGTGACTTTTAAAATTTTACTTGCAAATTTTAATAATTTTTATTCTGGTTAGAACAAAAATGTACCGGAATTTTAATTCGTTTTCACTGTATAACTAATATTTTACACTTAATCCTTACGCCAACGTAAATTAGCCACACATTATATTTGTATAACCAACACACTCATATACGTACAGATTTATTGACCCACCCGCCCACCCATACACGTACAGTTATATTGACCCACCCTCCCACTCATTCACGTACAGTTTTATTGACCCACCCTCCCACTCATTCACGTACAGATTTATTGACCCACCCGCCCACCCATACACGTACAGTTATATTGACCCACCCTCCCACTCATTCACGTACAGTTTTATTGACCCACCCGCCCACCCATACACGTACAGTGGTATTGACACGTACAATAACAGTGTATCGCACTTATATTTTAATACTTGGTTGATAGGAATGTTTTTTCTAAGTTTTACAAATTTTAGAATTTTAACTTTTCGATAAAAAAAGTTCTTATACATTTCGTGAAACATTGTTATCTTTGCTTCTACAGGTCGTAAAGTTAATTATTTAGTCTTGTTGTAATCCTTATAAGATACATAGTTACGATACATCACTTTAATATGTGTAAGTAAATGCAGTGATTTTATACTGATTTAAATCAATTTAAAATTACTTTAAATTAATCTAAATATATTTCAAATAACTGCATTTTCTTACACATATTAAAGTGATGTATCGTAACTATACATGTCATAAGGATTACATTAAAGCCAAATAATTAATTTTACGACCTCTAGAAGTCAAGAAAACAATGTTTCACTAAACAGATAAGAAATTTTTTTGTTAACAAAATTAAAATTCTAAAATTTATAAAACTTCTAGAAAAAATTTCTACCGATCACATTTTTTAGAAAAATTATAAATGCGATACATTGACGGTTTTTTTAGTAATAACTGTATAAATTTGATGTACAATAAAAACTAGTTAAAATTCCGGTATTTTTTTGTTCCAACTAGGATAAAAACTATTAAAATTTAGAATACAATTTTAAAATACATATTGCATAACGAAAAATTAAATGAGGAAAGCAATGGTGTGATTGGAGTTTTTATAAGCCTCTTAGTTTCTTAACAAACAACCTTCAAACTCGGGTGCATATAATTTCTGCGCTGACAGTAGCTTAGGCCTATTCAACATTTTTCAGACTAATTGGTAGAAAGAACGCCCTTTAAAACAACATTTGTACATATTTCCTAAATAGTTCAAATGTTTATGATAGTCGAAAGAACGTTTACTGTAGTTCAAACTGTCTTATTTTAATAATTTCGGTTCAGATTAGAAAAAGTCTACTGTACACGACTTACAGGATTTGCTTAAAAATATCAACATAGCTTTGTTTTCATATCACGAACGAATGTTTATATAGTTTTAAAAACAAGTTACAATATTTTCTAATATTCCTTATGCAGCTCAACTTTACTTTACCCTTATCCATAGTTCAGAAAGCTAATGAACGCTTAGCTTATATTATCACACCACGTAATTTAAGATTAGCTTAGCTTTTAGTTAAAGTTTACCTATGACCTGACATTAGGAGATTAGAATAACTAACTATATATTAATTCAAGAAATGAAGGTACTACCTTTCATCGTTTTGACTACTTTCAAATTATTACTGTTGTGTTACAAATTAGTTACTGTTACTGAAATGTTTGTAGTCATTAACTTAACTGTAGAATAATTATATTTTATTTTATACACAAATACTAAAAACAAGGAATGTTTGTTGGATTGTAAACTGGTGAATTGCTACAAACATCAATAAAGGCGCCACAGTCTGTTTTTGCCTTTGCAAGTACTGTATCATGTTCAGGATTACGACAGTCCCTTCACGCATATTGGTCTGCAAATTTATTGGAGAACAACCGTGAAACATCTTGGAGTAAAGCTTGACGTAAGAATCAACTGCTGACTTCAAACATCAAGGCCAAGAACAATGAGGTCTAAATTCTAATGAATAGACTCCTCATTCCCCGCCATAGGAGTTACTCCACTCGGACGGAGAAACCCCCTGACTTACATTATGATAATCGTGGTGTGTGTTCATGCTTAGGGAGGCTTTCTGTAGCCACACCGACAGGAAGATGCTTAAAATCTTCAAGTATGTACAAGACATTGTAAATAATCTCCTAATAGACAAGGACGATCAGAAACTCCGTTGCTATGGATACTGTCTTTAGTTTCTGACGCTGAAGAATTATTCATCCACATACCAGCTGATAAACTATGACTAATTTGAGAGTGATTGGAGTATGAGCTCAAGTACATTATAGAGGTTATCTTATCTTATTTTAATTTGTTCTTGAGCATAATATATCGTAAAGAAGATCATTCCGCCTGCGAAGTAAAAGAATAACCCTATCTACCACGATCTGGACCCTTGGACAGTGTTATACGAGCCCGCTGCTTAAAGTATATAATCGATATAATCCTCCCTCGGACTAACTATTCCCTCCTCAGTATATTTCGTGTTTTTTTTAATTAAGTCTTACTCTGATAAAAGGTGTAAAATTATTAACAATTACTTCCATACGACACTTGGAAAGAAAATGCTAACTAATAGAGATTATGTTCTTTCATCCAATAATAACCATTAATAACTAATTCTCTATTTGAAAACTGCTTATAAAAGTTGAACAGTTAATTTATGATATTATATGTTTTCCATCATAACTTATATTAATTGAATCTGATTGAAGTAATTGTTGAAACTGAGTATTCTCTGTTAGATAGCACTGGTATAATAACTTCTTAACTAAAATATACTATAATTAATACCAACCTTACTCTTAAAATTCAAAACCGATATTCATTCATCACGAAATCTCCAAAAATAGTTAATATATTTTTATAAAAATTTGAGGAAACTTAGCTTTCGAATACCCAATTCGGAGACCCACTAAGAAATGATTTCTCAAAATTCTAATTCCAAGGAGTAGAATCAGCCAGGGTCGGGGTCACCGAGAGGGATTAGGGGGGCTGGGGTATAAACCAGTTTGGGGCCTCAACCCCTAACGTTTCTTAATCAATTTAAATAAAAATAATGTTTAAACTGAACATTTAACGCATATAATTGAAATCTGACGTATATTTGATTATGCATTTTAGAAATTTACATTAACATTATGAAAATTAAAATAGATGTACAACTAAATTGAAAAAAAAAAAAAAAAACAAATATATACATATCATGGTATTATTAAATAAGTAAAAATTATATTTAATTTCTACAATTATTTCATTTTCCACTACTATTTTAAGTGGAATAAGCTTAAATAATTGAAAGCTTATACTCAACAAACATGCTGCTTATATTATTATATTTTCTTTACAGTCATTCTGCCAATGTCAACTATGATAGTGACATCAACACTTTTAATTTCACTATGTTATGTGAAATTAACCTCACAATGTCATGTGGCTCCTATGTCTCATTACCACTGTATGTCTAACCACGCCGCAGTGAAGGAAGGGCTGTTGGTTAGTAAAATATAAAATTAAATTTTCAAAACATTGATATTGTAAACCTACTTATATCGTCGATGTAAAATAAATCGACTTTTGAGAAAAAAGTATCAATATCCGGAATATACCCGGTGATAAATTCTACAATCGATATCTTGAGTATATCGAGAATTAGAATTCATTCATCTTGTTTTTTCCGGTTGCTGTTGTTATTATTCTAATTTCAAATCATACTAGGGTTAACCTAACCTATTTGTCTTATTTCTGTCATACTTGCTTGACTAGATTTTAGTTTTTGGCCTAAACAGTAATTATGGTGATGTTTTAAGAATTTAAATAATGTTTGGCTCTTTTGTATGCATTTCTAATCGATATATTTTGAGTTAGTAGTTACAAAGTAACTTGTGTAAAAGTTGTTCTTTCATTTTCTTAGGCCATTTTCACTTGTTCAAACAAATTGAAAGTAAGTCTAGATGGTTATTTAAATTAATATTTAATTGTTGTATTTAATTTAAATCTTATTTATGCATGGCCTAGTACAAGATACTCAAAATACTTGGCACCTCCTGTCTTGATCTGGATGTTAAGTTTTAAAATAACCTGTTTATGCCTGAACTGTATATTTACTATGCAATTCTTTGCAGAAGTATAAATTTAAATATGGAATAGTATAACTTAATCCTAAATTTTCTTCTGAAATGAGTAAAAAATAGGCTATTTTAGATAAGAGGCCTAGTTTTTATAATATTTATATAGAACATGGGCCCTGTGGATATATTTGGAGCTGACATTTTTTCTTAGTGGATACGGAAACAAGAATATAATAATTTTTTTGTGGAAAAGGCGGAAAAATTACAAAAATGAGCAACAACAGAAGTATACTTTTCTTCATTAACAGCAATTTGTGTAAGTTACACAAACTGTTCAGAATGTTGTCCTTGTTATGAATATGGGTAGGGTTTTGCAACAGAACCATTATTAACCCTTTTAACGCCGACGATCGCTATATCGATCGTCGGCACTTGTGCGAAAATCGCCGACGATCGATATAACGATCGTTCATAGTCGCGCTAAAACTGCTAACGATCGCTATATCGATCGTTCATTTTTATTTTTTTTTCATGTCTTTAATATTAATCAAAGTCAATGAAATTTGGCACACTCTTTCTATAGTATATAAGGAACATAAAGAAAAATATTTTAACCTCTTTGGATTTTTTCTATGCATTATACTCTATCTATGGAACCAAAGTTGTTTTTGTTTACTTTTGTTAGATGACCCAGTTCATCCATTCAGTGTGTTTGTGGTTTGTTTACAAATTGTATGTAGACCCTGTAAATATAAAAAAGTGGGCTTATTTTATTAGTTTAGTAATATTAGACTGTTGTATAAGTTTTTAGTGCAATTTAATACTTTTTATGAACTTCAAATGAAAAATTGTGTTACCATGGTAACATGTGATTTTCTCAAAATGTAAATATCTGGAAAATGCAACATAACATCTGTATATGTCAAGGTAAATTCTTCAAATGTTTATTAGTTTAGTAATATTAGACTGTTGTATAAGTTTTTAGTGCAATTTAATACTTTTTATGAACTTCAAATGAAAAATTGTGTTACCATGGCATAACATGTGATTTTTCTCAAAATGTAAATATCTGGAAAATGCAACATAACATCTGTATATATCAAGGTAAATTCTTCAAATTTTGTGTATGTGCTAACATTTAAATGTTTTATATGATAAAATACTAACATATGTGGTGGTTTGATATTTGTGGTATGTTATGATACTACAAAGTACAACAATTTTTAAAAATAAAAAAAGTAAATTTATATTTGTTTGTTAACAAAACCAAAAAATGGCCAACAATTAAAACTTTTATTTTTATGTTATAGTACAACTCAATACCAACAAAACAAGACTAATTTCATTAATTTATGACAATTAATGAATTTACTGTGAATTTTTAAGCAAGACTGCATTTTAGTCAAAATTGGCTTGGCGTTTTTCGCACATCTACTGAAAATTAGCTTGGCGTTTTTCGCACCACCATGAAAAATTAGGCTGGCGTTAAAAGGGTTAAGCTCATTAGGACCCGAAATGTGCTGGCTTTAGTAAGGTTATGTTTTGTTAGGATAGGGATAGGCCTAGATTGAGTATTGAGGGGTTAGATTTGTTTAGGCTTGTATTTTAAGGTTAGATATGATGCATTATGTTTGGTTAGTTTTGGGAGGTTAGGCTGATTTCCTTGGTTAGGTTTTGCTAACCTAATCTAACCTAACCAAACCTAACATAACCAAAACTAACATAAACTAAATAACCCTAACAACATAAACAAACCTTACATAACCCAACCAAACCTAACATAACCTGGTCAAACCTAACCATATCCAACCTAGCCATATTCCGTAAAAACATATAGCCTAACTGATACTGGCACATCGCTAACACTCTGATTAATGACCCTATTGCAAATATTTAAACATATTCATGATCAGAACCTAACTCTGCACAATTTGATAAATTACCCACATTGCTATATTAAGAGGGGAAAATATATTTTCGGCTTTACGTAAATCATGATTCTGTATCGTAATTAGTCTGTTTTTGTTGAAGTGACCAACACCAGAGATACAGTACATTTACTGATGAGTATTTAATGCTGCTTTGTATGTAACACATTTTGAATATTAACATTTTGGTAATTATGCATTTTCTTTCCAGCACTGAAAATACTATTTTATGTGGAAAATGTGGTGAAATATAAGTTTATATCTCTTAAAGAATTTGATATAATCGGCGGCAGAGTTTTTTATCGAAAAATCGAAAAACTAGTTTTTTATCTGATAGTGAAGAAAAAATCGTTGTTTTTGAAAATTTTTTTTAATTGTGTTTTTTATGCTGAACACAAATATGGAACTGGTTTTGTAGTAAAATTATTTTTTCAGCTCGAAAAAATCATTTTTTACTGACATAACCTAACTTATCCTAATTGTCTATTTTCTAAACAAAAATTCGTAATTTGCGTTAAATTCGAGTGTTTTTGTGATTAATTGTTGTTGTATATAATGATCGCGTAATGGCCACTAATCGCGATTCGCCGCGATAGTAGTTTTTCCGTTATATCTCGAGAAATATTTATAATAGACCAAAATAGTTTTCAAATTCGTAATCAGCACAAAAAACACATAAAAATAAAAAAGATGATTAAAATACCATTTAAATTAATGGAAATATGACAAAAATACTAAAAGTTATGACATGGGTTTTTTTGAATTTTTCGGTAAAATATGTTATTTCCGCGGAATAAAAAGCATATCTCATGAAAATACAGCCAATTCTAGACCCATTTCAGGCAAAATGTTCCAAATTTGTTTGGTGCCAAGAAACTGCATAAATACCGACATTTCATACTCGCAGTATAAAGGTAAGCTCAATAAACTATATGTTTGAAAGCACATTAGATTTCATGTTTCTCATTTTTTATTTTGATTTTATTTCAAACCTCCATTTATAATTAAAATATACTTTAGACAATTATTATATTTTATAAACTACAAATAAAGTTGTATATACGGTATAAACAATATTGAAAATATATAGGTATTATTGGTTTTGGTGTGTAATTCTGAAGAGAATCATGTATTATTTGACCATATTACTACAAAGAAAATATTTGTATCCTGATAATTTTTAAAATACTCTGTAAATTGGGTATAACCATTTTTTTTTAATAGGCCTATTCAACAAAAGTATTTATTTTTTATTAGGCCTATAATTGAATTAAATGAATCATAAAATTATATTGGTAATTTGATTTAACAACCTGAAAACTACTATCAAATAGAAATTTGTACAGTGTTTAAGAACAATAGCTATCTCTACTGCTTAAACACTTGTTTAAAATTAATACAGAACTATAGTGTTGTGCTGACAGCATAATTCGGCTTAACAGATTTGCATCTTCAGAGAGAGAGTGCAGACGGCTTGATCCTGTGAATGTGATGTTCAACAGGGTTCTTAATTCAATCAAACATTAATGAATAATCAGCAAACTCAAACTTTATGCCAACGATATATTAAAGGATAGTTTTGCAGCACCTGCAAAGAGAAAAACTGTTTTGGCTACATCAAATTACTCAGAGTACGGTATTGTATCTGATTTTGGGTGATAATGATTCCGACAGTACACACTTCATAAGTTAACACCTACAAGCCAGGAGCAAATTTAAATTAGATTTCCTTGGAGCCAGATTGGGTTGAAAGTGAGTATGGCAGTTTACCGCATAGTGATGCTTGTGTTGACAAGGATGTGGCAGTCAAAAGGTTAACTAGTTGTAATGATTACTAAAACGACTGTCTCCCTGAGGACAGATGATACAGCTTATATAACATTTTTTTTTACAAATACAGTAATTGTTCGTCTGATAGCCACGAAGTTCTATGTTCTGTTTAGGAAGTTCGACCAGAATGCATGTTCGAAAAAATTAGTGTTAACAATGCAATTTTTAAAACCTGGATCTGTTATAGAGCCCAAATTCAAAGTTATCTATAGGGATATGAATTTGTTGCTCATTACAATCTTGTGGCTTCACTACTAATTTACATCCTCCTATTCATGACAAATTTAACATGGCAATTAAGTTTCAGTCATGGAACTTTTTAATACTACTCATCATACAAATACCGTTGACATATGACCTAATGGCTTTTAGGGACATTACTCTTGTTGCAAACCACGGACAGTTTCCTGTTCCTGGGTTTTCAAGACATGATTTGATATTCCTTACTTATATAATTTTAACACGCACTAATCCTTAGCTTGAGTTTATCCATTATAAACATTTTAGGAACATTAACATGAACAAATTTCTCACTGATGCCCCAGCCATACCTTGGTATGAAGTTATATTGCAAGACATTGTTGACTCTCATGTGTAAGTTAAATAATAAAAAGCTTGTGAACATGTTATTCACAGCTGTTCACTAAACTACAGGTTCTTTGGATATCAGATAGCGTAAGTCTGTTGTAGGAACATGATTTAGCTTTTTCAAAGGCGTGTTCTTAAGTCTTCTAATGACTAGAATACAAACAAAATGCTTAGAAATCATACTCAGTAGCATATTTATTTTTTTATTTATTTATTTGAAAGACGCCGATCGTCAAGATATGTGCGAATATGGATTTCGAATGAGTGTGATGAGTGTAGATGAGCGAATGTAGTCATTGTTACAAACTAAGGCCGACTATTCCTTAGAAAGTGTCATTAATTAATAGCCCAATGACAAATGAACAGCCGGTGATTATCAGCTAATCCTTCTCAAAATGTATTGACTCTGATTGGGATCGAACTGACAACCTTTAGCACATGAAGCTGGGATTAAACCAACTACGCTACCGACCAATTTTAGAAATGCCAAGTTTAGAATTTAGCATGTTCTTTTTTATGGACTCAATCATACCCTTTGGACAAAACTTGAACAATTTAGAATAGGAAAACTGAGTACCGGTATCAATAATTTCTATTATCTTGATGTAATTCATCATTTTGTTATTGATCGTCTTGAAAACCTTTCTGGAGCTGACGATTACATCACCCACCTTAAGTTGAAATCAGCAAGTTACTTAAGGATTATTGAATTATTTGTAAGGGTTTGGCATCATTATTATGAATGTAGGAGTCATTGTGATTGAGTTTACCGTTATTTGAAAATAAAAGCTAACATGTTTGAGTAATTGAATATTGAGCCTTTAGGAATAACTTCAGACATGGCACACACACGCTGCTGAATCAAGTCAGTAAAAAATAACTCAGATACTACAATACAAAGACACACTAGAACAAATATTACTAAAACAACTAACGCATAAATATGTCACAACAATTGTCTTAACACAACTAAAGTATCAACAGGGGAGAATGCCTATAGAGTGCAGGTGGAATGGTATGCGGATATCATTTGTACTTAACATTGTATATTTATGAGAATAAGCTGTATATTTTGTTTTAGAGTAGTCCAACAAAACACCCTTCAGGATGAAAATAAAGGTCCCAGACGACGATGAATTGTTTGAAAGACTTGAGTCAGAAAGAAACAACCAACCCAAGGTAAGTTTTAGGATATGGTTACATTTTTACTCTTAGTGTAATGATGCATTATTTTTTACTAACTAAACAGATATTTTAGTTTTATCTAAAAAAATTACCACATGTTGAATGTCTCTACTTTTTTCAATTACAGTATATTTGTATACAAAATCTGTCAGAAACATAATTTCAAGTTTGTTAAAATTAAAATCACTTTCTCATATCACATCGAATTCCATATATTGTAGCTATCTTGACATTATTTATCAAAATCTATACTACTGCTAATAATGGTAGAGGAATTTCAGAATTTTCCATGTCAGCATTATCATACAATTAGGCCTGTATGCAAAATTATTATAATGCTAGTAATTAAATAAATAAATAAGAAAGTTAACTAATAAATAAATAATAAGTTAACTCCATAACCTCAGAAGAAATGTGTATTCCAAAAAAGGCTTGCAACTTTTTGACAGTTTCACATTGGAGGAATCACCATACCATAGATCTGATATTTCAGATTTGACCTTAGGAAACATGACATGACCTGATGAGTGATGATATAACCTTCCTTGTACTTTCATAGTTGTTTCGAGCTTCCATGATTTGTCCTCAAAATATTCCTGCAAAATGTTGTGATTTCATTGTACAATACACAATTTACCAAAATTAAAAATAAAGCAGGTCAGTATTATGAAGTTTTATATCTTATATAAGCCCTACAGAATTCAAAACTAAAGTGGAAATAATAGTTTTTAACTGACAAAGACAAGTAAAGTATTGTTTTCTTACAAAACAATCATTGCGCTACTACGAAAAAATTAGTTATGTGGATGGATTTGACAACAGTTTCATGGAATCAGCATCTAAAATAAATTATATCATGAACAAATTATTAAAAACTTCTCATATTAAAACACTGTTCATTACAAAATTAATTACTTTCGATTGACTAAAAAATTGCAAAGCTAACCGATAGATCAGTTCGGCACAAGTTAAATATAGTATTGCATATTGCAAGGACCTACTACATCCCAAAAGTCTGCTTTAAATATCCTCTTGTTCGTCAGGTTTTTTCCTAAATCCAGCCTACTGGCCGCCACACTAACCAAAACCAGCGAGGTTGTACTCTTTTAATCCATACCCAATTTATTGTTAATTATACCTTCACTAGAGGCAAACTTTCATTAAATAACTTACATGAGTATTTCTTCAAATCAATTCTGTACCTAAGATTTTTCCTATTGAATTAACTAATTATATGCTAACTATAATGTAGGGAATGAATACTATTTCTATTTTTAAAATATCACTAAGGGCCTATGGTAACTATCCTTATCAGAAAATGTACTGTACATTTTATAACAACTCAAATTAAAGAAAATTTTTTTGCATTCAGGAGCCAAAGACCCCACTTCAAGATGAAATAAAGGAGATAATGAAATTGCCAAAGCTGAGGTCTTCTTTAATTGTGGACAGGATTGTGGTTGGTGATACTGTGGAAGACAGGCTTCAGGTGAGTGCAAAAGTCATCAGTGCAATTATGAATGTCGATTTAACTTATAAGTTTATGTTTTCCAAATAAGTTTATGTTTTCCAAACAAAGCCAAGTACCAATCCACGTTATTCTTTGGAATTCACTCATAAAACATGAATGAATTAACCCTTGTTAACGGTCCTCATGACATAAAAAAATCTTAAAGCTTTACTCGTATCTCTGAACTAATAAAAAACTTGGTGAAGTATGTGTTAGATATTAATCACCATACATCTTTTTCAAGAAATAATGTGTTTTCCAAGCAAACTCTGCATGAAATTACATATCAGGTCTAAACTGTTCCTCTTTCAAAAAGCAAAGTATTTTTCTTGACAGACTACTCACACATATTCTTGCCAAGTAAAGGCTAAAACGCAACACAAGGGTTGTCAGGCAGGTAGCTGCTCAAAAGGAATGGACAGGGAAAATGTCATGTTGGCACTATTGGTGAAATGCTATACATCTATTATTTTGGGTGCTTTTTCAAGAAAGTATTTGCTGTGATAATTAGAATTTTTACTCCAATTTGTTTTTTTAATTAATACTAGCTGTCCCCAATATTATAGTGGTTCTCACATATAGACCCCTTGATATATGTCTTCCTCTCATCCAAACCAACAGATGTCATGACACCTATCATATTGTTATGAGTTAAATTTTTTTAGATTGAATGTCCATACATTTTTGCTAATTTGTAGAAAAATTTTAAACACGATGAGCTTCAATTAAAAAAATGCACTACAGTAATTTGTAGGTTAATGGCACCTGTTTGTTTCTAATGACTAATAATATTACTATGTTTCGCAGTATTTCTCCTTTTTATTGTAGTTATTTGATGTAATTGTTTGTTTTTATTATTTATTAATTGTTTGTTAACTAAAATGAGGTCAAATTCTACTAAACCTACTAGGTTTTCTCAAAAAGTATATTTTTTTTCATAAATTAATATCGAAGCTAGATAAAAATAATTGTTTTAAGATGCAAAACATTTTGAGAAAAAAATTTGTTTGATGAGTAATACAAATATATGACATAATATATTATGTTGTGCTCAAATCCGCCAACATTTATTTTGCATAAAATGTTAAGAGAATGTTTTGCAATTGAGAGAGTCATGAGGCAAAAAGGTACATGGTTTAGACAATAAGAAAAAAAACTTGGAATCTTTTGGTTATTAATAGTAAAAAGAGTCAAAACTAAACAAAAAGAACAACATAACGCTTAGAGTGGCCGTAGCAAAGGGGCTAAGGTGTTGGCTTGTCATGCAATCAGTCTGTATTTGATTCTCTTTGTGACCATAACAGTCTTTATACCCCTGTGCCGCTCCTGTGATTTGGTAGATATGTAAGCCGATAGTCCCCAAGATAAGTGTTAAAAGGGCTTCTTAACCTTAACATCGCCTGGTAAAAATAGAACATTTTTTAACTTTTTAAACATTATTAAAAGTATGGATTGTTATGATTACAACTGTGTTATAACATTTTTAAAGTGTTCTTTTTTATTTTCTTGAATGGCTCGTAAAGAATTGTAAACATAAATCTAATGTAAGACTGCAAAATCAGCTGTTCGTCTAGGTGCTTTGGTGTAATCAATTTTATATAGTAGTATTGAAAACACATTCATTCCTTTACTACCAACCATATTTAATAGTTCAAACCATTATTGGTAAAATATTTTTTCTCTCTAGATGCTGTTGAATTTCACACAGTTCTGTCGGGAAGAAGTTTTTCCACGTCAAGCCAAAGCTTTTGAGACTCTACAATCCAGGTGTGATTATATGTTAAAAATAGTTTAGAAAAAATACTATTAATGTTAAATCTAAGCAAAGAACTAAAGGAAGTGTTTAATAAATTACCCTAAGGGAGTACTAGACACAAATTTTTCTAAACAATTACAGGGTTTTCATAAAATAGTTATGCAGTTTTAACTGTCCATGAAACTGTAATGAGAAAATTAAAAAATTTATATTGTTAGCAATGCATCTGGTAGTATAAATAGTTTTGTTTACATGTATCAAAACAGCTGTGTTGAATGTTATGCTGGTAGCTAACCTCATTCTTTAAAATAAACTTCAATGTTTTGATTTATTTTCATGTCATGTTTTCTGATCAAGAAAAAGCCAAGTGTGTTGTTAAGTGAACTCATGTCAGTGAGTTTTTGTGCATCGGACGTTTAGAAGAACATTTAATTAAGCTTCACCTCAAAGAAATAACATTCGGTGTTGGAGTAAGCATAAACACTGGATCAGTTAAAAAGCAAAGTGTTGAAAATATGGTGGTCTACCAGACCACCAGTCTCAAACCAAAGTGTTGAAAATATGAGGTCCTCTTGTATTAGAAGTCCCAAAAAATCTCTCCCCCCAAAGTCTTGAATTAAACCTTATCACGCCGTAAGCGTATATATACACGCATTAGTTGACTTTGCTCTAAACGCCGTAAGCGCATATACATGTAATAATTACAAAATTATTATTTTCGTAGTAATTTTTCTAATTTAATCCGGTAGTGCGTTTGGGTTATGGGCGGTGACTCATGAGAGACACATTGTGCGACTCGCGACCTTTTGTTGGCCTGTCAATCATTTCGAGACTGGTTTTTCTCTGGCAGTGTACATTTCCGCTGCGCCACCCAAGCCACAAGCGCATATACACACAGCCACTGTCAAGCCGAGCGGTTGTCATTGTCCGCCGCCTTACAGCTTTGAAACTGTGTATTTAGTTGTTTTATCATTACTTTAGTTTAATATGTTAGTAATTTATTAGTTTTAAGTGTCAATATAAATAATCCGGCCGATTTTGATTTTGTGGAAGGTACTAAATACATCCCAATCAAGTGCTATATGTATTTACTTATTTGTTATTATAATTATGTGTTATGTGCAGGCCCCGTCTTTATCAGTTTATGTAAAAGGAAATGTACTCAATTATACATATTTTATTGATAGTAATAATATTTTGTATTGATTCATATTGTAAAAGTGATCAATGCTTGAGGCTTACTTTCAAGTAAAAGTTTGCTTATTTACATATTCATATATAAGAAAGAAGGTAAAGTAAGCTAATAAAAGTTTCAAAATGTTATCATATCTTTAATTTTCCTGTACAGAACAATACAAAAAAATAAGCAACTAAAAAATTTTATTTTGATTTTTTTACAATAAATTGTGACTATTGGCTACATGTGTTACAAGCAAACATGTGACTATTGACTACAAATATTAGTAGTTAAGCTGTATTAAGTAAAATCATAATAGTGGCTCATTCACTGCCCTTGCGTGGCTAGTTATATTTATTAATGGTTATTTTATAGCCTATTTCTTAAGTTTTAATTTCATTTGCTTCTATTTAGCAGCTGATGATTAGTTAAATAACTCCAAATTACCATTGAAACGTTGAAGGCCATTGGGGCGGAGCTCTAAAGCCAATCTTAGAACGTTTGGGAAAAAATACATAACTTCCTGAAGTTTTATGACAATTGATTGAGTGGCGGTGAAATGCATAGTAGACAAATGGACAGAGACACAGTCATAAAAATAAATTCTTTTTATTCTGTATACTATCAAACATCCACTGAACACAAACTTACTTTTTCTAAAATTGTTAAAGTGAAATCTTTACAACCTCCTAAATAATATAAACATCACTATTTATATTCCAACTCATGGTAAATGCTATAAAGATCATTATTTACATTTGAACAGCTGTTACTTTTCAACTAATGTGAATCTCTCTATGTTATTCTTATGGCCAAAAAACACATTTTTAAGGTTTCTTGTACCATTCAGGGTAAAAAATATTGAACAATAAAGATCTTATTGCATTACCAATAGTGGTGAATGTTTTAATACCTATTGTTAACATTGATCAAGAAATATGAAAGAAGTTATCCTAACAAAAATGTCTGCATGTACTATCTATAAAGATAGCTAGCCATCAGTAGTAATCACATCAAAAATAATTATGATGTAATGGGATACCATGACCTAAGTGGTTTAGAAAGTTAATGAAAACTGAGTAGGCTAAAATAGAGTTTAGTACATTTAATGTTTTACAGATCGGATGGATTGCAATGTCAGTTGGCATGCCAGCAACAAGATATCACCCACATGTTATCTCTAGGAGAAGAACTGCAACAAAACTTGCACAAACTGGAGGCGAAACAAACTCAAGCACAAGCAAAACAACAAGAACTCATTACAAGGTAAGATTCTCTTTTTACAGTGAGGTAAAATAGATTTGCTACTACTTTATGTATTACGATTTCTCATTGCATGGGATTGAAAGCAACAGCCTGGTTGCCTATATTTTAACTGGCTGTGGAACTTCAGAAAACACTGTAAATAAAAAAAGTATGTATATTACAATTATCTGTGTGGTGGCCCAAGCTTCAAACTTCAGAGGGCAAGGTTCAAATCTTGCAACTGACCTAATGGTCAGTAACTCACTCATTGAATGAAGTTCACAAACAGGCCTGTAAACTAGCTAGTGAAGTTGAAAAAATTGTCACCTTCCCAATTTTTGTGACAGGCAGTCATTTATACCATCCATATCCTCACAAAATCTTCACCCCTATTGTGAACCATTCTCCCAACCACCACCCAGTGACAATTAGAAACACATACATCAGTTACTCTTTCTTCAATTTCCAGAAGATATCAGTTAAACGACATAGTCAAAAAGTTCCCAGAATTGGTTGAAATATTTTTATTGGACAAAGATAAAAACTTGCAAACCTATTTTCATTTTCCTTCAAAATACTCATCTCCTACAACAATACAATTAATTGTCCCTACAGTACAGTACAATACAGACGGTCAAAACACTTTTCACACTTATTTTTTAAATGTATTTAAATAATTTCATCAAATTTTTTCTGACAGCTTAAGCACCTGCAAATTGATTTCCTTTTATTGATGTTTTCACCGTGTGAACAGTAAGAAATAGGCCAGCTCATGGTCAGTTACGTAACTACCTAGTTATGGCTAGTTATGAAAATCTATGTGACGGGGTATTGTCATGCAGCAAAATCCAATAGTTTTCTGCTCATTTTTCAGGCTGTTTTCATGGTATCTCGTAAGGGCCTAAGAACTTTTTTGTGGATAAATTTACCTGATATGCGATTTCATCAATTAATTGTTATTCTTCAGTTTGCAGAACTCGCTCAATGTTGTCATCTGTGGTTGCAGTCGAAGGGCGTCCACTACGAGAGTCATCTTCAATGTTTATGCAACCTTCATGAAAAGATTTATGCTATTCGTAAAATTGGCTTTTCTTCATTAACCTTATTTCTGTATGCTTGAATTGACATTTTCAGTGACCCAGATGATGACTTTTAAAGTAAAACACAAATTTTATGATTTTTAGCTGTTCATTAAATCAATTTAAAAAAATCAACAATGTAAACACGCAAATAAACAAACAGCACTCTCTACGTGGGAATAATGGTGGCTGAGCGATACTCACGCTACCTATATTTCTTCTTAGAAGTAGTACTAGCTGATAGACAACAGATTTCCCACCGGCAACCACGTTGTGTGTCTCTGGATGTCGATTCCGGGAACTATTTGCCTGTACCTCATATAACAAATCTATTTATTATTGTATTGTTGGTTTGTTTATATGCTGCCTGGGGCTGCATTTCAAGATAGATAGTTTTTGTCCTCCTTACGACTATATAGTTCATTCGTCCCATTAGCTATATAATTATGTATTTAAAGAAATCTTTGAGTAAAGTATCTAAACAAACTAAAAATTTAATATCCAATGATTTCTTATCTATTAATAGGACCCAAATAATATAATTGTTCTTAAAAAACTTATCAATAAAACGGTGTGTTCACAATCACCGTCTTGAAACGATGATTCTATATTTCTAGACTCAAGTACACTTTGGGGAAGCTACAAGACTGTTGTAAAAATAAGACCGAAGGGGAAGAAAAAACTGCCCAGGAAATAAAAGCTTTGGAGAGAAAAGTGTCCCTTCTGAAAAAACACTTACAAGAAACCTCTTCTAAAGCCAATTACTTTACAACTCAGGTAAACTTTCTCGTATATCAGAGTTTATTTGTAAGTATTTACAAAGTCAGCCATCTTTATTAACATGAACTTAAACACTTTAAGGACCAGTGGGTACTATTTCTATCAACACTTTCATTCAGTAATAACATACTCTAAACTAAATCCAATGTTACTTAAATTGTTCTGTTTGTATTTTTCATATAAAAAAATACCAGCCTTAAGTATTCATGGAACAGCCAGCAGCAAGTCACAAAATCTTAAGAGTATATTTTCAAATATAAAACTTCTTTGTTAAGTAACTAGTACATGAATAAATGTGTGTTATAATTATTCTTTTTTTTCAGGTGAAAGTTCAAAGTGATTCAGCAAGGAAGTACATAAAGCCTTTATATTTAGATAAAAATAGGACAGTGTTTTTGCGATCCAGTCTGAACAGCATGTATGTATCGCATGCATATCTTGTACTAATAAAACTTATTACTGCAGCTTAATCCTAGATGTTGTCTATGACATGTTTGACTTTGAATATCATTATGTTTAATTCATGTTCAAATTGTATGTATTATACAGGATGGTTATAAAGTGCCTATTCCCACTTTTTTTTTACATTTTTAAAATTTTTTTAAATTTTTACAATTTACATTTGAAGTTTTTTAAAGTACAGTACAGTATCTATAATCTGGCCTTGCGTCAGTCCGGCACATCCGGCATCACGCAACCGACCGTGGGAATGGCTGAATTAGGTCAGCTGTTCACTCATGTGACAGCAGGTGCATCTATTTTCGACTGCCTGTCTGTCAGTAAATATTGAAGGCGTCAAGCGTAAGTGTACAGTATTGTAAAGCAGTGTGTCTAGCAGTTTTTATTACCCGTACTGTAACAAGTTATAATTAATTGTATGCGATGTTAGAGAAGCAGAAACACGTGACATTTAAGTTTGATAAAAATTACGAAATCTTAAAACGTTTGGACAAAGGTGACAAGATATTACAGTTATCTAAGGCAGTGGTTCTCAACCTGGGGGGCGTGAGAGAATTTTAGGGGAGGCGTGAGGGTACAAAGATAAAAATTAAAAAATTTATATTTTGTTAAAAAACAAAAACATTAAAAACTTTCAAATAAACTTTCGTATTTAAATATATATGGATTTTTATTTTGCATCCCAGCTTTTGCTAACGTAGAGTTAGCATCGTCAGATTCATAATTTCACTGTTCTAACTTGAACCAACCAATTATTGACTGGAGGGGAGGCGTGAGCTATCTTCATTGATGCCAGTGCTAAAAGGTTGAGAACCGCTGATCTAAGGAGTACAATGTTGGCCGTGAAACGATACATGATATTAGAAAGAAAAGGGACAGAATTGAATCGTTCTACAAGAGTGGTGATTCGTCTACTGGTATAAGAAAAACATTAAAATTAGATGATTACACACAAGTAAAGGATGCCTAATACGCATGGTTCTAGATGCAAGAAAGAAGTAGGCATACACCAATATCAGGTAACATTCTTATGGAAAAGGAAAGTTTTTTTATAGTAAAATCATGAAAAAAGATGACTTTCATGCCAGTGTTGGCTGGCTTGATAAGTTTAAAAGGCGTTTAACTTTTATGCCCTGCTCTAATTCTATCAGAACTCAAAAGTTACAAATGCTTGTCAAAAAACCCTAGACCATTTTAAATGTTAATTTGCCTGTGTTGTACACGAATCAAACAAAGGGATGGATGACCAAATCACTGTTTAGTGAATGGTTTCATTCAAACTTTGTACTATCGGTTAAAAAGTTCTTAAAAGAACAGAACTTATTTCAAAAAGCATTAATAATCCTTCACAATTGCCTCGGACATCCTGATGAGGAATAATTAAAGGATGGTGAAATCCGTATTTTATTTTTACCACCGAACGTAACTCCATTGCTCCAACCCATGGACCAGAATGTGATTCAAACAATAAAAACCAGTTACACAAGGAGCTTATTGTACAGTGTATCAAAGGAGGGGAGTGTTATTCAAACGTTAAGGACATCAAGTATGTTTTTTTAACTTATCAAACGCTTGAAAAAAATATATCAACAAAAACAATTTGTTTGTTCATGGAAAAATTTTGGGCTTCTATGAATTTATTAGAGGTATATGCGAAAAATAAAAAAAGACGATTCTTCTGGACAACAAATTGAGCTAAACGAACTTAGAGAAGCCATTGTCGAGCAACTTGTGGATGACCCAAATGACATTACAACAATCTGGTTAGTAGGTGACAACGATGAGCAGTGGCAGTTCATGACGGATGACGAGATCGTAGCAGAGGCACTCAACAGCGGAGAAGTGAACAAGGTGACTGAATCCACAACTGTTGGCGCCCACCCACAAACTGTAAACAATGATTAGGCACTGGATGCTTTCACCACTGCTATAACTTGGGCAGTGGAAAATGGTGCATCTGCATCCGAAATTCTTACTATCAAAGGACTAAAGGAAAGTGTTGAAAGTATAGTGCCAAAAAGCAAAAAAACAATAAAACACTTTTTCTCCGCCACCAATTAATGTGGTTAAAATTTATTTATTTTTGTCATTTAATTTTTTTTTTAATGTATCCATATTTTTCAGTTGTGCACTGAACAATTTAATGCATTGTAGAGTTATTACATATTGTTATCATTTGTTTATTTTGTTTAATTCCTATTTCTTGTTAGATGTTTCTTTTTATTACACATTCATATTCAATAAATATTTACGTGTATGACAAATGTAGAGCATTTATATTTAAATAAAAATAAATGTTGTTTATAAAGAAAAGTTTTTCTAACAATAATTTTTGTATCAATAAAAACAACATTTTTATTCGACCAATAAATAAACCAACTCAGTAGGCTAAGTAATTTCAAAGCTAAATATCAGAATTTATATGAGTGCTGTTCTGGTTTATACTGTGAACAGTTGTTACAATTTTGTTATTGTTCAATTCCGTACGTTAACGTATTACAGGTGATCGTTGAACTCAAGACTATTTTTGATTCTCCCCCTCAGATCAGAGGCGGATGCATGACTCATTGTCCCCAATCCACTGCATTCTGGTTTTTTTATTGTATATAATTTTAAATACAGTATTGCAATATTTTGTTGATTTTCAGACATTCATTTTAGTTGTTAAAATTGAGACTTTAACTTTTTACTTCTTTTTGCAGGCGACTAAATATAGAAGATTTGATTCGCCGTTTAAAAGCTTTAAAGAACCTGGCATCAGAATTATCAGATCCAGGCGAGTCTCAAAAATCAAGTTGATCTGTTACACTATAATCTGTATTTTTAACTTTAAAGCTATGTATATATTGTCCAATAAATTTATTCAATATACTATTTAATTATTTATTTCCTTGTATTGAAGTTTTATTCCTCTTATAAGCAGCCCACGCTTCCTTAGTTGACTGGCATTTTTCTGGTATTAAGAATGTATTGAAAAACTGTATGAAAATATACAATTGATACAAGATACAGCATGAATTGTATAAATTTTTATTTTAAGGATTATTTGAGTAATGATTATCAATTATTAAAAATTAGTTATTTTACTTTCATTTTATATACATGTGAAAAATATTAAACTTACCAACTAAATGGGGCATGCTTAGAAGTTTCCCTGTGTTAACAGTAAAAAACAAACTGATACAGTCAAAACTTTCACAGTTTATTTAGTATTTGAATGTTTTTTAAGGGCTGGATTTTATGAAAGTAAACTCCAAAATCATGTTCAAATACTAAACAAATGTATCGTTAAATGGTGTCGTGTGCGGTCATTGCTTGCTGCGATGATAACTAAGAAAATAATAAATTATATCAAAGAAGCACTTAGTAGTTAAATCTGAACAGTTAATTTTCTAAGTACTAACTGAAATCGGACTATAATAGAAGAAAGAGGTGTCATACTTTGAGGAGTTTTCCGAATATTTGCATATCAAGAGGATTGAATGACTTGGAATGTTAGTTTGAACAAATGCTACTTTCAGGATAGTTAATAAATGCTAAAATGTGTGTAGTTCTATTTGGAGGCTGGTTTTCATCTAAGAAAGATTTTGGTGAAATTGAACTTTTCATTAGGTGGTATGCCATGCCTGTTTTGGATAGGTAGTTGCTGCATTATTTTGTACAATTACTGGAAATTGATGTGAAGTTGTTATATCCTTAACCCTTATCACGCCGTAAGCGCATATATTGAATTTGCTCTAAACGCCGTAAGCAAATATACACATAATAATTACAAAAATAATATATTTTTGTAATAATGTTTCTAATTTAATGCGGTAGTGTGTTTGGATTATGGGCGGTGACTCATGGCAGACACATTGTGCGACTCGTGACCTTTTGTTGGCCTGTCAATCATTACGAGACTGGTTTTTGTCTCTGGCAGTGCACATTTCCGCTGAGCCGCCCAATGCCACAAGCGCAGCAATTGTCGAGCTGAGTGGTTGTCATTTTCCACCGCCTCACCTCTTTGAAACTGTGTATTTAGTTGTTTTTATCATTACTTTAGTTTAATATATGTTAGTTAATTATAAGTTTTAAGTGTCAATATGAATAATACGGCCGATTTTGATTTTGTGGAAGGTACTAAATACATTGAATTCAAATGCTATATGCATTTACTTATTTTTTACTATATGTGTTATGTGCATGCCTTGTCTTTATCAGTTTATGTACAAGTAAATGTACTCAATTATACATATTTTATTAATAGTAATAATATTATGTATTGATTCATAATGTATAAGTGATCTATGCCTGAGGCTTACTTTCAAGTCAAAGTTTGCTTATTTACATATTCATATATAAGAAAAAGAGGTAAAGTAAGCTAAAAAAAGTTTCAAAATGTTATCATATAATTTAATTTCCTTTACAGAACAATAAAAAAATGAGCAACTTAGAAATATAATTTTGATTTATTTACAATAAATTAGCGCTTAATGGAAAATAGACGTTTTATAAATGCCGCTTTAAGGGTTAAAATCAAAAGGAATATATATTTTAAATAGGTTTCTTTTAACCTATTATACAGGGTTAGGCAAAAGTCTGGAATATATTTACAGTATTCATTTTTAAAACTATTGAAATAAATGTAATTAATCGTTGCAGTTTATGTGCATGTCCCTATATACCAAACATTTGAACATATTTTACTCATTTTTCATATATCCAGGAGATGGCCCATGAAGAAAGTCTTAGGTCTTTGTTTGTACAATACAAAAGTGCAAACCTGAGATCAAAAGTCAGAAAATACAGTGATTCAAAGAATTTAATGTCATTTACTAATTCTTCTTAGTTATTATTATTAATTAATAAGACGCCGATCGTAAAGACATGAGCGAATATGAGGAGCGAATGAGTGTGATCATTTTTACTATCAAAGGTTGACTGTTCCTCAGAAAGAGCTATTTACTAATAGCCCAGTAGCTAGGCCAACTAAGGAACCTACAGATTTACACAGAATCCGAACCACATAATGTTGGTCTGATTTCCAGCTAACTGACAATCGGTTCTCTTCCTTACACAAAATCTGAACCTTGATTATGATCCAACATGGATACGCCAGATTTCTCTAGTAATGTCCACGTCGATGGCAACCATTGAACGAACACTGTGTCAGCATTAAGAGCATCAAACCTATCGCCAACAATCTCCGCAACACTTTGTCCCAAGTAGACGGGATACAGCACTGCGGCATCAGTGGCGACTATTTATAGTTATACGGCTATTTTATAAAGTATAAGGTCCCTGTTATTGAATATGTAGCTGATTGTTAACAATCATAACAAACGACTACATTATAAAAATAACTACAGTGAAAACCCTATTGTCCGTCATCCTATTTTCCGCCAGGTTCTGTTATCCGTCGGTGTCTGGGTTCTTCACGCCACGATGACAGTTACCGTCTGACTCATCTGTCTAGAAGACGACTATTTCCCCTCCAGCCGTCTAGCCCACATAAGCCTAGTTCCAACAGCCTGCCATCCGTAAGGCTTCATCTGCCGTCTACCAGATAACAGCTTGGCTATGTAGGCCTGACGTACGGCAGACCGTCCGGGGTTTCCTGTATAGGTCTCATACAACATGGAGAAAGGGCAGTACTACAAAGGCATGTTGTCGAAGATGAAGTTTTAAGCCGCGGCGCCTACACTGGTCAGGGGCCGTTGGAACGGTCCTGACTGTGATACACAGGCGAGTTGCTGTAACACACTATCTGTGTACCGACATCGGGCCGCCTAATGTCTGCGAAAACACTATTTGTGGGAACTGGGCTTTAATATGTTACACTGTACTGCAGTTTAATTTTAGTAATGTTGATAATTAATTTTTGTGCTCATTAAATAATGTACTAGCTTATGTTTTACATTAAAACTAGACCTACTGTAATAAAAGGCTAGTTGTGACATGCAGTATATACATTCTGAAACATGTCTTTTTTATAACCTTTTCATTCTCATTTTGTTAATCAATATGTACTATACAGCATATAAATTTAACATGTATAAGCACTAATAATAAGTTTCTAGTGATATAAGTGTGTTTGGGTGAATTCATTATAATCCGTCACTTTTCCAATCTGTTACGGCCATAGTCCCGACCCATGACAGAAAAAAGGGTTTCTGCTGTATGTTATTTAACCAAAGTAAACAATTATTAATACTTTTGAAAATAGGTTTACCCTAAAAATACTTTAAGAATTATTACAATAGTTTTTGTTAGTCACATATTTTTTGTGAAAATTAATTTCTCATATTCAGTCAGATAAATTATAGCTCTATGCAGCAATAGATAATACCTATCTTATCCTTGTTCTTGAGCAGTATTAGTTATATGACAAGTTCTTTGAGAGGCTATATTGCCTGACTGGGTCATCCTTTTTACCTCAGCTTTGCACTCTTCTGTTTTACAAACAAAGACCTTTAAAATGAGATACAACCCAAGGTAGGCTTACGTTTAAAATGTTGAAGACTTCCTTTATGTGCCAGGACATGCGAAAAACAAGTAAAATATGTTTAAATGTTTAGTATAGGGACATGTTGATAACTACAAAGTTTCATTACAATTCTTTCTTCACACGAAGTTTCATTAATTAATTATATCTTCGTCACACCAATATAATTTAAGTCCCTGCCCATAGAACTAGTTTTTTTGAAAAGCATTTATTAATCAGTGGCATTAAACTTTACAATGCTCTCCCAGCCTCTATGAAAGTAAAAACAAGGCTGCATTTTGAGAGGGAGGTTAAGAGGTTTTTGATGCAGCGGGCCTATTACGGTGTCAGGAATTTTGTTGAGTGCGCTGATCATATTGATTTAAGCTAAGGTGAATGGCCACCTGTATAAGCTGTAGTTTATTTTAGAAGTAACACAAAGTTTAGTCTTATTTTAATTATTCTGACTATGTTAATGTTACCATATTCAGTTGAATTAGGTAATTTTTAATCACCTAATGTAATTTATTGTTGACACCATTTTGCAGTGTTATGTTGTCAATAAAGAATTTCTGAGTTTTAATAGTTTTAAAATTATTAAATATATTTCAGACTTGCTCGACCCTGTAGAAGTACATCTTGAAGTACTTAAGTTTTTAGTACTATTATTCAATAAGACAATGCAATATTCAATACTTTATATTAAATATTTTTTAATTCCAACATAATTGACCCAATTTTCTGTATGCTACTTGATGTTCAGAAATAAAGCGTTATTCTATTCTATAGCAGCCACTTGACTCATGCAATATTATTCAGTAGTTTTCTGTAATAGTATATGGAGCAGCAAAATGAAGCTTCCGGCTCTGAGATAATCTGCATGATAAAATGGTGTAATATTGCTAAGAAATTATATTCTTCGAAAAGCGACTAACAGTTACAAACTTTCTTCAAACTGTTAATTCCTTTTTATAATTACATACAGTACATTTTCAAGTGCCTTACACCTTAATGTTAACTAATGTCTTCTAACTACCATAAATTGTTGCATTTTTTTATCACTGTATTGCATGACTACAGTATTTAATACCCTGAAGTAGATTTATAGGACAATGTTTTTGAAACATTTTCACAATAAATTGATTTATTTTGTTATAAACACTTAACAAGAGTTATTGTTTATTCAGTACTATAGTGTAAATCCTTAATAAAATGTATTAGTCTAATAAGAGGTTTTACTATCATTTCCTACTATCTGACATTTTCAATTATCGGATGCCATCATGACCCGTTTATGTTGGATAAGTGAACCCCTTCTATGGTTATGTCGAAGCAACTTAGAATTATCACTATCTATCATAATATTTGATCATAATTTGCTAGAACTCCTTACCTCATTACAACTGCTACATAAGACATTGGTTGGGGTTATTGAAATGTACAATTTACTCGAGGAAATGTTGTATATTTTATTAAGTATATTGCACAGTATATTTTAAAATAACCGTAGTCAACTGCAATTGACTAATTTAAAATCTGTGCAACAATAATATGTTAATTATATTTGAACACAAGAATATTATGTATTTAACACAAGAAGTTGGGATATTTTATATGTATATTTTTTCATTTAATGTATTATTCGCTGTGAATAATTTAGTAAAATTAAAATATATTAAACAAACTTCTAGGTATATTTAGCAGAACAGTTTTAAAATACACCATAAAACAAGTTATTTACTAGTCAAATTAAAAAAATTACTTTTCATATTATGTGTAACTTAGTCCTATTTCATGTTTTATATCACAACCTATGATACGTAAATCAAAACTAAACGTACTTAACTAATACATTATTATTACTTCTTTAAAAAATAACCATCCACTGAATTTACCTTTTATAAAAATTAACTAATAATTTTCTGCTGCTAGTTTTTATGACAAACTTAACATCATTTTAAACGTGGCCAATAATTTTTTAACAGTCATTGTATTCACAAGTATTTGGAATAAGCTACCAAAATACAGAGCACAGAAAACATTCTATATAGAAATTTGTCTCTGGTTATATCGTACTGAAATTATTCTATCACAAAAGAAATATCATAAGAGAGTTTATTTTGGATATGCATTAGAAAGTTTGATGAAAGTAGTTAGCTGCCCACAGACCTTGTTCTAACTCCAATGAGAAAGGTTGTGTGGAATAGGCCTACATTTGATGTGAGTAGAAAGTTGGTCTATTCTGACAAATTCACTACTAATGCTAAGAAACACAGATATAATACTACTAGTAATAAACTAACATAATTTGCTTCATAATGTACAATTATTTTTACAACACGATACTATTATATTGTCAATTAATAACTGACTAAATGTAAAATAATGAATTTCTATGTAAAAATATTCCTTTAGTTTCTATTTTCTTTATTGTTTTCAATTTAAAATATACACAATAACCAAATAATTGTTAATAGGCCTATCCAGATTTTTTAAGGACACTAAACCATAACTTTACTAAGATACTGAATATCACAAAGTAATTTTTATTAAAAAGAAAAACAAATAAGTTAAAACTTTCCCAAGCATCAGTCATATTTTACTGTAGCGACAGATTCATTTTCTCTTACATATTGAATTAAAGCCCACATTTTAGTTTTTTTAAATTGTACTTTCAACAATACAGGAGTATTGAAAAACCCTAGGACTGTTGACATTTTTGCTTGTTGGGTTGTTTCTCAATCATAAACATCTTGAGGAAAATCTCCCATGACGCTTATAATCATTTAAGAGGCTGTTGGTCATATTGATTTCAATTCCATAAGAACAATGTTATTTGCGAATCCATATTTTTCCCTTATTTATTGACCAAAAGTTGCGTATGAGATGTAATTTTAAAGTTTATCATATTGTGCATTGGGTTTGCTTTTGATATTTTCAATACAAATGCCTAGTTTTGAAAAATAAATGAAAATAAAAATTTCAAAATATTTTTATATAAAACTAATTAGGAACTCGCAAAGCAATTCCAGCGCCCAATTTCATTCTTGATCAAATGCAATTAGTTTGGAATAAATACTGCAATTCCATTTGAAAATTACTGTTTAATTTGGATACACGTGATCATATGTCCGGTTCAAAAATAACATTGTTCTTATGGGATTAAAACCAAAAAGGCCGACAGCTTCTGCAGACCCTTAAGATAAAACCATTGATTTGGTTGTTCAGTGTATCTATCGTAAGTTATTTTAAAAACATTTCAACAAAAATGTTTTCCCAACACTTTTACTATCAAATAAAATCACTACTTTCCAATGCTTAAAATTGCTGATTTTGTTCATTGTCATCTATTAAATTTACATTTCAAAAAAATTTTTTTTTACTAGTGGCATTATTTTATTAGCGTAGAAAATAACACATTAAATAATTGATATTAAGTTACTCACATTATGGGTATTTCCTATCATTTCTGAATAAACCAACAACAAAATAAAAACCAAATTTGGATGTTATGTATAAATAGTCATATACACTTTTTTCTGCGTTTCACAATTAAATTACTTATAATTTCCGATAGAATCATAAGTTATACATCATTTTCCTAGTCCATTAATTGGCAAGAATTTTATTGCATCTCCCTAGGAAAACTATTAATGCTCCTAAAATATAGTTTACTTTTTTCTAACTTATTTTTTAATGTATTTAAATGTATCTCATAACTCCAATTTAACTATTATAATGTAACTTGGATGATTCTGGGGTTAGTTTGCCTAAAAAAAAATATAATGTCAGTAAATTGAATGAAATATTTAAAATACTTCCAACACTGTATAACTTGGATGATTCTGGGGCTAGTTTGCCTAAAAAAAATAATCTTAACTTTTTAATGTTAGTAAATTGAATGAAATATTTAAAATACTTCTAACACATAGAAATATCCAAGCTGATGTACTTTGTTTCTGAATTAACCTGAACCTGAACACATAACATGGAAAGTGAGTGATCAATTTCTGATTGTTAACAGAGTTTCAATCCTCGACCATTTTTTAAATACTGGCAAATTAAAAAGTTCTAAGAACTAAAATTTGGGCTGCACTTTGTACCAAATTATTTTACTAAAAAGGGGTTTTAATTAGCGTAGCTCATACTGGTTTTTCAGATACTCTCTTAAACTTTGACGTCTCACCAAAGGCAAAAGGATTGCTAATAAAACAGTTCCAACAACCAAAAAGCTGAAAATAAATACCAATCAGTCAATAATGTCTATTACATTGTTATAGTACTTTTTCAACTTGTATGATGAGAAAATATCAGAGTAATACACATACACTGTTTACAAAAGTAATACAATTAAGTTGCAGAATTTTCTTCTTGATCCTGATCTTTGTCACCATTATAGAACTCATTTACTGGTTCAACTCTTTCTTCTTCCTCTTCTTTCGTTACTTTCACTTCAGGATCTTTTTCATCTAAACGTTTGGAGGTAATTTCTAAAAACACATCACCAGGTACGTCTTGCATTTGAACACTTGGGGCATGTTGAAGCATTTTTAAATTGTCATACACACACTTTGTTATTGTTTCTAAATACTGTTTACTATTGGCGTTATCTTGTCGAGTAACGACATCTGGATGTAGTGTGAAGTCTGGAGCGAAAAACTCCAAATACTCAGTGTAAGGGAGCTCATTGCTTATTGCCTCGTCAACTAGAAGAGAAGTCTCATATGTCCAACACCGTGCAACGTTCCTCAGAGTGTATCCTCCACCACCGAGAACTAAGAGAGGGATATTAAGGTCACGCACAAACCTAACACATTCACCATGTCCTTTAGAACTTAAACTAAAACAACCTAACCTATCATTGGCCAAGGAGTCTGCACCGCACTGCAAGACGATAGCTGTTGGACGATAAAATTCCATGACATTCTGTATTACTGGCTGGAAAACTTGAAAGTAACTGGCATCATCTATTCCTTCTTTCAGAGGGACATTGACAGAGTAGTATTTGCCATTCTCTGCACCGATCTCATACATATCTCCAGTCCCCGGAAAGAAATAGTTTCCATACTTATGAAAAGACACTGTCATAACTCTGTCTGTGAGGTAAAAAGCCTCCTGAACTCCATCTCCATGGTGGACATCAATGTCAATATACAAAACACGAGCATGGTACTTCAGCAGTTCCAGAATGGCAATCACTATATCATTCACATAGCAGAATCCAGATGCTTCAAATTTCTTTGCATGATGAAGGCCTCCTGACCAATTTATGGCAATGTCACAAGAGTTGTGATTGAGTTTGGTAGCACCTTGCAATGATGCTCCAGTATACATTGAACAAAAATCGAACAACCCATCAAATAACGGGCAATCGTCTCCCACATTGCACTGACCGAGGAATTTTGAATATCCTTGCAAATTTTGTGGTGTAACTCTTTGTAAAAATTCGATATAATCTTCAGAATGAAAACGTGTCATATCTAAAGAAGTTGCATGGTATGGTCGGTAAATTTCCATTTTTTTATGCAAGTTGTAATTTACTATTAAACTATGAATGACTGAGAGTCGGTGGGGTTTCATCGGATGCCCAGGCCCGTAATGGAAGTTGCCCACATCAGGGTCATAAAAATAAGCTACTTTTTTAGTAGACATTATTCAAACAGCATAATATACCAATACTTGTTCAAGATGGCCAAGTAGCAATTATGACATCTCTCTCCAGTCTGTAACAAAACAGATTGAGAACTAATATGAATTAAATATTTTATTTGCAAGAAAAATAATATAAAAATAACAAATTCCAATGTCTTTATAAATATAGTTTTAAATTAACATACATATTTCAACTTTAATACAGGACCTCTTTGTACCAAATATCTCTACTTTTCCCATTAATGGAGGTTCTGTATTTTAAACAGCCCATCCATGCATTATTTTTTGCTTTTTTCAATCAATTTCAAGAATGTTCTAATAAATAAATTAATTCATTAACAAATGAAACACAAAAATTTGTTTAAAGGAAACATGATTCTGACACTAGCAGTTAGAAATTGTCTGGAAATTGATTACTCTAATTATTATTGTTAAAAAGTCTACATTAAATTTGTGTTCTGTAATATTAACTTGTTTTTAATTTATACCATCAAATAGTATAAATTATATTCAATGCCTAGTGTAAACCGCACCAAAATAGTCCGATGATAGCTGTGGCATGTGAAGCACCCCTCATCACTTCTCGCCCAGCAATGTTGTCAAATATAAATTCATTGAAAACATTGATGATTTGTCTAAACATCTGTTGCAGTAAACAAAAACTATCAAATTTTATTATAAACTATGATACATAGAAAAGAAGACGGTAGGTATGACACACATCTCCAATGACGTCACATTGGAGAAATTGCAAAAATAAACACAAAAATACTGTTCTAATTCCCATAATTATAATTCCAGCTGATAAGTGGTAAATAACTTGCTTAACTTTTTAGCTGAATGCTTATATATAATTGGTGGAGTTAATTACCAGTATTTAATAGAATAAACAAACCAGCTGATTTCACCCATATGACGTTATAGTCTACTGTGCAGTCTCGTCGTGATACCTGACGTCTTTTCTAAATAGTTACCATGTTAGTGTTATAATGCATGTGTTTTGTTTATACATATATTTAGTGATATAGTTACGGATAAAAACAGCTATTTCATTTGATAAACATTATTTAATAGTACTTTCTACAGAATATAAAATATTTATATTATTATAATGCTATAAACAATTTCAGGATTAACACATACTATAGTTAATTTTACCACTACGTTCTAGAGGTCTTTAAATATTATCATACAGTTGTTTTGTAAATAAAACGCCAATTAAAATGACAGTATCATACTTGTCATAGATGATACATGTGATTTGGTGATTCTCAGAGACGATATGGCAACACCGTCTAAAATGTCGTTGGACTATTTTAATGCGGTTTACACTAACAAAATATTTCTCTCGGAATTGAATCTGATGTAGCGCACTCTTCTCTAGATACAAAAAAACACACTGAAAGTTAACCCTTTCAGTGCCAACCTCCTATTTTGTAGGACATCCTACAGTGTGGAAATAGTGCCAATGTCCTATACCATGACTGTTGCGACTCTAGCAAGAGCCTAGCCAGAGGTTCATACCACTATCATGGGAGGTCACCAGGGTGATTTTCATCCTGAAGCCTGGGAAACCGTCCTACGATGTAAGCAAAGGCTTACAACCAAAAAAGTCTGATCTTGAAAAAAGTTGAGGCAGAGTCCTTGAACGTCAATTATGCAAATTGTAATGAAATCGAATCCACTATTGAAACCTAGTCCACCACCTAGACTAAGTCGAGATCTAAGAATTGAGTGTAAATCAAGACCTTAGTTTACAATAAAATTTTGATTTGGACACATTTTTAATCTGTTTTAATAAATCCACAATTTATGGCAGATTTAATTAATTTTATAACAGTCATACTTATTTAAACCCAAGACACTTTTATAATTTTCTAGACCTACAGAAGAAGTAGCATACTATTTTAAAGAATTTTAGTTTTTTTAGTTTAATGTGCCGTTATGCTTATTTTGGGTAGTTATGCACTTACTTGCCATATCTGAAAACACAATTTCTTGTTGAAAAGAAGTGGTGAAATATGAGTTTCAATCTCTGAGAAGGCTGATTTCAACTGTGGAAATCTCGTTTTATACCGAAAAATTAAAAAAAAGTATCTAGAGAAGTTTTTAAAATTTGTTATTTTTCAACAAATATTGATATCATTTTACATGTTTTTTATGCTGAATATGAATTTATTTCAATATAATTATTTTGTCAGCACAAAAAAATATGCTTTTTACTGACCTAACCAAACAGAACCTAACCTACAGTATCCTAATTGTTAATTTTCTCGAAAAATATTTGTAAGTTGCGTTAAATTCAGTTAGCCTGGACGTAATATCTTTAGGTGAATTTGGTTTTTAGTAGTTAATAAGCTATTAATTCCAAATCGTGGTGAAATTAGTTTTTCTGTTATATCTTGAGAAGTAACTGTTATGGACCCAAAATAATTTTCAAATTTACATTAAAGCGAAAAAAAACCATCAAAATAAAAAAAGAGATGATTAGAATGTAATTTAAATTAAGCGACTTATTAGGTTTTTTGAGTAACTTAAAATTCGTGATATCTGCAGAAGAAAAAGCATATTTCATGAAAATATTGTCAATTCTTGACTCACTTCAAGCAAAGTTATCAAATTTTGTTTGGTGGCAAGAAACTGCATCATAACCTTATTTTGTTATGCTTAACACAAATATACACAGGCTAATTATTATGACAAAATTACTATTTTCACCCATAAAAAAACTGTTCACAAACCTGATCCAACATAATCAAAGTGAACATATAGGTGGACTCCAGTATAGCGACCACTTTTAACTCCAATTTTCCTTTCACTATCTTGGACCACCAAGTTATACTATCAAAGAGTGATACTAGCATCGATACTTCTTAGAGCCCCTGGAATGGTGCCCTGATGGAATTTCAAAATAAAAATAGGCTCAGGCATGTGTTAACCAGAGACCATAAGGATGTCCATGCAAAATTTCAGTTGAATGGGTCCAGCAGGCCCTACCCTAGGCCTTGTTTTTGAGTAAGTTAACACACACACACAGGCAGACAACATTAGATTTTAAAGACAAGATAAAAAAGGTTACAAACCTTTGAACAAATAGCTCTACTAATTCTATAAATAAACAAGACGAACTGTACTAGGCATTACTCTCAAATCTTTTCAATATGCATCAGTTAATATACGTACCTACTTGTGGCTTTATTTTAGTGTGAAAAGAGGAACAATGCTACTATACTTAATTACTACTGATTCCCGTAACTAACCTCCAACTCTTACACACAGTAACTATAACCTCAAACTTTGTACAAAACACTTCACTTCATCTGCCCTATACATAACAAACAAAATCAAAATACTAAACAAACACAAACAATGTAAGAAGCGAAACAGGGAGTACGATAGTAACTCGTGGCTGCAACTACGAAAACACGAAAATGAAAAGCGGACTAGATGCAAAGAGTAATGGATACTAATCATAAACTAAAAAAATAAAACATTAAAGATTATTATACCAACAAAATAACACAGTTAAAGTCAAATGGTTCTTTATTTACGAATCTTACTTTACTTTTGTCAGTACATTGTAAAATTAAGTAACAAAACTCAATAAAAGATAGTAGTGTGTTGTTCAAGTAGAATTATCCCTCCACTGATAAAACTCGTCCAATGAATAGAAAGGATGGTTAACCATTGACTTGAAGCAGTCTTGAGGTTTCTTCCAGTTTTGACCATGATCCTCTCTGGAAGTAAGTTGTGCAGCCATAGAACTTCTATTATACCTTGGTGCAGCTTTATGCATATATATTGAACTGTCATGCTAAATTCGTCTTAAGCACCTTAATTCGTTCTAAGTAGGTTTTTCAAACGACACTTGAATAGCCAAAAAAGGTTGCACACAGTTGACTACAAATATAAGTTAATTAGCGTAGGACCGGCCATCACAGGGACTTTGATTCAATAATGCCACAAGATCGTCATAATTTGCTGGATAATTTCTTAACCAGATGGTAAGTCGTAAGACAGCTTATACATTTTGTAGTGAAGGTAAATACAGTAAGTAACTTGTGTAAATCCTCTAGCACGGCAAGGGGATGTGAATTCAAAATTTCTTGCTTATTAAAATCAAACTGGTTTGGCAGACATGTGACTGTGGCTGATGCTACCCCTAGGGGAATGTGAATTCAAATCGATTCCTGTGATAAGAAATGTTACACATAATGATGGCACCTTATTTCACAGCAACTTAGCCCCTCCAAAGGTAAGACAGAAAGAGGTGTTTCTGAGAAAATTTAAATTTCGCATGACTTCTTTGAGCTAAAAGCCAGCTCAGATCATGTAAACCACTATGCACAACACCTTGGTTACATAAATAAAAACTGTTGTCCTTTTATTCTGGGGAACCTGAACAGGGATGGGAGCAAATATTTGCCGGTGTGGTGGCTCAGTGGCCAAGGCTTCAGACTGTGGAGGTCAGGGTCCAGGATTCAAATACCCAACCGAGCTAACAGTCGGTATTTTATTCTTTGAATAAAGTTCACATATAGACCTGCAGGCCCATGTAAACTGGCAAGTAAAGTTCATTTATTTGTAAAAACTAATTTATTACAATTCATTATCAAGGCGCCGATTGTAGAGATATGGATGAATATGAGGGGCGATTGAGTGTAAATGTAGAAGTGTAGTCTATGTTACTGACTACAGTAGTTTGACTCTTCCTTAGAAAGAGCCATTTAGTAATAGCCCAATAATGAGGACAACTAAGAGACCTACAGCTTTACGTGGAATGTGAACCACATAGTATTTTTCTGATAAGCCTGATACTCAGTTCTCTTCCCTACATAACATCTGAACCTTGACTACCACCCAACATGGACAACCTCGACTTCTCTACTGGTGTCCATGTCCATGGCAACCATTGAGCGGACGCCTTGTCAGTATAAAGGGGGCTACTGCCTACATCTTCATAACACTTTGTACCCAAGTAGCTGGGTTACAGCACTCCGCAACTAGTGCGGACCATTAAATGTTTGAGAGGTTATGACTTAAGCTTTAGCTTTTTCATGGGGGATCTTTGGTTTCGTTTTGAAAGAATGGCAAGATAATTTTGTATTCAAGACTTTGTGAATTGAAGTACGATTTATTTATTGCATATCACGCACTGTATGACCCTACCTATTTCAAGTGGCATAGACGCCTAATATTCATTATATTGACAAATCTACCTAAAATTGGCTTAATCTATGCTTGTTAAGTTTTTTTATCGCTGTTCTTTTGTCTCATTATAAATTATTCACCGCAGCTATTTCTTTGCGAAATACATACTACATTTATAAGTACAGCTTACTTTATCTTTTGCCTGACAATGTTCCTTTGTGGTTGTATGAAAAAACCAATTCATAGTAAATAAGTATTTTTTTTAATTTTCACTAAATTTTAAATAGTAACTTAAGTTATTTCAATTTCACTTACAACAAAATACAGTAGAACCTCTTTAATCCGAACCCCCGTAATCCGAACGTCCACTAATCCAAACGCCGCCGCAGGAGCCGTTTAACGTTGGCCGTTGAATGAACTACAACGGAATGCACGCGAACTCTCCCCTCCCCCACTCTACTGTATTAAATAAACACTGTATTTTACTTTATAAAGCATTTTTCACTTTTCCCGCAACAATTACGATCCATTTTAGCCACGTTTTAGCTATTATTATGTAAAAGCAACAATATGTTCTGTAATCCGAACATTCCTTAGTCCGAACTACCCCCGGTCCCAATTAGTTCGGATTAAAGAGGTTCTACTGTATGCTTTTAAAAATACATTAAAGTAATCAATGATTAACAAATTTATACTCCTAGAGCATAAAATGTAAAAGGGTGCACAGTAATAACAATTTTAGGATTGAGTTTATTAAAACGTTTTGAAAGTTTAGTTATCAAGATAAAGAGTTTAACATCATTACAGTGCAACAATACAACATATACATTTCAGATAAATAACTATTCACAACTTTCAAACAATTTGAGTGCAGATATTGAGATAATCATTAAAAGATTAGACATTTTTTCATCCTAGTGATTAGCACGCTTGACTTCAAAATTGAATGAGGGTCATAAGGTAAAATCACGAGCAGACAAACTAAAATATCTTGTTGGGTTTGGATCTTTGCTCTTATAACAACAGTGATTTGAATTTTTCCTATCAATAATTTTAATATAAGTGTCACTGGCATTGAAAAATTTCTTTTAAAAAAATAAATAAATATTATGTAATTACATTCTATTACATAATATTTATTTATGTAATAGGATGTAAATGTACTGTAAAAAAAAAAAAAAAAAAAAAAAAAATAAAAAATCAGCCATTCAATGATTTCCTTTAATTTTCTAGAGGGCAGTACCACATTTGAGGACATCTAATATCCAAAATTGCTTCCAAAATGAATGATGTTGCTTAGAGACTGTATGTAATTGAACTGGATATAGTAATTCAAGGTCACTAAACATGTGGTACCTGCATTAATAGGACAATCAAATTATCAGTTACTACTATGGGGTAACTCAGAAAGAGGTTTTAATTGTTATTTTATTCTCTATTTTAATTCTTATACTAAATTTTGGAATATACTAAAAATATAACTAATTAATAGCGAAGGTAATTTTGCAAGTTTCAAAATGAGTGATGGAGGAATGATCAAGCAATAAAACTTGACATTAGGTTATTTACTTTTTGACTGCCAAAACATTACCAAATATTTAGCTAGCTATTTTATAAATCAAAGAAAAAATAAAATATTTAAGATTTTTTTATTTATTTGTATATAATTTAACAAGGACTCTCCAAATTCTAACGAATTACTGAAATACTAAACATTAATTATTATATTTATTTTGTATTGATAATCTGAATTGTTATTTATGATGTTAAAAGTTTTATTTATATGCAAATAATTAATTATGTACATCTTTTAGTTTTTATTTTATGATCATAAAAATAAAATTCTGCAAAACTAATTAGAATTTGATATTAAAATATATTTAAGTGTTCAGGTGTACGACTCCTTTTAACGTAATTAAAAAATGAGTTGCTATCTTCACTGTATTTCTAGAGGGCAAAATAAATAAATTGTTGTCTAAGTTATACTTCTGGCTTTTGGAAAATCCATTTTATTCATTGGGAGAATTTTTTAACACTGATGTTAAGTTTTAAAATGTTTTATGACTGTATTAAGCTAATTTATTTATCTATAATCTATTTATTTTATTTATTTAGTTTAGATGCTTAAGATGACTTGGCAATTTATGATCAATTTGACCTTTGTTAATGATTGTAAAGTTGTATAACAAATAAAGAATTTGAATTTGTATTATTTACATTCTAAACAGATAATGCCTCAGTAACAGATTATGAATGGTTTGATACTAAAATCACAAGTATGAGATGCTAATGATAAGAGTTGAGATTTTCAACAATTTGATAATGACTTGACAGAATGTTGGTAGTGGGAAGGGGGAGAAGGGAAGGGGGAGAAGGGAAGGGGGAACCAAACAGTACAGAGGTCAATTCTATTTTAATTTGATTGGAAGAACTCTATCAGCTGATGTCTTACTGTACACATCTCATCTTAGGTTTTGTTTTTTAGTGCCATCGATTATGAATCACCAAACTAAATAGTGAACTTCAGTTGTTTTTGACAACATCTCAAGCATGCTGAGCTCCACCTCCAAGTTGCTGAGAGCTAACTTCAATTTGTTGAAGAGGTTTCTGTGGACAGTGGAGTCCCGAGGGGAGGACTTAGTGCTAAGAGAGGATGACAAGCCGGAGTTGCGTTACCCCCATGTGTGGCTTAGAGACAACTGTCAATGTCCTTTGTGTTTTCACCAAGGAACTAACTCTCGGATGATCAATATTGAGCAGTTTGACTTTGATTCTCGACCGACAAAAGCTACAGTAAGTTCTATTAAAAATACATTTCTGTTTTAGATTTATTTAAGCAAAGGTTGGTAATATATTTGCAAATGACTAATTTTTTGAAGTAAACAATTTATAAAAATAGAATATGATCTTGTGAGTGTATCAAATTAAAGATTTATGCTTTAAGCTGTGTACCAAATTTGTTATTAGCATGAATTCAATGTAAATTTGCTTGATCAAATGTTGCCTCAAAATGTAAATGCAGGTTGCCTCATAAATGTTAGGTTTAAAGCCTAAAATCATTGGTTCAATTGGTAAAGTAAAATCATTTCACTGTTAGTTATAACTTCTCCAACTCTGTATCTGTAATGGAAGCACAGTTCCTGATTTGTATATTAAAAACTGATTTAAATACTCAATTAAATTAACCCTAGATCTGTGTTATTGAGGCTTATACCTAATCTGCTCATTAGATTAGAACCTGAGCCAAATTTAAATTAACATTAACACTAGATCTGTTTTGAGGCTTATACCTAATCTGCTCATTAGAATCTGAGTCAAATGTAATTTTACATTAACTCTATATCTGTGTTTTTGAGGCTTATACCTGATATGCTCATTAGAACCTGAGTCAAATGTAATTTTACATTAACTCTATATCTGTGTTTTTGAGGCTTATACCTGATATGCTCATTAGAACCTGAGTCAAATGTAATTTTACATTAACTCTATATCTGTGTTTTTGAGGCTTATACCTGATATGCTCATTAGAATCTGAGTCAAATGTAATTTTACATTAACTCTATATCTGTGTTTTTGAGGCTTATACCTGATATGCTCATTAGAACCTAAATCAAATGTAATTTTACATTAACTCTATATCTGTGTTTTTGAGGCTTATACCTAATCTGCTCATTAGAACCTGAGTCAAATGTAATTTTACATTAACTCTATATCTGTGTTTTTGAGGCATATACCTGATCTGCTCATTAGAACCTGAGTCAAATGTAATTTTACATTAACTCTATATCTGTGTTTTTGAGGCTTATACCTAATCTGCTCATTAGAACCTGAGTCAAATGTAATTTTACATTAACTCTATATCTGTGTTTTTGAGGCTTATACCTAATCTGCTCATTAGAACCTGAGTCAAATGTAATTTTACATTAACTCTATATCTGTGTTTTTGAGGCTTATACCTGATATGCTCATTAGAACCTGAGTCAAATGTAATTTTACATTAACTCTATATCTGTGTTTTTGAGGCTTATACCTAATCTGCTCATTAGAACCTGAGTCAAATGTAATTTTACATTAACTCTATATCTGTGTTTTTGAGGCTTATACCTGATATGCTCATTAGAACCTGAGTCAAATGTAATTTTACATTAACTCTATATCTGTGTTTTTGAGGCTTATACCTAATCTGCTCATTAGAACCTGAGTCAAATGTAATTTTACATTAACTCTATATCTGTGTTTTTGAGGCTTATACCTCTTCTACTCATTAGAACCTGAGTCAACTATTTACTTGATGCCCGGTTAAATACAAATTTACTTTAACCCTAGATCTGTATATTGGATACATACACCTGATTTGCATATTTCAATTTGAATTCCATGTAAATTTAGGATTGAATTGAAGTGAAAACTTGGAAATTGGTTATACTGCTTTGAACTACAGATCTAGGTCTAAGATGTATATCAGGTCAAATTCAATTAATATAATTATTGATTAGCATATTCTAAATGTACTTAAAAGGACAAAAAGATTGAAAAGATACATGAAAAAGGTAAAATTCTCATTCATAATGTATATTAATACCCATTTAACGCGTGGTACAATGATTTTGAATCAAATATATTTTATTACTCAAGTATTTTGGTTCAATTTTGATTAATTCTAGCTAAATTGAATATAAATACTGACAAAAATAACAAAGCAAATTTTAAATCATTATCACAGTTTGTTTGGTATTTGCATTAATGCAAATTTGTTAACCTCTGATATTTATCAGTCTTGGGTTAAAGGCAAGGAAACTGATGAAACCTCTAGAGAGTGAGAGAAGTGCCCTACTTATTGAAATAAACAAGTTAATCACTCTTCAAAATGTGCAAATTAGCTTGTTTGTATTGGTTTGTTTTATCATCATCAGGAAAAAAGATTTGACTTCTTCAAACATTTCTGTAAACTGTCTCATAAAGAGTGTTATTCATCACCAACACTTAGCCTGCCTTAAAAATCAAATTTTCCTGGTAATAATATTTTTAAACAACATACAGTTCATTTTTTTACAAAATTATATTGGTGTTAGACAACACTTAAACAAACGAATATAAAAAGTTTGTTAAGAACTTTATTTGTTATAGTGTTATGTTATGTAAATATCATCAAGACTTGCTTCGAACCATAAAATTGTTTAGTTGGATTCTTAAAGCTTTTTTACTATGGCTTTCCAATGTGAGTTGATATAAAACAAACAGAAACTTTAATTTAATCAATATTAAAAAAATTACTCTTTATTACTAAGTATTAATAAATATTGAGAGTGAGTATAAATAGATAGCAATATTTAAAAATGAATGTTAATTAAATTAAGTTTCTATTTGTTTTATATTAGTAAAATTTTCTGTAACAAAATATTTTAGTAGTGGCTAAAAACACTCTTTATTTAAATTTATAATACTTACTAGGAGTTATTATTACTATATACATTTTGGCTCCCACGAAAATTGGCTCTTCACTAATAGCTATGAGCTGGAATTTTGAACTTAAAATGGTGCCATGTCTGATATGAATGAACAAATCTTTAACTGTCAAATAAATGTTGGTTAGTTTTTATTATTTAAAAAAAATTAAATAGTAGAGACACAGTAAATTAAAAATTGTTTACTTTTTAAAAATAGGTTTACAACTGGTATGTCTGTTTGTTATATTACAAATAAATCTTATGATTGCCTTGACTAATTGGAATGATATCTGTGCCGAGCTCCCTCTTCTAAGTGGTATAATTCTATAATATTTCCAAGTAAAAATTCTCTATAAGGACATTTTTTCAATGTTGCATAATAGATAAAATTTTCTTTAGAAACATTCCAATAATTTAATTAGTCTTGATAAACTAAAAAAATGCTGGTAGATGGAATAGCTAATAAGTGGGATCAATGTAAAGAATAAATGAACAAAAAATAATACAGATAATAGGCCTGTATCCCAAGTAAAAGAGAACATTCCTGTAAGAAATAACACTTAGCATCTAGATTGAAAGAACCTCTTCTAACAACAAGTCAGTTGATTCTTATTAATTTGTTAAATGTGATTGATGCATACTCCAAAGTGATCCTTAAGGATGTTCGATAAAACATTATTTTGAATATTTTCTAATAAAAGTGTTGGTCTTCTAATGAATAGTTATGTGTTGAGGAACAAAATCTTTATATATATATATATATATATATATATATATATATATATATATAATACTAAAAAAAATTGTTTAAAGTGTAGCTAATTTTATTTAAGTGTAGTTAAATTTTTTTAAATGTAGCTAATCTTTTATGAATAACATTCATGCTAATTTTGAGTTGAAATCTGTTCTATTTTATCTTTTGCTGAAAGCGTAGATTAGAAACAGACTACAAAATTAATTGCTAAAGTTTACTATAAAAGGAATTATCCAAGCAACTACACAAACTGATAATGAGAGTATGGAATGAAGAAGATTTACTGGATGACTGGAAGAATGCAGTGATAATACCAATACATAAAAAAGGAGATAAGATGGATCCCAACAACTATAGAGGAATATCGCTGTTAAGCACATCCTATAAAGTACTTTCAAAAATAGTTCAGAAAAAACTGGAGGAATACACAGAAGTAATAATTGAAGAATATCAGGCAGGGTTTCAGAGAGGCAGGTTCACAACAGATCAAGTGTATATTCTTAAAGAAGTTATAGCAAAATATTGGGAATATGACAAAACGTTTTATGGACTATTTTTTGACTTTAGCAAAGCGTATGACAGTATTTACAGGAAGAAGATATGGGAAAAAATTTAAAAATTTGAGATTCCAGAGAAGTTAATAACGTTAGTTAGCTTAAGTGTCAAAGAATCCAGATGTAAGGTCAAGATAGACAATGAATTCTCCGAAAAGTTTGAAATAAAAACTGGAGTTAGGCAGGGAGATATCATATCGCCTGCACTTTTCAATATTGTTTTAGAAGACGCTCTGAAGGAGCTGGAGAAAGCAAACTGTGGAATAATGATAGGGCATAAGAAGATAAGTGTAATGGCATTTGCAGATGATGTGGTACTGGTAGCAGAGACGATAGAAGAACTTCAGGAAATGGTGGAAATTTTAGAAAGAGAAACAAATTGTGTGGGTCTAAAGATCAATGAAAACAAAACAAAATTGGTAAAATTTGGAAGAGGTGGAAATAACATTTTAGAAGATTTGGATAACCAGTACGAACAGGTAGATTCTTTTAAGTACCTTGGTATTACTGTCAACTCATAAAATGATGAACACGCTGAAATAAAGAACAGAATAAATCTTGCCAACAGAAGTACTTTTGCATTAAATAACATATTAAAGTAAAAAATTTTAACACGTCATACTAAGCTTAAAATTTACAAAACAATAATTAGGCCCATCCTTCTATACGGAGCAGAAACATGGATTTTGGATAAAAACACAGAGAAAAAAATTAATAACTTTTGAAAACAAGATACTACGTAAAATTTTTGGACCGACTAGAGAAGGAGACCTCTGGAGGCTAAGGCACAATAGAGAAATAAGAGACATATTCAACGAGCCAGACAAAATAGCAGAAGCCAGAAGTAGGAGACTCCGATGGACTGGTCATGTTATCAGAAGAAGTGAGAGAAGTTCTCTACACCACATCTGGGAGGGAAATCCAGAAGAAAGAAGACCACGAGGTAGGCCAAAGACCCGATGGAAGGACCAGGTCATGAAAGATATGGAGAAGATGGCAATCACAGAAGAGATGGCAAAAGATCAAGATCAGTGGAGACGGCGAGTTGGTGAGGCCTCTAGGGTACCCATGGCCATGGAAGTAAGTAAGTTTACTATAAATGAGGGAGTTATGTACTTTTGTACTAATTGTGGGTTAAGGACAGTGATGAAGAGAAAAAGGAGAGGAAAACAGGTTGTGTATAAGTTAGTGAAGCATGCTCTTTGCTACTCCCAGTGATAGTTGCTTGGACTCTAGAACTAAATTCCATGTAGTGCTCAATTGGGCACATGTATAAACACTCTTAAGTGGTTTTCAACTTATTTTATGTTTTAGTAGCAAATGTACTATAGCATTATTACTCTACAATATGTGTTATTATTTTATAGTTTACTAACATTTTTGGGTCAACAATATCATTATGAAGTTAAAGTAATTTTTCATTAAATTCACGTTTAAACATGCAACATAAACATTTGCCTTAATACAACATTTTGATGCTAATTACTTTGCTTAAACCTTAAAGCCAACATTTTTAGAAGTACATAAATAACAAATAGAGCATAGTGATTTTTTTCAAAAAGAATAAAAATGTAGTTAGTTGATCATAAATAAGTTTTTGTACAGCCTTAATACCATTTTTGAGAGGTTAATACCATTTACAGCTTTAATACCATTTACAAATCCAAGGTAGTCATCATAAATTATTAGTTTTACGTTCATAAACACTTTTTATTTACCATAACTCCCAGTGTATTTAGTCATATATTACAAGTTTCATACCTGACGAATTCGATGAATACCAGGGTAGTCAGTCATAGATTTACTTTATTCATAAAAATCCAAGTACTTTCAGCTGTAAGCGGTTGACCGTTAACATGAACCCCCATTGTTTATACCCTCATATATTTATTTTTAACGTTATATTTATCTATAGTTCATTGTATAATCAGAAGCAATTAAATTATATATTTAATTGTAGTTTTCTGATTTCTAACATATTTACAAAATCATACCAATATATTTTTCACTGCCCTGTCAAGCCCTGACCCCCCTGAAAGACCGATCCCCCACCTCCATATTCGGCCTTACCTGATCTACCCTATATACAGGCATGGTTACTTTTATGTTGCATTCAGACTAGTAACGTAATTTTTTTTATTTGCTAGTGGGAAAGCATAATTTAAAATTTGTTTTATAGTGATTAAGATACATTATAAAAAAGGTTGCTAAATATATTTGGTAGATAGTGCTATTCTTGTTCTTAGTTTTCTTTAAAATTTTCAATTTACTTATTTAAGAACTAGAGTCTGGCTTAGATCTTCATCCCTAGATTAACTTTCATTACAGATAAAAGATGGCCAGCTGGAAGTGAAGTGGTCAGACTGTCATGTCAGCCAGTACACCTTACCCTGGTTGCTGGACCGTCAGTTCACCTCTGAGGCACAGAAGGAGTGGCTGGGCACTTGTTACAGGCTCACCCCTCGCCCCTGGACAGCTCCCCAGTTCCCTGACATCCTCAAGCGCTACCAGTTCCAAGATGTTCTGGACAAGTAAAGCAATAATAATTATAATCAAATTTATAAGCACTTATTTTAAATATTTAATCTCATTTTATTCTAATTTTTGGAATTAACTGAAGTAATAATATTTGTATACTTACAATGAATACTTATTATTAGATGTTATTTCGTTCTGTACAATGATATGTACGAGGTAAAGTCAAAAAGTTCCCGGAATCGATGTCCAGAAAAACACAGCGCCGTTGCCGGTGGGAATTTAATTGTCTATTAGCTAGTACTACACCTGGAGAAGGGATATGGGTAGCGTGAGTATCGCTCAGCTGCCATTATCCCTGTGGAGAGCGCTTTTCATGTATTTGCATATTTACAATGTTGCTATTTGAAAATTGATTTAAAGAACAGCTAACAAACATTAAATATTGTGTTTTACCTCAAAAGGCATCTTCTAAAACACTTTAAATGTTCAGACATACACACAGAATTGAGGCGATGAAGAAAAGTCAATTTTACGAATGGCACAAATATTTTCATGAAGGTTGCATTAAAGATTCAAGATGACTCTCGTAGTGGACGTCCTTTGACTGCAACCACAGGAAACAACATTGAGTGAGTTCGGCAAACTGTCCATGTAAACTGAAGAATAACGATGTTTTCAAGAAGGTTGCATTAAACATTCAAGATGACTCTCGTAGTGGACGTCCTTTGACTGCAACCACAGGAAACAACATTGAGTGAGTTCGGCAAACTGTCCATGTAAACTGAAGAATAACGATTAATGAAATCGCATATGAAGTATATTTATCCACACCAAAGTTCTTAGGTGCTTACAAGATGCCATTAGGAGAAAATGGTCTGAAAAATTAGCAGATAACAATTGGATTTTGCTGCATTTCAATACCTCTGTACATCGATCCCTTTAAGTACGTAACTACCAAGTCAAACTCAGCATTACCTTGCTAGAACACCCTCCCTTCTTCCCTGACCCAATGCCAGCTGATTTCATCCTGTTCACAGAGTGAAAACATCATTAAAAGGAAAACAATTTGCAGGTGCTAAAGCTGTCAGAAAAAAAATGTGATAAAAGTATTGAAATACATTTAAAAAAATAAGCATCAAAAGTATTTTGAACATCTGTATGATTGTATGTACTAGTGTATTGTTGTAGGAGGAGAGTATTTTGAAGGAAAATGGGATTATAAGTTTGTATCCTTGTCCAACAAATATATTTCAACAAATTCCGGGAACTTTTTGACTGTACCTCGTATATATATAATAATAAAAAAAAGCACAAAACATCAGTATAAAAACTATGTTATAGTTGCATAAAATTATCATCTTTCAGTGTTTTTTCTGAATACGGAAATGCTAATTAGCTAATTTCTTAAGGAGTAAAAAAAAATAAAGAAAAGTAACCAAGAAAATCATTTGAAGAATTGACAAATTTTCTCAAATAAGAGTAAGACCTGCAATATAATCCTTAATATATAGATAGGCCGCATAGATTGTGATTTGTTGTGCGAGAAAAATGAACTGAGTGGTGGAAGTGAGAAAGAAAACTACTGGAATCTATATTTTCTGGTGACAACCGCGTAAAAGTGCTATCTACATTATTAACAAGATGTTTCACCCATGGTGTGATGTGGCATTCGCAGTGGTATCTCTGAGACATAAGCTCTAAGATTCAGTCTCAGAGATACCACTGAGGATGCCACATCACAGCATGGACGAATCGTCTGGTTATCTTGTTAATGATATAGATAGCACCTTTAAGAAGCTGTCACCGGAAAATATAGATTCTAGTTATGACACCGGCCGCTGAAGCATAAGTTCTAAGATTAAGAGAACTAATGTTCCCCTACTGTGTCATTCCATTTAAAATTTGTTATGGAAACTTGGTTATCTGTAGGCTGAGTGCTAGCAGCACAGGAGCAAGCCCCGCCCATTACGTAATCAGCAGCAGTTACCATTGATTGGTTTTATTAACACTAATGAATCACCGTATACAAATAACAATTAATAATAACAACAGAACTATGAATAATAATTTAAACCAGTGGTTCTCAAACTGTAGTACGGGTACCTCTTGGAGGCTTGCAAACAGTTTTAGGAGATAATTTCAAATCCAAGGTATACGATTTTTGAATTTCAGGTTTAAAAGGGTACCATATTAAATTGTTTAATTGTAATTGACTCAAACCATCACAAATGTTTTTCATATATTACTTTACTCAACATTTAATATCTAGTAAATCTACCCAGGTTCTAGTTACTCTAACTTTTCTAGTGATTGGAATATAGTCAAGGGATACAATTTATTTTTTATTGAGAACCACTGATTGAAACGATAAGTAACAATGAAACAAACAAGTGCAGTTAATTAGAGCTATTTTATACAACTAAATACTGTTTCGGAAGTTGAACATGAACTGGAACTTGAATGTGGAAGTGAGTCACGTGTGTGATGTACAACAGCGGAGTGATGGGACGTTTCCATCACTGCTGAAAAACCTATAAGTGCTAAATATAAGACGCAGGTCACAATCAATCCAAGCTCAATTGTCATCAATCAATCAATCAATTAGAGTTGTGAGTTCAATTGTCAGCTGTTCATTGATCAAGTAAACAGACATTAAAGCCTTGTTCACACTTGGCTAGTAATTTAGTCGAGTAGAGATTACTTAAGTAGCTAAAATGCTCGCTACTGCCCAAAAGCCGTTTGCACTAGCCGTCGAACACAACTGTATAGTACACAAGTAGTTAGTTCTGCATTATACAAGATGAATGCTCTCTGACGCAACAAAATAAACAAACTGATACAGGTTGTATCACTCGCTATTTTAGAATAGGTGGGTGTAAGAAATTTTAGTGATAAATAGATTGAAACAGATTGTTTTTATTTTATAAAATAAATGTTGTTTTTATACTTATTTATATTTATATATTTTTATTTTATATAAATAAAATACACATTGCTTCATTTGTTTGTATTTGTAAGTTGATGACTTAATATTCCACATACATTCATGTTGAATATATTTATTAACAAACCTTAAAGTTGTTTTGTTTTCTTGCTCCAGCGAAACTCCTTTCTTGTGGTGAATAATGAACTCAGCTAAAACCAGCTGTTCGGACTATTTAGACGATGAGCCAGTAGTAAGCGGTGCGTGGTGGGCGAAGCTACTCAACTGTTGAGAGAATAGAAAAAGTGGATTGACTCTACTAAATAATTCACTAAACAACCCTACCAAATTTTTTGTGTTTGGACATGTTTAGTTACTAAACCACTCACCTCTAGACTAAATTACTAGCCAAGTGTGAACAAGGCTTAAGACATAGTTTAAAATAGCCTAATGTAGAACAGTTTACTACAAAGATTATTTTTCAGGAATAGGACAAATATAATAACCCTTGGATTTATCATTACTTACAAATAGATATTACATATAATAGGAATATTTGAGCTAGTTATTTAATTAGTTAGGATTGCCACTACAGCTGGTTTAAACTGCATTACATTTACATAAGAATCAAACTCAATCTAAACTGATGTTTAGAAACTTTATTGAGAGTGGCCTTTTAACAGCAAGGGTGTTCTTGAGATACTGCACATTTAATACAAAAAGTAAATATTGTGAATTGTCTGAAGAAAGTTTAATAATCGAAATGCCTCTCTCTCTTTAAATAAAGGTTCTAAATATTCGTTTGGATCGTGATTGATTTAAAAGTATATAACAAACCAATATAAGCTCCATTTTCAACATATTTGCACAAGACTATACTAGTGTTATGGTATTGGACTCAAAACAGCTGACAATCAGAGAGATAAAAGTTAAAAATGAATGAGAAATCAATCTCTGGTATATTAAATCAATACAATTTATTTTTACGATCGCTGGGGGCAAAAAAAACAAAACCTTATACAGATTCATACAGATTTTGCCATCATCCAGAAATTTTGTATGCAAATGTACAATGTTCTCGATGTCAGAGAGATTTTTTAAGAATGTACTATAACAAATGTTTCTTCGTAGTGTCAACTCTGTTCGTGTTTTATAGAGATGAGGTGCTGCTGCATTGGTTGGAGAGCTTAGCAGTGGTGGGGGTTGCCATGCTGGAAGGTGTGGGAAGTAAGTTGGGAGAACTGAACAAACTAGCAGACAGAGTTGCCTTCCCAAAACGCACCAACTACGGGTAAGGAAGATGAAAACAGTGTTTTGATATTAGATGTAAACATTACTCTAGTAATAAGAACTGTAGTAAAAATTAACTTTTACAGGTTGTTACCCCCTAACTTGTTTGCAAGTTTATTTATAACAGATATGAATTTTGAATATGCCATCAAATCAATATTAGCCCACACTAAATTTAGAACGAATCAATGTCATTAGGGATCACTTGCCGTCCAAGATCTAGGAGTCAACTACAAAACTGTAAGAGGTTAAGGGGTCACGTGATATGTTATTTAACACCACCGCTTTAAACTGAAAATGATAGCACAATCAGAATTTAAAAAAGAGATGTAGTTCTTTAATTTTAAATTATTTTGTTATTCTATTTAATTGGTCATCAGCAATGTATTATCCTAATAAAAACTGATTGGTCATGGCTAAAACAAAAACAGATTTGTGTTCTTATTTTGTTTTAGGGTTCTTAGAAAAGAAGATTTGAAAAAGTTAGAAAAATGTTACTTAAATAGGTGATGACCAATTAAAGAAAATAACAATATAACTGATAACAAAAGAACGACACATTCTTTTTAAATTCTGACTGTGCTATCATTTTCAGCTTGAAATTGTGGTGTTAAAGACATATAAAATTACTATGTTCCCATTCAACCCATCAGTGGATGTATTGATTCTATAACGTCATTAGAGGCATGCAGTTGTTTTGACCGTGTTTCAAGGAAACCTTAATAAAATGGTTAAAATGATTCCAAACTCTATAAAAACATTTCGTTTTGTTGTGTAATGAACTATCTATAATTTGAAAAATAAATTGTAACTTAGAATATATTAATAAATTTTCTAAAAAAATTTTTAAACTCAAATAGTGATTTTATTGATAAATATTACGATACGAGGTAATAGGCTAAATAAAGTTTTCCACTCATTATAAACTCAATAAAAACATTTCATTTGTATGTTTTAATGTTGTATCTGACATTTTAAATAACAATTATTAATTAAAATAATACATTTTTCAAACAAATTACATTAAAACTCAAAGAGAAATTTTATTGATAAACATTCCAATCTCACATATAAAATGTATCATATAAAATACAATACGAAGAAAAAGATTTACTTGTGTCTATAATATAAAATAATTTCTCAAATAAGCAGTATTACGAGGTATAAAAGTATAAAATACAAAAAAATTAAAACATCAAACTAAGGAATACTAAACAATATGTTCAATTTGCCCATAATAAGGTCAGGAATATAAAACTAGAAAATAAATAGTACTTGACTTCTTGTACTAAAAAATTCAAACATTTGAAATAAAAAACAATATATGTCTTCTACTTTACAGAGTTATTTTATTAATCATCAGTTTCCATGGGATTTCCGTTCCTATTTTCCTGTGATCAGTTTAAACACTAGGGGTAGTGTGCTCTTAGCAAATATAGGCATCACAGTTGCTGTATTGTTATACGTCTATTTTTTTCTGTCACACAGAAAACAGTGGCAAACTACATTGTCTCGATTTTATGGTACAACATAGTTTTGTGGTGCACAGAATGTTCTAATAATACACTTTCTGTGGTTCATTCATCGTTATTATTTATAAAAATCAGAACACCACTAGACTCATGCGCTCAAAACAACCAAGGCACAGAGTACTTGTGTTCGATTTGAGCACATGTGGTCAAATCGACCGCGCTACTCAAGTTGTTTATGGAACGAAACTCGTAGAGCAACTAAGACGTTCCCACCCCTACAGCGCTCTCTGTAACTCCCTCCCTGACAAGTAGACAAAGGCTGAACGGAAATGCGGCCATATTGTGTTATTTAATAATAAAAATGTATACTTGCGGTCAAAATGACCACCATGCGTCCACTGACGGGTTAAAATGTTTAAGTTGACTCTAGATCTTGGACCTCAAGTGATCCCTAATAAACACTGAAACACTCTAGATGCAGTGTGGTTAATATTAATTTAATGGAAAATTCAAAAAGCAAATATTTTATAAACTGTGGAAACAAGTTAGGGGGTCTAATACCTAAAGCTTCCGGTAACAACCGTGTCAAGTTGTTATCTACAATATTAACATCACCAAATGTTTCGCCCATGCTGTGATGTGGCATCTCTGAGTGCTTCTTTAGCCATTTACATTCTAATGTCTTATAATGTGCTCATGGTTGTCATACGATTAGAATGAAATATAATCTAGTAAATATATGCTTATGTGATAACTTCAGAAAAATATGTTGGCTTTAAAAGATGAGTTGTTTTATTAAAGGAGAGGGCTGCCATACCACTCCTCTTCTCTCCACATAATTGTTCATATTGTCAATCCATCTATTTCTTGATCTTTCCGTTATTCCTTTCTTCTTCTCAGGCTTTTCTCCACCCCGTCTCTCCTTTTTTATACATTTTAAATTCTATTCCTTTTTATCTACGTTAATCCTTATTTGATCTCAAAATACTCATTTCTTCTGCCTCCATTTTCTCTCAGGCTGATCATTGATATTAAAACAAAATTGATTCTACTAAACATGTCAGGAAGGATTTCAGTCTTATTTTTATTTATTCTTAAGATAAATAATCATCAAGATATGTCGTATTTAGATTTTGAATCAGTATGATGAGCGAATTAGTCATTGTTACAAACTAAGGATAACTATCATTAAAAAGTGTTAATAATCAATGACTCAATAACAAATGAACAGCCCGTACTTATCAGCTGATCCCTTCCAAAATTTGCTATCCAAGTAAGGAATTAACCAACTATGCTACCAATGAATTTGTGATAATTGTCTGTGATAGTAAATCAGGGCCATCAGAAGGAAGGATGAGCTATGCTGCTAGAGACTCTGAATTTTTGTGAATTAGTTGTATCAAACTTTATTTATGGTAAATAAAATCAGTGATTTTTCTGCGACCAAAATTTAAAGTAACCAAATAAAAACAGAGCATTCATAGATAGAACTATAAATAAATATGAGTCTGTATGTTCAGTATATCAGTCTATCACTCTACCATGGACAAATTTCTTTTTTCACGACCATAGAATGCCTAATTTTGCCATTAGCAGTGTATTCCATATCAGTGAATGATTTCAATACATCTAGTCACGTTTTCAGTAAGAGGGAGATAGGGCCCAAGCCTTTTTTTATCATCAGCTCTGCCACACTACGGATGGCGCTGACAAAAATAATTACTAATCTAAACTTTCTGGAGAGCCAGTGGCCAAGCAATCTAAGGTATCTGAGGCTGAGTTAGAGCGCAGGTTCAAATCCTGACGTGGCTAGAATTTTTATCTATAATATTCACTTTGTTCTGTACTCTCCCCCTTACTCTGCCTGAATGCTTGAGTAATAAGTTACCCAAACAAATCAATAGTCCTTGGGAGATGGGTAGAGTAAGGTTAAAAAGGATATCAGCCTTTCCTTAAAAAAAAAATTATAAAAACTATACTCAGATACGTTAGTAATAAAATTACCTTAGAACATTTTAATTTTTTAATTAATTTAAACAGGTGTTGAATATTTTCAGGGAAACATTCACTGTGGCCAATAAGCCAGGTGCAACTAATTACGCCTATCTCAACGGAACCCTGCAGCTTCACACAGACCTTCCTTACTACGAACACAAGCCTGGGGTGAGCATTTACACACTTATCTTGATATCTTCTTCTCTCTGTGGCAATATTACTTAGAGGTTAGTCTGAGTTCACATAAAAATATTGCGACCCACACAAGCAAAGTGGTATTAACCCACACACCCATACACGTACAGTGGTATTGACCAACACATCCACCCATATACCTAAAGTGTTATTAACTACCCACTCACTCATTACATGTAATGTAGTATTGACCAACCCTGTACAATCTCCTGTACGCTGACCCATACAAGTACAGTGTTATTGAATATACAGGGTGTCCCGTAAGTAACCAGCCAAACTTCTGGAGGTCATTCCTTGGGTTAAAACAAACAAAAAATGTCATGTGTACAAATCGTCTATCTCGCTCCATTATCCGGCTATCTGTCTGTATGTGTTTTTTACTAAAAACTTAATATCTCAAAGGTTATTTAAGTTAAACCATGAAAATTGGTATGAATGTTGATCTTTAGAGTATCCATGTACTATTTAAATTTAATTTTTTTACAACAATCTTTTTTAAAATGGCGGCCATTTTAAATTTTTAAAGCCAAATATCTTTATAACCTTAAATTTTACTAAAAACTTGTAAGTTACAAAAAAGTTTAAGAATGTATTTCTATAAATAATTATATAACAAGTTTTAAGATTGAACAACTATTAACTGAGAAATTACAATTTTTATCAAATAAAAATATGCTTGATATTAATAAAATTGAAAACTTTAGTTTTCAATTTTGATAAAAATTGTAATTTCTCAGTTAATAGTTGTTGAATCTTTAAAATTTTTATATAATTATTTATAGAAATAAATTCTTAAACTTTTTTGTAACTTACAAGTTTTTAGTAAAATTTAAGGTTATTAAGATATTTGGCTTTAACAATTTAAAATGGCCGCCATTTTGAAAAAGATTGTTGTAAAAAAATAAAATTTAAATAGTACATAGATACTCTAAAGATCAACATTCATACCAATTTTCATGGTTTTTTCTTAAATAATCTTTGAGATATTAAGTTTTTAGTAAAAAACACATACAGACAGATAGCCGGATAATGGAGCGAGATAGACGATTTGTACACATGACATTTTTTGTTTGTTTTAACCCAAGGAATGACCTCCAGAAGTTTGGCTGGTTACTTACGGGACACCCTGTATAATAGGTAGAATACAAAATATGTTAAAACCCTCCAGATTAAAATTCTGTAATTTTTTGGATATGTCATAAAATTGATGACATCATCTTCTATATTTATAAAAGTTAAAGTCCCCAATAACTGACTAATTGTTACTACCTAAACTAGTGAGAGATGTTTAATTCCTAGTGAGGTATTACTATCTCATCTGTCACTTGAAATTCATGTGATTTCCTGATTTTTGTTTAAAACTTCTCTCGCCAATTCATATGGGCCCAAAGATCTGTTTATTCAACAAGTGGATTACTGTTTGTTAGCTGAGTTGGGGATTAATTGTACTCCACAGTCTGAAGCCTCAACTACTGAGTCACATTCTGGTGAAAAACGTTTACAAGTTGCTGAAATACAATTTGCTACTCAATCAAAATAAAATGTAATCTTACTTTTCTTGTATCACTGAGCTCTGCTATAGTATATCTAAAGCCAGACTATATCTGACCCAGACCAATAATTGAACCTACAGATATTCCAGATATTATGTATTATAGGGTTTTATACAATTCCATGCTTGATCATTCTAAAATCTTGACTCTTGAAAAGTTATTTTTAAACTCCATTTATCGAAATTTTAGTATTGTCTTTGCTAGATATATTCATATCCCCTATACTGAAGGAATATGACACCACCTTCACACTAATTATCACATAGAGATACTAAACAAATCTTGATGTTAGGACAGATTCTTTTTGCTTTACTGAGCAATGATAATTCAAACTGGTACAAAATCTGGCAATACTTTAGGCAAATCTGTTAGATTCACATTATCTCTAACAATAAATTCCAAACTTCTTTTACTCACAACAGTTTAAGTGGATGACCAAAAGTGGATCAAATCCTTTCACACTATAAGGAAAATGATTTTCAAAGAACATTATTATGATATTTGTGAGTAACTCTTTGTCAAATGTTTCAACTGGTTCAGATTAATAACAACTTTATACACAATATACAGTAAAATATAGTTTCATTCACTTTATTTTTAATCCTAGATCTGATCTTGAAGGCACACAGACAAATTGACACTTGTAGAAGAATTTAATTTACTTTAACTTCATGTTCGATATTGCAAATTGTGTTTGTGAATTGAAATACAGCTATAGAGTTAATATTATATAGGTATCATTTTGAAATAATTAAACTTTTCCAATAAAAGGAAATTAATATAAAGTACTAAATCATTATTTAAACAAGTATCAACTTTGCAAAAAGTAAATTATTAGTTTAAAAAAATAGTAATCTCTTCACAGAACTAAGCAAGAAACATTATCAAAATAAGAAATAGTTTCATGACCTCTACAAAGCTATTACCTTTAGTAGCCTCACAAACCAAATATAATAACATTTGATCTCTGGTAGTGTCATAAGATTTACATACCCTCAGGAAATATGGACTTTCTGGATTTAGTTTATTATTTTAAACTCATCCATTTTCTCTATCAAGTTCTTACTAGAGAAATATTTTAATTAAAAATTCTCAGTATTTACAACAATAGTTTTTGTGAGGCCTTTCACCTACAAGGTTCAAGGATCAAGAGATATACGTAATTTTTTGATAACTGAAGATGCCTTTTCCTTCTAGGTCAAAGATGTCAGAAAAATATAACATTTTATTGGATATTCTGACAGTTCAAAAACTATTTTAATTTAAACTAAATCCTTGTTTCCATTCATACAAGTCTTTTTCACAAATCATATGACATGTGCTGGGCATAAGTGCCGCAATCAAGATCTACTCTACTATTTCCACTCCTCGAGACATCAGTCTCAGTTGATTGGCACTTGTCCTGCAACATGTTGTAGACCGTTTCCATTTGGCAACTTGTGCCAGCACGTATTGTTCTACAAATATTGTGGGACAAATTTGTAGTAATGGAAACGAGACTTAAGAGGAAATTATTACAATTTAGTCAATCAATTACTATTATCAAAAGAATCAATACCGATAACAGTTATTCAGATAAAAGAATTATACTTGTCTCTAACCTTAAAAAAAAAAAGACTAAAAAAATGGACCATAGAAAAGAGTTTCAGAGAATTTTAGATTTTTAGGTGAAATTAATGACAAAGTGAAATGGTATATTGAAAAATAACCATGATCATTTGCCTTTCTTACCTGGGAATGTCATTATCAGATAAACATGCTGCACTGCATCGTACAAGATGAAGGAACTGGGGAAGCAGGACAAAATCAACTAGTAGATGGATTGTCCGTCTGTAACTGGCTGAAGCAATATCATCCCCACCACTACTGGATACTGTCCAGTGTGCCTGTGGAGTGGGAGGACATTGTGGTTGAAGATGGCAAGCCCTACCACTCGCTCTACAGAGCTCCTGTCATTTGGTTTGTTCTCAAAGTTTAACATTTTAGCTCAACTTAATGTGTGTGATTAATAAAAGTTAGATAGTTTATTTAACATTTTATTTGCATTGTTGACCTGTCATATGAAACCACTTCACATGTATGGGTGGGTGGATCATTAGCACTGCAAGAGTATGGGTGGGTAGGTGGGTCATCACAACTGCAAGTGTATGGGTGGGTGGGTCATCGCCACTGCAAGTGTATGGGTGGGTGTGAGGGTCATCAACACTGCACATATAGGGGTGGGTAGGTGGCAGGCTTGGGACTAACGATTAAAAATAATTAACGATTAAGTTTAATCGTTAGTTTTTCTGTTAACTTTTCAACTTATTCGTTAGTTTTGGGGATGTTTAACTTTTAACTTTAACTAGTTAACAAATTCACTAACGATTAAACTAACTCAGTTAGTTTTACAAACGAGGTACGGTTTGTCCCGTGGAATGTAGACAATGGTGGAGAAAGCGTCCAAAACTTTGGTCAAAGACCGGGCGTTTTCCTCAATCCCAAGTATTCGCCGACAAACAAAGTCATGAGTCACACCCATCCCTTTCCGCCATCTTCCTGCCCTGCCCATAATTAATAGACACACCCAACGTGTCCCATTGTTGTTTGTCCAAGACGTAGTCATAGTGTTAGTGATAATACTGGGAGACTTGAAGGTGGATTCATTTCAGTTTTAAAGTTTGCCGAGTGAATAATAAAGTGTGTTGAATTAGTTTCCAGACGGTTTACGTTATGTATAATAATAAGAGACAACAGTTTTTTTGTAAATAATTGTATGTATTCTTTCATGCCACACAAACTAACTTTTAACTTTTAATTTCAGTTACTTTTTTAAAATTTAACTTTAATCAGTTAGTTTCATTGAACTCTAACTTTTAACTTCAATTAGTTAGTTTAATAGAGGATTAACTTTAACTTTATTCAGTTAAAAATAATTGTTAACTTTCCCAAGTCTGGTAGGTGGGTCATTACCACTGAAAGTGGGAGGGGCAAATCAACATGTGTCATAAACCACTTATTTCATCAACACTGCATGTATACTCAAGCCTTTATATATCTTGTAGTGTCCAACTATAGATTGTTATTATGAATGTTGTGATAAGTACTTGGGAATCAATAAAACCATTACTAATTTAGCCTACATAAATTGTTGCTTATTAAAATATTTAATTAGCTTGGGAAGGATTAATATGTCTAAATAACTCTTTTTGCTTGTAATATACTCCTGATATGTCACCTGAGAAACACAACTTTCTTATTCTTAGATATGAGACGCTCACAAAACTTTGTGTGTGTTTCAAGGCCAATATGAACGATGACTTAAGTGTAGGATGATAAGTGTAGATGACCTCTATAGTCTGATTACTAACTGAATTATTAATAAATAATTGTAATTCAATATCTCTTTTTAATGTATCTTCATGTTAGTTAAAAAAAAAGAAAGAAAATAATTCTTCTTTAGTTTAACGATGGGTATGCTGTAACTTCTTTACGAAAGTATTCAATCTTCTTTATTAAATAATATACGTAAAAAGTGAAAGTGCAATCTAACCTATTACTTAACAAACTGTAATAGGTTACTTCTTTGGTTACTAACTTTTGTATTTTTGTTTAAATGAAAGGAAATCAGCAATCATTTGGTATGCAAACTGAAGACAAAAACAGCACAAATAAAAATGGTAAAATATTTTGTGATTCCTGGCATCTCTTATGATAAAGTGAGAATTTGGGAAGGATGCCTGATAGTTTTGTTGGGAGCAAGTTTTCCTTGAAATATTTTCTAGAGTAAATTTGAAAGTATAAGTAGAACTTACACTATACAAATTTGTTCTTTGCAATAAAATGTGATAAAATTGGATGAGAATAATGTATTGTGATACTTTGCTCATTGAATTCAATTAATTGTATGTAGCCCCAGAATTGTGGGATTAGATTTGTAAAATACCCGTCAAAAAGGTCCAATGTTGATTGGTTTTCAACTACATGTATTTTGCCAATTTTTGTTTATTGATATGTCTCTGTGCATTTCATTAGATACTTCTTATAATAATTTTACCTATAGTTAATTATATAAAGATTTGTGAATGGATATTCAAAATGACGTGATAAGATAGTTATCGAGCTACAGTTAATTGTATTGTTGGAATTGAAGCTTTATTTGGACCTTTGAAGAAGAATTAATCCAACACAAGTGAGACATATGTTCGAGGTTATGTCACAGAGCATCAGAAATAGGGTTATAACTAGAATCTACATTTTCCGGTGACAACCGCGTCAAGGTACTATCTACAATATGACACTTAGGCCGCTTAAGCCTAAGTTCTAGGAATAGGGTTACCATCATTTTTCACCCGCCAACTGGGACGCCACTATTCAAAATGGGTAGGGAGGAATAGGGATTAGTCAAATTAAAAGACGGTGTAATATGATTGTTATTACATCTGAATGTCATTTTATTTATCAAATTCACATATAAAAAAGGTTGTTATAAATTATAACACAATAAATACCCAGTGGGACACAGAGACAAGTTTGTAAAACCGGGACATATGGCAAGTTTAACTAGGAGAGAAAATATAATGGGACATACACTATAGAGCATCAGTAAACCTACCCAGGGAAATAAACTGTGTTAAAATTGTGTTATGTCCTGCAGACAACCTACTCCACAAATAACATCTTACCAGGGAGAATAATTAAAACAGTCTTTTTCAGCTTAAAGAAGGGGTAAGGGGGACAGGAAATTTGTATCATTTGTATTATAATATTTATGAATTTTTTGTTTGTAATGCTGATATATACTGCATATGTATGATTTTATTATTTGTGTTATTTTTACAAAAATTTGTTTTTTATGGTACAGTAAAACCTTGACAGTTGTAAAACAGCGGGATTGTCAAAGTTTTGAAATGTCAAACTATAACTAATGTATGGTAAATATGATAGAAAAACATTTTTATAAGGAAATTTTAATGTATGTTCTTTATGAATAGTTAAAAATTTATCAAAACGACAGAAAAAATAAAGAGAGGTTAGTTTCTTATGACTGGAGCAAGCGCCTCAGTTGAAGTTATAAATAGATCAAAATCTAATGAACCAATAAATCTTTATAAATCAATAATAATAATTAATTACTGAATTTATCCTTGAGGATTTGAGGGGAATAAATGGAGGGATTGACAAGGTGCTGGCCCTTCCATTTTTATTTTGAACTGGAGAACTAATTACTCAACACAAATTCTGCTCGGTATTAGGATGCAATCTCTGTTTCTTTCTTCTCTGTCACAAAACAAAAAAATAAGCTATACATTTATGTAACAATGTTTATACTACTGAATTGGAATAGAGTTAAACTAAGTAGTCAGTATGGCTAGTAGAATACTTACAAGGTACAGTGACTCAGTGTCCAAAAAAATTGTTAATTTTTACTGTTATTCACTTTGAGATTGTTATTTTGTTACTTGCAGCCTAAACGATGCTCTGCCTGCCACGGACAATAATTGTGCCATATCATATTACGATGGTCATTGTCAAAGTATAAGGACTGTCGAAATATCAAGTGTCACACTATCGATGGTTCTACTGTACGTTTTAGTGCAAATAATTTTCTTTTTTTCTAAAGACATGTTCTATGTAATTTATTAGATGATATTATTTTCTAGTTTATAGAAAATTTCAAAGTTATTATTTTTCTTAATTATTTTGCTGCAGTGAGGATGTAGATGGTGAGGTGTGGAGGATCAACTGGAGTCAGCCTCAGCGAGGGTCCCACTTCAGTGTGCCCATAAACCAGGTTACAGCATGGTACAAAGCTCTGCAGGTGATGTCACAGAAACTAAATAGCCCTGAGAACAAAGTCTCCTTCAAGATGAGACCAGGTGTGTGTGATGTGAACTCATGTTGTATGATGAGATGGGAATGAGTTGAGCTACAAAAAAATCACTAAACACTTAACATCACAATCCCTACATGGCCCTATTTTAGCAAAGAGTAAAAGTGCAGTTATAAAGAAACATATTACCACATAGAAATATATTTGATTGATACATTCTTACATATGAGATGCCGACAAAACATTGTTGGTATTTTAAGGCGAATATGAATGATTATATGAGTGTAGGATGAGTGTGGATGAGTTTAGTCTGGTTACTAACTGAGTTCAACTGTTCCTCAGAAAGGGCAATTTATTAATAGCCCAACAGCCAGGGCAACTAAGGGACCCACAGCTTTACGTGGAATCTGAACCATGTAGTGCTGGTCTGATTTTCAGCTAATTGACAAGCCTAATACTCAGTTATCTCCCCCACACAACATCTGTACAATGATTACCACCCAACATGGACACCCCAGACTTCTCTAGTAGTGTCCACGTCGATAGCAACCATTGAGCGGACGCCATGTCGGTATTAAGAGGACCGAGCATCCAACCTATCGCCTACCATCTCCCAAACACTTTGTCCCCATGTATCTGGGTTACAGTACTGCGCCACCATTATTAATATTTTTATTACTTATTATTAACATGTAAAAATTGGGTCAGTTCATGTTGGAAGAGGTTTCATGTTAATTTATCCATTATAACCTCCGAACTGAATTTAAATATTATAACAATAAAATACCTGTAAAAATATGTCTGCAGTCCAAATTGTCATGCATAAACGTGCCTCGTCATGTTCTGGAACACCTGTTAAAGTATCTCATTTTCTATAATTTTTCAATATAAAACATTTGTTTTACGTGTTTTAATGTTTTAGCTCTGTTTTTATTTATCAGTGAGCGTGTGTGTAGTGATGTATGCAAGAACATAATTCCAGCAAGAAAGATAAACTTTCAGAACTAGTCTATTCTTGTCCCTGAAGATCTGACTATAAGTCACGAAATTACAATAGGATTCTAAGCAATTCGGACTGAATACGGATTTTTACAATATTAACTAATGCAACAATTCTCTAAATATTTATCAACACAGCTGTCATCCGGACAACAATACTAACATATTTCATAAGAAATTGTAATATACATATTTTGTTGTTGTTGTGCAGGTTTTCTCCATGTTTATATATAAGTTAATGCAATTAATTGGCAATCTCATAATATTTGAGTAATCTCATTAAGAAATTGTACATCTCTTAACAATCTCTGACTATTAACCTCAATTTGATCCACAACGACTTATACCGTAATTAAAGAAACAGAGAAAAATCTAAACATGGACATGTCAAAGCAGTCTAGCTCATTAATTGCACAAGTTGTGTTAAAAGAGAAAGAAAAATAACGTTTTTAGTATAAGTGAGGCTTCCTCAGTGAGAAATTTCTGAAGCCAAAAAGGAATTTTAAAATCAGCTTTTTGAAATCTATGTCAAACTTCATGACTGTAATTATATTCATTAATAATTAATAAAACAAGTTAGAGCCAGTGATCGAGCAATCTAAGCCGTCAGGACTTTGTACCTGAATTTGAGATAACGCAGGTTTGAACTCTGGCCTTGACTTTTAGTTTTTATCAGTTTTATTCATCTTGTACTGTACTGGTTTTCCCTATTACTCTGTCTTATAGGTTCACTGCACAGATGAATCGTCTATGGGGAATGGGTAGAGTAAAGTTAAAGAAAAGATCGACCTTTCCTTTTTAATAAAGCAAAGTTATAAGAATCAAAAGACAATTTCTCCAGGGTTCATTTATCAATGAACGTGTTTTTCAGAGAGGAGATTAACGCTTCAATGAATTCCACTTTAATGATCAGTTGAAACACTAACACGTGACATACATTTTGTATCACTTACAATTCTTTTCATTGTGGATTACTAACTGATCTAAAACTTGCATCTATTTATATTATTTAAAAAAAGTTAGATTACTCTTGTAATGTTGAATATATACAGGGTGTTTACAGAGTCCCGCACCGGCTTAATAATGTCTGAACGATTACAGATAAGGCAATACAACTTTGGTACATCCTTACTGCACTTATAAATATACTTTTGAAGTAACTGCCGATTTTCTGTCATATAGGGGGACGGCTTGCAAGAAGTCAGAAGAAAATCTTAAATGTGAGCATACGTCGAGTTGTACATAAAATTAAAGGTCTATATTAGGAGAACACTGCTGCAAATCCAGCCTCAAAAGGTCTACACTTTAAAACAAAATTACACTGAAAAAGTTACAGTGTAGGTCCTGTACTAGACGTTGTACAGGACCTAAATTGTTGAGAAAGTTTAACTTTATAAATACACACTGGACACCCAATGGAGCATAGTCCGCAAGGAGTTCGACAAACATACTAAACTACCCCTGATATGACAGAATAATGGTAGTTATTTTAAACATTAATTTATAGGCACTGTAATGCTGCACCAAGTTTTATTGTTTAGCTGTATTTGATCAGAAGTTATTTAGCTGGTGCAGGATTTATTTACTTATTAATTTAAAAAAAATTAGTAATTTATGTTTGGAACAAGATCCAAAAGTCATGCATTTTATTACCAGAAATAACAAAGTGATCTCCTTTGTTATAGAAGCTATTTAAGGCCTGCCTCACTGATTCTATTAATGCTAGCTAAACCCTCCACAGTATTGCATCCACAGCAAACCTTTAAAGCTGTAAGTACGCCCAGAGTAGTTCTAAATGAGCTACATATCTGTTACCTGGACCGTCATGAATTTGTGATCTCCCTCCTAAGGCAGTTACCATACAAAATGTGTTGATTTATGTAATACAGATAGTGAAGATATTTCTTCCACAAGTTATATAAAACAAGAGCATATAATATACCTTGTCATTTCCAGGTGAGATATTAACTTTCAACAACATCCGCTTGATCCACGGACGCACTGCCTATGAAGGTGGCCGACTCCTAGAGGGCTGTTACATGGACTGGGACCATTTGTACTCTAAGATCCGAGTGTTACAAAAGGAGTTTAAGGCCTCCTGACAAACAACAATGCGGAGTGTTGAAGAGTATTATCTTCAAGCTCCGTTTGAGTAAGACTGAAAATCATTGCTTTCCTATGTAACAATCTCAGGAATTATGGACACTTGCTCTTGAGTTCTTTTTCTACCACAAGTTCAATTAAGTTTTATTTATGTTATATATTTATATATAAGAATTATAAATGCACATTTTATTTTAACGTAGGTACTTTTTAATTGATTAGGTTTACTTACTTGACTATATATAGCTTATTGTGGTTTAAAGGTTCCCATGTAAATAAAGACATTTTTAATTTCCATTATGTATAAGTAGTGATAAAAATATGAGCTAGAGCAAAATCTCTCTAACTTGGCAGTTTAATTTTTTCGAAACAAGAAATCTCGTATTTTATTTTATCTCGTATGCACATTCTGTATATGTCTTGTATATATCTCTTCTTTTTTACTATTATATCAAATAATTATATTTACTGCTGTATTATTTTTAAATTTAGAGCTAGATCTTCATAAATTTTGACTGTTTTTTATTTTTATTTTTTTGTAGAAGATTAAATTGGGAATATTCATGGTAATTTTACTCCTTATTGTATAGAATGAAGTTCAGTGCATATTTAAAATAGTTTATGAAATGTTAATTTAAAATAAGAAAAAATGAATGTTCAGAATTAACTATAGTTAGATTATAAGTTACTAGAATTTAAATTGTTTAAAAATCACTTTCAGCTGTGGTAAAGTATAATCAATTTAATTCTTGACTGTTATCGCAGACAAATCACAAAACTACAACAATGATTGTTTGTGTTTTTGTGACCAAATAAAAACTCTGACCAAACAAAAATAGGTCAGAGAGCATTAGGACAGGATATCAGCATTTAAAAAAATTATCATTTGAATGATTATTGGACTATCATACCATTAAGTGTTTCCATTATTTTGAAAGATCATAAGTTATTTATATTGCACCATTGAGGAAAATGCAGATTATAAACTCAAATTGTTTTCTAAAAATTTAATGATTGTTTCGTCCAATAGCACTTACAAATACTATCACAAAAATAAGTTTATCTTAGAGTATAATAAAAGTATACTTATGTTTTAAAAAATATTTAACGAATACTTCTATTCTACTTGCTACAAACTAATGCTTTGAAGTAGCGACATCTAATTATTTATAACTAATCCAAGATAATTGAAACCCACGTTCGATGAATTGAAATTACTAACGACTAATTTCACTTCATCAAATTTATAATAAACAAGGTCCAACTAAATAAAGTGGCCCTCACCATATGTTTTACAAGTACCAATCCATACAAACCCCTCCATCTGCCCTGTGTAAAGAGGTAAAATAAGTACCATAGAGCTATGTTACAATTAACACATTAGCTGCCATCCTTAAAATGAGTACTTTAGCTCTAAACTGCCAAAAACTTTTATGCAAATATTTTTAACAATAATGCATTATATTTACTATGCCACCATATCTGAGTATAGAAATAGTACATACATAGGCATTATATGTATATAAATATGTCGGGAGTATTGGCCCGACACAGTTTTTTTAGTAGCATATACGGCACATAAAAAACTCTGTCGGGCATATAGGCCTGACACATTTTGAAGTAAATTTGTTTTCATGGTTTGGCCACACCGACTGCATGATGAAAGTAATCAAGTATTCAATATGTATTTCGTTATTTCAATAACAACATTCACTAAATAAGTCTGTCGAGCCTATACTCCCGACAACTTGCCCGTAGAACATGCCAACATTTAAAGTTTTATGAACAACTTTGTATACAACCAAAACCTTAGAAATTCGCTCTGTAAATAGTATGATGCTTGCAGTACAATACAGTGTGATCGGTTTCTTTAAGAAAGCAGGACCAGTCAAATAACAATAAAATAACCAAAAGGTTGCTTAGCAACAATGTCGGGCGTAGTGGCCCGATGGCATCTAGCTGAGACAAAGAGCCGTCGGGCGTACTGAACTGACACGGCAGCTAAAGTGTTAATGGAAAAAAATCAGAGAAAATACAAAGTCTGTTAGAGTACTTTGACTGTAAAAGATTCAGAATCTTATCATTTACAAGGTTATTATGGGAACAGTTATTTATTAACCAATTCTTAAATTAGTTTTTATGAAATGAAAATGGCAAAAATATTTAATACCTAAACTTTTAAAAAAGCCTGTGCAAAGTTCAAGATATCAGAGAAATCACTATATAACATACACTTAGACATGCACACGCCATTGCAAAGTTCAAGTGTTAAAGATTATCTCTTTAATGGAATGAATCTAAGTTATATAATAGGCATGTTAGAGTTAAATACCTATGTGGAATTAATTTAATTCTTAAGTTTATGATGATTTGACTCGCTGAAAGAAACATGTTTAGAAGAAATTAGATAGTTCATCATTATAGCAGTGAATTCTGTGTTCTTAGCTTTGCATAGATCTATGAATGTTAACTCACATTGGCATAGTGCAATGTTAGTTTATGTCTGTATTGATCTAAGTTGTGAATACAATGAATGTTTATATATATAAGAAACACTTACCGTGTGTAATATATTAATCTAAAAAAATGTTACGAGTAGATATTAATCATCTTGCTCTTGCATGTGTTTCAAAAGAATAGATAACATGATAATGTAGTTTGTTAGTGTAGTAAAATTAATGTTGTGTTTAAAAATTAATTAAGCTAGATAAAAAATTATTTATATGTAGCCAGCTGTTTGTGACTTCTAAAAATAAATTTTACCTAAACATTATTCAAGTCCATTTTGTATACTTAAAGTCTATTCTTAATCTCTCTAATTTAAAGATGTTAAAAGCCAATGTTGACTATAATTGTATCAAGCAGTCTTAGCTAATCCAGTTCGCAACAAGACAGGTTTCAACTGGTGACTATCCAAAGACCCGGCTTGCATTGGGGAGGTCTGCTGATCATGAACAGCGGCCACTGGAATAGCGCCATATCGAGTGGCGTAGAGACTCTCTGAGCTGCCTGGTGCTGGTGCTGCTACTGGCACCAGATACTGATATCCATCTGACCCAATACGAGAGATGGCCAAAGAGGCAGAATTGTCCAGCCTCAGATCTGTTGGTTCCATTATCTGCCAAAAATATATCATATCAATAAGAGCAAATAGTAATTAAAAAAAAAAAAAAAAAAGCAGAACTATTCTTGGTATAGAGTAGATGCATTTCCTTTGATAAATAATTGAAATTAATTAAATTGTGACTTTGGTTATTGTGCCTTTTCATTGGGATAACATTGAGAGATTTTTAGAAACAATAAGTTAAATACTGTAAAAATGATAAGTTCATATTATGTGAATTATTATTCATCACTCATAAGAAGGTCGTTAAAAACAATGACCCTGCACTTTTGGGAAGGCAGTCAAAAATAGTGGGTGATAGAAAACTATTACTTTACATTCTAAGAAGGGTAAACATAACTGTAAGGCAGTCAAAATCAGTGAGCTGGTGCTCCAGTGTGAAACAGAATATCAGAACTTATAAGACATTAGACAAAAACCTGATGTTCAGTGGAGTTTTGTACCAATTTTGACGGTGGTCGAATATATATTGGTGCCCTGAAAAATATTGGAGGGTAGACAACATTTTTTGCTCAGTCTTCTTTGGACGTTGGTGAAATGGTATTTATTCACCCCTAGTAACACTGGTATGACAAGTGCTGGGAAAGCTATTCCAAAATTAAAGCAACAAACACAAAACCTAGGGACATTTTCTCTTTTTGGCATAGTTGCAACCTCTAAATCTTTAGCTCTGTGTTATTATTACATTATAATAATAATATACACAACAACAAATTAAAAATTTCAAAGTTATTAATCACTTACAAAACCACCATTCATGAAAAGTGTCGATAACAAACTAAACAAAGAGAAATTTCTAAAGATTTTTAACAGGTTTTGAAAAATAAGTATAACTAAAAGAAATAAATTCATCTTAAAATATTACAAATAAAATTTAAAATGGTACGAAGATTTTTTTGCCAAAACATATTAATAATCTACATAACAAAGAGAATAAAGAAATAGAGGTTGTTCAAAAGCAGATATAAATATATTACTACAACTGATACAAATCTTTATAAATCTGTACCGTGGTAATAATTACTACACATTAATCCTGAGGGTTTATGAAAATAAAGGGATGGGCTGACAAGCTGCTGGCCTTAACAACTCCATTGTAAACTGGAAAACTAAATACCCAACACATTAACTGGACAAACATTTAGCACATTTCTGTTTCTTTCTTCTCTGTGATTCATAAGGAATATGGGATTGTGAATTCAAGAGTGTCACATAGAAGTATTAAAAAATGACACATATTCTCACCTGGGCCACTTGTTTCCTATTAGCTATAGGCTCGCCTCTGATCAGAGGCGCAATCCTCATGCTGAAGTCTGTGCTGTCTACGGCTACAGCATCACTGTCGTCATCCTCTGTCGGAGCAGTATCAGTTTGTGTGTCATCCTGGGTGTCGGACGCCACTGTGTCAGTGCTGGTGGGGGAAGCCTCACTCTCACTGTAGGACTCGTCACCTTCAGTACTGAAACCACAACTTTTTATCATAATTATTTGCTAAATAATATTGCTAATAAAAGGTTCTATTCGCGTTTTTCTTCAACATAGTATCTATTTTATTTCAAATGCGCAACATCATTGATTCTTTTTCTAAATTATTATCATTATTCATTATTAAGTCATATAAATGTGGGTGAATGTGTGTAGTCATTGCTACTAACTGAGGTCGACTATTTTTTAAAAAGAGCCATTTATTAATCGCCAGGGGATCTAAAGGACCTATAGCTTTACGTAAAGTTTGAATCACGTTTTTGGTCTGATTTTAAGCTAACTGACAAGCCTGATACTCAGTTCTCTCCCCTATACAACGTCCAGACACTGACTACGTTCAGGTTAAGTGGAAGAAGGGACTTCAGGTTAAGTGGAAGAAGGGACTTTCTAGTCCCAACTTCACCTGGTTAAATAAAGACGTATTTTATTTCATTTCATTTCATCTCATCTCATCTCATCTCATCTCATCTCATCTCATCTCATCTCATCTCATCTCATCTCATCTCATCTCATCTCATCTCATCTCATCTCATCTCATCTCATCTCATCTCATTTCATTTCACTACCACCCAACATGGACACCCAGTCTTCTCTAGTAGATGGCAACTAATGAGCTGACAGCATGTTAGTATTAAGAGGACCGAGTAAAGAACATATCACCAACATTCTCCACAAATCTTTGTCCTTATGTAGGCCAGAGATTTAAACCTGTGAGTCCCTGACATTGAAGTCAAGAGAGCTTGCCACTAGTCCAAGAGACTAGGAAGATAGGAGGCCCACTTGTTATATTCTTTGTGCGTAACAAATATGCCACCTAAAAGTATAATAATATATTTTTTAAATGGAATAGTATCAATTATAAAGTAGTTCTACATAAAAATGTATACTCACAGTGTTTTATGTTTGAATTATTTTAGAATAAACTGAAAGAAAAGGAAAGCAGAAATTTAGAAAAGTGATAAACTGTAGAGAGACACAACACAAAAACAGGTACAGTTCATGAAACCAAACACAAACTGTAATGGTTTTTTTGTATAACAGTTTACTAAATACAGGCTTATTTTCTTTAACCTTTTATTGAAATCCTAGGCCTAGGAACCTGAAATTAACCTGACATTTTTAAGTCGCCAGTTTTAAGTAAAAACAAATGGCTTTTGATAGGGTGCCCAGTCAACATAATCATACACAAAAAATGTTCTGTGAAGGAGGCCGGCTTGTACTTAAAATGTTAAATAGACAAACATTCAAATATGATATGATGTTCTTGCAATAATAGTAGAGAAATAATTCATTATTGTCTTAGAAACTGCTGGATCTGAAGGGTTAACACTGTTAACAGTTTGTTGTTTTAATTTTTAGAATCATCTGTTGTGATAAGCAAAGGTTTTTTTTTTTTTTTTTTTTTTTTTTTAAATTTTTTACTTCACTCGCCAGTTGACATGGGCCTACAGGCCTGTGCGTCAACTTTATTCAACGAGTGAAGTACCGACTGTTGGCTCAGTGGGGATTCGAACCTTGGACCTTGCCCTCCGCAGTCCGAAGCCTTAGCCACTGAGCCACCAAGCCGTGTGTCATTTATAAAGTTAATTTCACACAACTAAAGAACCTTCAATATTTAAATATAGAAACATCTTTTTATAATGTTACAGGAATCATACATAACTTTTAGCTTTTCGTGTATTTAATTATATTCTTCAATGTTTCTAACTTATATTCATTGCTAAAGTACAATGTTGAAAAAACAACTTAATTATTAACTAGTTACATTTAAAATGGTTTACATAAAGTATGGTTATGTTACATTTGCTAATTCCTACATTTAGGAGTTATGAATTGGTAAAGTGTTAAACTCTGTAACATTTTGAACAGTATAAAAAAGGCATATGTATTTAAGAAAACTTCCTGCAAAATATATTACAATTTAAAAAGTTCATTACAAGGCCATTTTGACCATATTTCCCAATAAATGCAGATATTCAACTAATGTATTCAAAATCAGCTTGAAACTGTGTCTATAGTGAATGGTGTATAGATAAGGAGGTATTATGAATGACAGATGTCAAGGTTAAGCAGAATAATTACTATTAATACATACAAAACACAATCAGTCAAAATGGCTGATGCTTTCTTATAAGTGTTATTCGAACTTTTAATAACCCAATCCTGCTACCAATACCTTTCATTTCAAATCTACTAATACAAATTCAAGCTTAAAACATAGAGTCAATACAAGATGTTCTTTAACATTTTGAGTTGAGGTAACTTCTTTTTTTGTATCTTCGTGCTTTGTAGATTCATTCCTTTTAATAACCTTAGTAGCTGTCTTATCATTCGACTTCTTAAAAATATTGTCGGCTCTAGTGGCACAGTGCTGTAACCCTGCTACTTTTAGACAAAGTGTTGTGGAGATTGGAGGCAGTAGGTTCTATACTCGGTCATCTTAATACTGACATGGTGTCCGCTCAATGGTTGTTAATAGGGTGGACACTACTAGAAAAGTCTGGGGTGTCCATGTTGGATGGTAGGCAGTGTCCTGATATTGTATAGGGGAGAGAATTGAGTCTAAGGCTTGACAATTAGTTGAAGATCAGACCAATACTACGTGGTTCGAATTCCACATAGAGCTGTTTTCCTGGCACTAAGGAGTTTCCCTGGCTATTGGGCTATTAATAAATGGCTTGTTTTGAGCATAAGTCTAACTCAGTTAGTAACCAGACTACATAGGTCATCCAGACTCATCCTACAATCATATAATCATTCATATTTGCCTTGAAATAAGCATACAGTTATGTTCGTGTCTCATATATTGGAGAATATTCTTTCTACTATATCACAGAGAAGGAATATAACCTTATTTATCTGTGACTATATCCAACTAATGGGCTTTCACAAAAAAATACACTATTCAGAATTACCCCTAAAGTTATAGAAACTGATGCTTATACACTACCAAATATTACTTAACATAAATCACATGGACTAATCAGGAAAATGATAAGTGAGGGACAAAAATTGAATTAAGGATATAAAATTATACTTTTTTTGTGTCCAACATCAAACAATCTAGTCAATGGCAACCCTCTGCCTTTCTGTACCTCAGTTAAAAATTTAGGTGTTATTTTTAACCAGAATATGACTTGGGAAGAAGAAGTGCTTAGTGTTTGTAAAAAGGCTTCTGGTTCTATCCACTCCCTCAAACAACTTCAATACTTTCTCCCAGTAAAAATAAAGCTTCGTCACAAGCTTTATTTACAAGTACAAAAGAGCACTTGTCTTTCCACATTTTATCTATTGCAACTCTGTGTACAATAACATGACTGTGGCTTTGGCTAATAAACTTCAGGTTTGTCAAAATTATTGTATTAGATTTGTTTTTAGTTTAAAATATGATGATCATATCTCTCAATACTATATTCAAAATTCCATTCTTAAATTGGCTGACCTTAGATTATTAAAAATATTGAGTATTTTGTTTGTAGTACTTAAAGATGGGAATCCTAAATATCTTTCTCAAAACTTTCAGTATAACTAAAAAATTGGTGCAAAGGAGACACGCTCAGCCTCGTTAATATTATGTATTCCTCTTCATAGAACATCTTCCTTTTCATTTACACAAATTCCTTTTCAGTAACTGCCTGCAGAGAATGGAATAAACTTTCTCCATATTTAAAGAGATATGACAGTTGGGCTCTGTTCACAGCATCATTGAAAGCCTTTCTTTTTGAGCGGATGAGTCTGTAATGGTAGCTGGGGATGGGGTCTGGGATTAGGGTCGAACGAGTGAATGTGTGAGAAAATGGTAAAATTGATAGTATGTTAGTATTTCATTTAATTTATATTATTTGCTTCTTTGTAATTTAACTATTATTATTTTTCTTTAGTTTAGTTCTGTATTTTCATGTTTTAGGCTTTTTATATTTACTACTTTAACATAAAAGGGTTAACTGTAAGAGAGGACTTATTAGTCCTAAGTTCGCCAATTGTATAAAACACTTTTGTACAATAATAAAGCCATTATTATTATTGGTGCCAAAGTGATGTCCAAAACAACGTAGCCCCACAGAGAAGAAATATACAGAGGTCACATCCCATAATGCGCTGAATGGGTAATTGGGGTTTCGAGTTGTTAGTTCTTCAGTTTGCCGTTCGGATGGCAGGGCCAGTAGTACCCTTGTCAATCCCTTCACTTATTCCCCTCCAGACCCATGAGTATAATCATATTAATTAATTGTTATTCGAGATTTATGAAGATGTACATTACTACTATTCTAATTATAGGCTTTCACTGTAGTCATAAGAAAGTGACCTCTGTTTCTTTTTTTTCTGGTATAGTTTCTACTCACCCTGAACCTGAGGCAAGTGCAGCAGTCAAGGCTTCACGGTAAAGCTGAAGGTGTCGTTCTCTCGCTGCTTGTACCTCGGGAGTGTATTGCGGAGGTGAAAAGAAGGCAGCTGGTAGGTTGTTGCCCATAGTGTGGAACCCTGTGCCGTCATCCCAGTAGTGCATCTGAATGATAATAATATGAATAAATATCTTTACCTCTACTTCAAGAATAAAATATATAATACATTATTTGAAGCTGCACCGCAAAACTTGAACAGTACAATTTGTGTACAGCTGATAAGCTATTCTGCAAGACTTAAATAGATAACTGCTCTAAGACTTGAGGTAAAGAGAACCTTCTTTAAATAAAAAAATGTTAAGTAACAACGTATTTTCTGTCTGTCTAAAACTCTACATTTAATGTAGACACTTTAAGGAATCTTATTTTTTAAGAAAAGAAGAACCATTAAAGAAAACTATGTAACATATGAATGATCCAGGATTAGGTCTAAAAATATCTTATTCACGTCTTTGAATTTAGTAAGTTGTTAAAACACTTAACGAAGATTTATAGACTATTTAATATATTGATCCTAAGCATTTATAATACCAATTGATATTTTTATTCTATTTTATATCCTGTTCTCATGTTTAATTCAACAGATTGTTACAGTCCACAGGGTCAAAAATAATAAGGTTACCCTACTTTGTGGCAACTGTGTTACTTTTATTCACTCCCACAAATTAAGATACCATGAGATATTTATGATTTATATGATACCAGACAGACAATGTTTTACATTTGAAATTAAACCATTAATATTTATAATAAGTAGTGTGAGTCTTATCACTTAGTGTTTACACAATATCTGTCACTTTCACTTCCACTTCAGGCTGGACATCAAGATTTGCACTGCCACTGACTGACTGTGCAAATATCACCAGCTGAGGGGTGTCTTTATGTAAGGTGCCATTGCAATTCTAGAAAGTTCCAGAGCTATCAAAATGTTTCTGGAAGAATGATCTAGGTCTTTCTGGGCACAACTTCTGGAAAGTTCTGATGCCACATATAGGTAAGTAACTGCCATTCTAGTACCTTCTGGGAGTAATTGGATTTGCCTAGAAAAACGGAAGTGTGCAATTACCCATGCAGGGAGGGTGCACAATTATCTGTCTGGTGCTGTTGGTATTTACAATGTTCCGTAACAATATTCAAACACTTCTTACACCCTTAATTGTATTTCTTATAATTAGTTTTCCTTGAAGGGATTAGAATATCGTGCTATTGGTTAATTCCTTACCTTCACAATCCTGCCAGTGGGGTCCTGGTAGGTGTAAGACCCTCGGACTGAGCCGTCCAAGGCACGGGCTTCCATTCGAGACTGGTGTGGTGTATTAAACCCAAACGCCACCCTCCCAGCAGAGTCCTAGCACATCAAATGCAAACTCTCAAGAACAATCGACAATGGCAAACATTCTTGTTTATTTTACATTATTATTTTTTTAATAAAAAATACTTCACTCTCCAGTTGACATGGACCTACAGGCCTGTACCTCAACTTTATTCAATGAGTGAAGTACCAACCGTTGGCTCAGTGGGGATTTGAATCTTGGAACTTACCCTCCGCACTCCGAAGCCTTACCCATTGAGCCACCATGCCAGCACAATTAATTATTCTATTGAGAACAATTTCAATTCAGTATGTTAAACCTTAGTTGTTCAGATTTATATAAAGTATCCTATTCATTTGAGATGTAATGGTCGCATATCTTTCTCTTGGAAGAGTTGCACACTACTAGATTATGTAACTTTTTAGATGTTTATAACAGATTGAAATTGTGTTTTCTGTAGCCAACCAATAACAATTCACCCTTCCCTAGAGTAAATACTTCAAGGAAAATTAAACATGTTATTTTCTATAAATACCTTTTTTTTGGAATTTCCTATCCAATAGTAAACTCCTTTTATGTTTTCAACTAACAAAACATATTTAATTCTGCAAAGTACTATTTTAGTGACATGTTATTTTAGAAACTATACAACCACTCTCCCTCTCATACACGTACAGTGGTATTGAAATAAGAAATAAAATATTGAAAACAAAGCAAATAATGTAATACCAAATAAATTTGTATAAGCGGTTTCAAGTTAGCATTCCATCAACAATTTGAAAGTAAAAGGAACTATTAGATTAAAAACTTTCAGGACTATTCTTCAGGGATATAGTTTTTTGCCAATTATTTTGATTTAACTGTTTATAAATAGAATGAAACTGGGTCACTTCTACATAAATGTTTGTTAAGTTTATGTATTAAATAAAATAGTATCTTTAACTCACGTTAGATATTTTGTCTTATAAGCTCAAACCTAAGCAATAGAAAGTAATAAAGACAGTTTCAAGATACCTGAGAGTGGAACTGGGCCACTTCCATAGGTTCTTCAGGATCAGCATCAGGGTCTACTCTATAGGTGATGGTGTTATGGATGAGAGGGGCTTTGTAGTGTCTTGGAGGCGGCTCGGGGGCGAATACTGCAGGGCGGCGTTGACTCAGATCATAGTCGTAAGAGGGGGCGGAAGCCACGTAGAAACTGTAGAGTGGGTAGTAAGGCGCAGCAGTGCAGACTGTGGACGCCAACAAAATAATCACCTGTAAATAAGACAAATAAAGTTTTACTAAGCAGAGCTAGTGTGTCGGTCATCTCGGATAATATATTCTTGACTAGACCAATTTATAATTGGTTTTAAATTTAAATATGGTCCAATTTTTCATTGGACCATATTTTATTCTCCATAATACTGATGTGAAATGGTAAAGCTTACTATTTTACTCATCATTTCCTATAAAATTTAGTTTTATGTCTCATTTTGTATGAATTACAATGAAGAATATTGACTGATTTAGTTTTCATTTTAGTATTTGTTTTGAATTCTAAAATCCTTCTAATTTCAAATAAAAGAATAGTTAGTATTTACTGTATCCCTGAACACCTACAGCCTCATCTGCTGAACTATTTGCATCTACTCTAGCGCTCTGTATACTTCTTCACCAAGGCTCACCTCTCGGGTAAAGCTCAAGGCAGTCCGTCAGACTATTGAATCCTTCTCTACATCAGTTATTCGTCACCCATTTTCTGAGTTCAGCTATGAACTAGCCTCAACACTCGCCATCCTTCCAAAGATATTAGTTTTCAATATTAATTATAAAATAAAATCATAGTAAACTAAAAGAAAGAATTTATTTTAAAATCTGTCAAAACTTACTTCGTTACAATCTGCTGGTGAACTAACGATTAAGAACTTTCAGAAGAAATATGTTTTTGCTTGATTAAAGAGAGTTTAAAATTGGTCTTACCCAGACTGGATTCGTACTGACCAGAAGTGACCTAAATTATTGGACTTCTACAATCCCCTTAGATAATGGAATAAACAATCATAAGACAAGTGATAATACTCTGCTGATCGCAACGCTTGAAATGTTATTAAGGATGCAAATAAATGATTTTTTGTACAGTTTGTATGAATTAAATATTGATTTTAAAGGTTTCCATCTGAATTTGACACTAAAAAAATTAAGACTTAAAAAACTAAAATGGAGTCTCAGCCAATGAACTATTGTAAAATGCATTCTAAGAGCATACAAAAAACAATACAATTCTGATTTGCCGCTGCATCGAGTTAGTTTTGACAATTAGTACAACGATCACTTACAAGACTCTCATAGTAGTATAGCAAAAACTATTGATTTCATATAAAATCATTTATTTTAACATTTAAATCTATGAAAAACTTCCTCGCTTAAAAAGTTATTATGCCTTACCAAATAATTAAAAACCTGACCAACCCCTAAATTCATTGAGAAATACCCTCTCAAAGAAATGAAGGTGTTGTGATTTATGAGCGAGATGTACGAGTACTATCACTGATCTCTTCATCAAAACATTGAAGGTGCTGAATTTTCTTTTAAACTTATAAAAACAAAATTTCTTAAAACACCCTTAAAATGTAGATTCGAATTGTAAAAGCAAACCTTTACACTCCCTCATCTCAAGAGACCTACCTTTGTTCACGAGATTACAACTCTTCCTTCCATCACTTCATAATTCCTCCAACCAAGTTAACCATAGCACAGTGTCATCAAATATCATATTGAGTGGCATTATTTTTCGACAGGAATTCTTCTTGAATAGTGGAAAGGAAGCCGGCTCAGCCTAATTAAATACAAGGTGAACGAAACCATCTACTGTCTGACCGTGTTAGGAATAAACGTGGATTACCGTGCCTTGGAGGTTAGACCTTTTTGATTCTAGTATATTCAATTTTGCTATGTCAATATTGTAGTCACGTCAAAGCTTTAAACCACCTATTGTTTACAGTGGTCCAGCCAGAAGTTGTTGATACTTCTAAATTGTTTGACGGACAAGACTAAAGAACTGGTACCCAAATTTTAAAAATATTTTTTCATGCAGTAGGTTTATTGTTTGCGGTTTATTTAATTAAATTTGCCAATGTTTTTTAACGATTAATTGTAATATGGGTTAGTTTACATTTTGTGAATTATATTGAGCATTGTTTATATTTAATATATATTATTTTACGTACTCATTTATTTCTGTTTGTTCTGTTAAAGTAAACAATATTAGTACGGAAAGTAAAAGTGGAAAACTTCTTGATAGTCAGTCTAATAAATTTATATCACTAGTAATAAGTAAATGTTATGTAACTTTATAACCTGTTTGTTTATAACCTTAACCATAAAAAAACAGGTCCAACCTCACAGACAAACTAGTACATTTTTCCACGTTTGTTCTTAACGCGTCTCGTAAATGACAAAGCAGTAACATTTTTATAAACTATAATTGAAGTGGTATTTGTCTGAAATTTATGTTGTTAGTAATAAAGTATATGTGTAGTGTTATTTTACACTTTTCCTTTTAGAAAATAAAGGTGGTACCCCTTAAAAACAAAGTACTGAGAAAAGTCTTTGTCTCCTCCTGAAAAGAAAATTATATATAGATAAGATACTTATTTGTTGTTTTAGACATTGTAGGTGAAGCCAAGTTGAGAGGGCGAAAGAAAGGAGGAGGAGACCTGATTAAGCAATTTGATCTGGTGGTAGAAGACTTCCTGGATGCCCATGGTAGATGGACCAAGTGCTGACGTTTAGGGTGGGTTGGACATGTCGTAAGAAAGGAGGAGAAGTCCTGACTAAGCAAGTTGACCTTGTGGTAGAAGACCTCCTGGATGACCAAGGTGGATGGACCAAGTGCTGACGTTTAGGGTGGGTTGGACATGTCATAAGAAAGGAGGAGAAGTCCTGACTAAGCAAGTTGACCTTGTGGTAGAAGACCTCCTGGATGCCCAAGGTGGATGGACCGTGCTGATATATATGAATAAGTGAGGAAGATCGAAGGATGTGAAGGCAGATCGTTGACGAAGCCAAATACCAGCCTGGGGATGAGTTTGGCATGGGTGTAACTAAAGTAAATTTATGCTGGAAGACAACGTGAAAAGTAACCTCAACTTTCAAATTAATATCATATTTTACACAAGTGTGTAAATTAAAGTGCATATTTGTTCGTATGATAACCGGTGAAGTCTCGTCGACGTTTTAGCCACCCAACTTTCACGGGGACTGGCTTTTGTGGTCCACTTCATTCACACTTCATCTGAGGTGTGAATTAAGTGGACCATAAAATCCCTACTCGTAAACTACTCAGACTTGCTAGCGAGAGGGATAATCCATAAAAAGTACTTTCGAAGTTAATATTTTTAATGTTTGCTGATTACGGTTCATAAACAGAACTATACCAAAAACTCAAAATATATGTACTGGTTTAGATGATGGATTCTGTAGAGCTTTTTAATGATCATGACTTAAGTTTAGTCTTATTATGTTGGTAAATAACATAAAAATCAAATAAATTCTGGAAAATATACTTAAACTTTCTTTATTTTATATGTTCATTTATACAACTAAATATATTCCACAAGTATATTCAATAGAATTGTGTATCACACAAGTTTTTCATTACCATACGTAAATTTTGGTTTAGACTGTTCAGTTACTCCCCCTGGTTGAATTGTATCTGATTATTTTAAATATCAGTAATTGGATACTGACTCCGTGTGTTTACACTAAAACTGTTTTGTGCTAAAAATAAAAGCCAGGCTCTCTACGTATCGGATGAAAATACTCTTACACACGTACAGAGGTGTTGAAATCATTATACCCCCCGCCCACCCATACAAGCACGGTGGTACTGGCCTACCCGCCCAACCATACAAGCACGGTGGTTGGTCTGAAATGTTTATTGACATAAAAACATAGCTTACCTTAAAAAAATACAAAATAAGGTTATGTAACTAAAAAGATAAAACGATTCTTGATAAAAAGATTCTACTGTCACAGATCTTAGGCTTGATCATCTTCACTTTCTTCTCCGTCATTCCCAGCACAAGCCACATAAAGACGCGTACGGGTATTGACCCATCCACCCACCCATACACGTACGGAGGAGGTATTGACCCACCCGCTCACCCATATGTGTATGGTGGTATTGATGTACAGTGGTACTGACCCACAAACCCAACCATATACGTATAGTGGTACTGACCCACCCGCCCACCCATACACGTACGGTGGTACTGTGCATATGTCAATACCATGTATGGGAGGGCGGGTGGGTCAATACCATTGTACGTGTATGGGTGGGTGGGCGGGTGGGTCAATACCACTGTACGTGTATGGGTGGGTGGGTGGGTCAATACCACTGTACGTGTATGGCTGGGTTGGTGAGTCAATACCTCTGTACGTGTATGGGTGGGCGGGTGGGTTAATGCCATTGTACGTGTATGGGTGGGTGGGTGGGTCAATACCACTGTACGAGTATGGGTGGGTGGGTGGGTCAATACCACTGTACGTGTATGGGTAGGCGGGTGGGTCAATACCACTGTACGTGTACGGGTGGGCGGGTGGGTCAATATAACTGTACGTGTATGGGTGGGCGAGTGTATGGGCATATTCCATAGTTGGCCCCCGGATACAGTAAAATATCTATTGTACAAATATCTATGGTTCAATACTACTGTACGTGTATGTGTGGGCGGGCGGGTCAATACTCCTGTTCATGTATGGGTGGGCGGGCGGGTTATGTACTATTACTGGCCCACCCGCCCACCCATACAAGCACGTTGGTACTGACCCACCCGCTCACCCATACAAGCACGGTGGTACTGGCCCACACGCTCACCCATACAAGCACGGTGTTACTAACCCTCCAGCTCAGCCATACAAACACGATGTTACTGACCACCCACCCACCCATACAAACACATTGTTTTTGGCCCATCCATTTAAATGTAGAGTGTTACTGATCAACTCACCCACCTACACAATAAGAGAAGTTGGTATTGACCCCCCCCCCCCCCACTCCTACACATGCAATGGTAATGGTACAATGGTATGCACACATCTTTAAACTGTCTTCCTTAGGTTGATTTATTCCCTTAAAAAGACATGTCACTGGATATGTACATAGAGTACCAAACATACCTGCTAAGAAAGGATTTCTCAAAATTCAATTCCTGAGGGGTGTAAACAGCCCCTCAACGTTTCCTTTTCTCATAAGATTAACATTAGCATTAATTGAATCATTTATTTGAAGCAGCTGATAAAAAAATATCAACATGACACAAAACCTCGGTTAATTTGGTTTTAAATGCGAAACGTTTAAGGTCATTTCTACTAACTCTGGCAAGATTGCACTACTTGTCACTCCCCTAAAGTAGACTGATATGGTTTACTAGTCTATAAAACTTTGCATTGTTATCTAGGAGAACATCTCAGCAGGCTGAGCTTTTATATTGATTTGATGGTTTAACGATAATCTCGGAGGGAAGGGTAAGCAAGAGAAGACAAAGCAAGGGCTGTCGGCTAGTATTTTATATAAAAGGTTATTCAATAAATTTGGTGCACGTGGTTCATTTTTTCCTTATTTTTCAACGCCAGTGGCATGTTTACTTAGTGTAGAAGTGTTGTTAAAGGAAAACGGTCCAAATCTCTAACAGAGTTTAACACAGTGCTCTCTTAAAGTACGGGCCAAACCTAAGTCAAGAAAACACGACCCATGGAATGAGCAACCAATTCTCACTTCCCTGTCCATTCGTGTCTCTCAGATGGATGACCTTCCAAGGTTGGAAAAATAAATGTCAGAAGTAGTTGAACTCAGTGGAAACTCGTTCTACCTGAAAGAATCCCGACCTAATGTGACGGTCGGTAAACTTAGAAGTCTCAACACCTGATATGTTGGGACTGTTGGGGTTTCTAGATTGTACTATCTTTAAATTTAGTCGAGAAAATACTAACGTGGAAGACTTTAAGACCAAGTATGAGGTATTATGCCTTCAACAGAAAATATTTGACATATAACACTGAAAAATGAGATTTATTTGCAGTGCCTATTTTATATTTTTAGTGTTAAGAATTAAATGAAAAATTATTATTGCCTATACATGTTTACGTGGTTAGTTTGAGGAAAGGCTCCATACTCGCTACTATAAAAGCCTTTTCGTTTCATTGCTAACATATACCACAACTCAGTCAAAACCTAAAAAAAAAAAAACTTTAATCACAACACTCCTTTCCTCTACAACATAATTCCTCTACAGTGACAAACCAAACGCTTGACTTGGAAGGGATGGGAAACAGTGTTTGTGGAAGGAGTATTAAGCAGGAGGTAAATCGGGAGAAACTATCGGGATCGAAAGAATCTTGAAAATTAACACATCCGAAATAATATTTTTCATTTAGCTAGCACAAAATTAGCATATAAGGGCAGTATGTAAGTATTCTGGTGGCTCTGTGGTTTAGGCTTCGGACTGCGGAGGGCATGGTCCAAGGTTCGAATCGCCAACTTAGATAGAGGTCGGTACTTCACTAGTTGAATAAAGTTTACGCACAAGATTGCAGGCCCATGTTAACTAGTGAGTGAAGTTAAAAAATCCACGGTATTTTTAAATACTAGAAAAGATTAGATTGTTTTTATTTTATCATTTTATTATCTTACCATTGACTGGATATCTTTGACTTTGTCCAACGGAACAAATAATAGCATATTAGCCAAGTCCTAAATGCAGTAACAGAGCTGTGTTAATGAACTGTCCCAAACAAAGGAAATGTAATTGTACCGATATTAGGTGGAATTATGAAAATTATAAACTGGTAAACAAAATTACACCAATAAATCTATTGTTACTTACAAATTGTTGGAGATTTTAAATTAGGCTGTACAATGCTAAATTACTAATCCACTTCAAAATTAAAGTGTTTTTACGTGGGATATGATACAAAAATTAATCTTCTTTTACCTTTGCTCAAAGAAATTGGTATTCAATGTTTCTTCTATGACCCCTCTGACCCCTTTCTACAGTTTAATGGGGGTCAACTGACCACTCCGGTTCCGCCGTCACCAATGGAAAGTGAAGACATCTGCATGAATAGCTGTGGAAGTTTTGAGAAAGCATATTGGTTTGAAATGTTCACTTAAACTTAAATATCAGTCACTAAAGTAAGTTGTGTTGTACATCTAGACCTAACAGCACTCCAACGGTAATTATGTAGCCTACTCCATTAGTAATTATATTTGGGAGATTTAACAACCCTCCTTGTACGTAGAATATTGCTAGAACACTAGTGATATTTATTCTTCCACGCTATTGCTCCCCCCTTTTTTGATAGATATTTGGTTTTTCATTCAGACCCCTCCAACAAGGATTCTTAGCTCTTCACACTTTGTTGATCACCATGTTGATTCTCTTTAAGTTGCAAGATCTTCGTCACCTCTTTTATTCCTTACTCAAATAATTGATAGTTTAACTGTTATTTTTACAGTATAAAGACTGGCTGCAAAAGAATTTGCCTAAAAAAAAACTATGCATGGAGGCCCACGTTCCATAACAGTTTATTCAAATTATCTACACAAACCACGTTTGAGTCTTAATGGACATATAGTGGACTTTATAGTCACCAACATTCCTTAAAAATTGGTACTTAATGGTTACCAGAAGTTCCTACTGTGGATGGTGACTTGATAGTGACATACTACTTCCATTTACAGAGAGTCTGTAGTCTGTACTATGTAGTACTTCTTATTTCATTAACTTTTTCTATACCTGGACTCAACGGATCACTCTTAAGCTTCGATACTAGAAGGCTTAACAGCACCTCTTAAGCACTGTTATTTGGTGGCTCACCAACACCACTTATGTACGATTACTTGGTAGCTCACCATCACCTCCTAAGCACTGTTACTTGGTAGCTTACCATCACCTATTAAGCACTGTTACTTGATATCTCACCATCACTCTTAAGCACTGTTACTAGATATCTCACCAACACCACCTAAGTATTGTTACTTGGTAGCTCACCGTCACCTCTTAAGCACTGTTATTATTAGCTCACCAACACTTCTTAAGCACGGATATTTTGTAGCTCAACAACACCTCCTAAGCATGGTTACTTGGGAGCTCACCAACACCTCTTATATACGTTTACTTGGTAGCTCAACTACACCTCCTAAGTACTGTTACTTGTTAGCTCACCAACACCTCTTAAGCACGGGTATTTGGTAGCTCACAAATACCTCTTAAGCACGGATATTTGGTAGCTCAACAACACCTCCAAAGCACTGTTACTTGGTATCCCACCAACACCTCCTAAGCACTGTTACTTGGGTATCCCACCAACACCTCCTAAGCACTGTTACTTGGTAGCTCACCAACACCTCCTAAGCACTGTTACTTGGTAGCTCAACAACACCTCCTAAGCACTGTTACTTGGTATCCCACCAACACCTCCTAAGCACTGTTACTTGGGTATCCCACCAACACCTCTTAAGTACTGTTACTTGGTAGCTCACCAACACCTCCTAAGCACTATTACTTGGTATCCCACCAACACCTCCTAAGCACTGTTACTTGGGTATCCCACCAACACCTCTTAAGTACTGTTACTTGGTAGCTCACCAACACCTCCTAAGCACTGTTACTTGGGTATCCCACCAACACCTCTTAAGTACTGTTACTTGGTAGCTCACCAACACCTCCTAAGCACTATTACTTGGTATCCCACCAACACCTCTTAAGTACTGTTACTTGGTATCCCACCAACACCTCCTAAGCACTATTACTTGGTATCCCACCAACACCTCCTAAGCACTGTTACTTGGGTATCCCACCAACACCTCCTAAGCACTGTTACTTGGTATCCCACCAACACCTCCTAAGCACTGTTACTTGGGTATCCCACCAACACCCTTTAAGTACTGTTACTTGGTATCCCCCCAAAACCTCCTAAGCACTGTTACTTGGTATCCCACCAACACCTCCTAAGCACTATTACTTGGTATCCCACCAACACCTCCTAAGCACTGTTACTTGGGTATCCCAACAACACCTCCTAAGCACTGTTACTTGGTATCCCACCAACACCTCCTAAGCACTGTTACTTGGGTATCCCACCAACACCTCTTAAGTACTGTTACTTGGTATCCCACCAACACCTCCTAAGCACTGTTACTTGGGTATCCCACCAACACCTCTTAAGTACTGTTACTTGGTAGCTCACCAACACCTCCTAAGCACTATTACTTGGTATCCCACCAACACCTAAGCACTGTTACTTGGGTATCCCACCAACACCTCCTAAGCACTATTACTTGGTATCCCACCAACACCTCCTAAGCACTGTTACTTGGGTATCCCACCAACACCTCCTAAGCACTGTTACTTGGTATCCCACCAACACCTCCTAAGCACTGTTACTTGGGTATCCCACCAACACCCTTTAAGTACTGTTACTTGGTATCCCCCCAAAACCTCCTAAGCACTGTTACTTGGTATCCCACCAACACCTCCTAAGCACTATTACTTGGTATCCCACCAACACCTCCTAAGCACTGTTACTTGGGTATCCCAACAACACCTCCTAAGCACTGTTACTTGGTATCCCACCAACACCTCCTAAGCACTGTTACTTGGGTATCCCACCAACACCTCTTAAGTACTGTTACTTGGTAGCTCACCAACACCTCCTAAGCACTATTACTTGGTATCCCACCAACACCTAAGCACTGTTACTTGGGTATCCCACCAACACCTCCTAAGCACTGTTACTTGGTATCCCACCAACACCTCTTAAGTACTGTTACTTGGTAGCTCACCAACACCTCCTAAGCACTGTTACTTGGGTATCCCACCAACACCTCTTAAGTACTGTTACTTGGTAGCTCACCAACACCTCCTAAGCACTATTACTTGGTATCCCACCAACACCTCTTAAGTACTGTTACTTGGTATCCCACCAACACCTCCTAAGCACTATTACTTGGTATCCCACCAACACCTCCTAAGCACTGTTACTTGGGTATCCCACCAACACCTCCTAAGCACTGTTACTTGGTATCCCACCAACACCTCCTAAGCACTGTTACTTGGTATCCCACCAACACCTCCTAAGCACTATTACTTGGTATCCCACCAACACCTCCTAAGCACTGTTACTTGGTATCCCACCAACACCTCCTAAGCACTATTACTTGGTATCCCACCAACACCTCCTAAGCACTATTACTTGGTATCCCACCAACACCTCTTAAGTACTGTTACTTGGTATCCCACCAACACCTCCTAAGCACTATTACTTGGTATCCCACCAACACCTCCTAAGCACTGTTACTTGGGTATCCCACCAACACCTCCTAAGCACTGTTACTTGGTATCCCACCAACACCTCTTAAGCACTGTTACTTGGTATCCCACCAACACCTCCTAAGCACTGTTACTTGGTATCCCACCAACACCTCCTAAGCACTGTTACTTGGGTATCCCACCAACACCTCCTAAGCACTGTTACTTGGTATCCCACCAACACCTCCTAAGTACTGTTACTTGGTATCCCACCAACACCTCCTAAGCACTGTTACTTGGTATCCCACCAACACCTCTTAAGCACTGTTACTTGGGTATCCCACCAACACCCTTTAAGTACTGTTACTTGGTAGCTCACCAACGCCTCTTAGGCGTGGATACAACCACCCTATGCTTAAGACCCCTTTATCTTTCTTAGTAAGAAATTGAATTTTATGCAGTGTTTTTATTAAGGATTTGCATGATTTCATCTCTAAAAAGGATACGCTTACATGACAAATTTACTTCTCGAGAGAGAGGGTTTAGTATAGTAAACAAAGAAATCAGTTATCTATTTTTGTTTGTTTGTTCACATAACTGACAAAGAGGCATTGGTAGGTTGTGGTTAAACATCTGTTTTTGTGTGTGTTGTTATACAGTTGTTTTGTAATCTATAGGCCTACTACACAAATGACACATTCTTTGATGTAGGAAGAATCCAGGTCACTTAAGCCTGATGTGTGACCTAAACGTACCCTTGAGAGATATTACGGCCCAGATACCTAGGGTTCAGTTAGTGTCGTGGGAGAGGCCTCAGGATAGTTCCACCGAGATACAAAGGAGCCTTTTGTGACGAAGAGTCGTAGGAACGAACTGGCCTTAGGCCGCTGAGCGCGGTCATACTCTGAGGTCACCATAACGGCTGGGGCTTGTTGAATGACCATCCACGAATTCCTGGCTAGACGTGATGGTGCAAAACATTTTCGAAGAGGTTTATATATCCCGAGTGGAGGTAGGTAATTTCTTTGAACGAGATAGTTATAAACATTATTATTAACAATCGTTAAGACGCCAATTATAAATATATGGGCGATAATGCGAGTGAATGCGTGTGTTCAGCGTAGATGAACTAGTGAAGTCATTTTTACTAAGGTTAACTGTTCCTTAGAAAGAAATAATGTATAGCCCATTAGCCAGGCATCTAAGAGACCAGCTTTACTTGGAATCGCACCACGTAGTATTAGTCTGATATTCAGCTAATTGACAATCCTGATACTCAGTTCTCTTCCCTTTACAACAACCATGACAACTACCCAAAACAGACACCCCAGACTTCTCTTGTGGTCCACGTCGATGGCAACCATGGAGCAGACGACATTAAGAGGACCGAGTATAGAACCTATTACCTATAATCTCCACAACACCTTGTCCCCATGTAGCCAGCTGGGATTTATACAGCTCTGCGCCACTAATATAGTGCCGACAATTCTTTTGTATTAGAGTGACAAGAATAGACAAATACCATTATCGCTACACAGTGTACTGTTAATTTAACTAATTTGGACACCTTAACATGCTCCAATAGTAATTTAACGGTAATAGTGTTTTTCAAAATATTCCTGAAGGAACTATCGTAGATAGACTTTAAATGCAGACTCTGAGTGAACGTTATCCTGTTGTTAGTCTTCAAAAATTGCTTATTATCCTCAAAAAAACTCTGCAATGCTAGTCACTGCACTGATCTACATTGTCAACTGATTCATGATTTTTTTGCTAACCATCCACGATCCATAATTTGTCACGGATTATCCCTCCATTCATGTGTGTGATGGTGCATCCTTTTGAACTCATCGACCTACCCTGACCGACTATTCGAGCACAATTTCTGTTCTCCAATATCACTTAATAAAAATTGTGTAAAGTAATTTTATTTCATTCAATTTTAACTTCATCCAACTAAAGAAAAGTAAATATAAATAACTAAGTGAGGTTCTAATGTTCGACACATAAAATATGGTTCTATCCCAATTACGAATTACAAGATTTGGTCGTCATAAATTGGTCCATGTTGAGGTCTAATCTATTACATGATAGCATCAGAGCAGATAACATGGTTTGTTCGTCCTTGTTATTATTTATAGGCGATTAAAATGGTAATATATACTTATATATAATGGATCTGCCAACTTTTTGCTCAGGTGCTAATCTTTTCTGAACACGACGAGTGGATCTGACCAAACTGGTTCAACTGCACGCTACCATCTCAACAGAAGTTACAACCAACCGTGCTGAGTACCCGTGAATCTTAAGCAATAATGGCTGAACCATTATTATGTTAAAGTCCTTGAAATGTCAAGATCACGCCAAAAATATTACTAGTAGAGACAACGCCTTATCTAATATGTCCGCTAACTACAACTTTTCCGTCTATAGCTTGTAAGGTCGACTGCTAATAAATTCAAAATAAGGGGGGGAGGGGGAGGGTGGAATTATAAAATATCACAAATATTAAAATATCTCAGTCATTTATCATCCAATACTCTTCGTTAATGTAGGCCTACTCTTGGAGTTTGACTTAGAGTTTAGAGCTTTTGTAATGAATTCACACCTGATTTTGTTTTCGAAGATTCTTCGACAGTAGTGTACAACCTTTATATCGAGTTAGGATAAAAATATCTAAATATTTTGATTTCTTAAATTTTTAATTCTAGTGTGTGACAGCATGACTTAGAATTCTTTGTCATGTGTAAATAGAAAATAGGAAAAATTACCGATAGAAATATTTATAGAAGAGCATTTAAGGGGTATGTTTATGAAGGATTTTTTATTTTTATTTTATTTATTTCAACGCCAGTGGCACTTTTAATTTACTATTCTAACGTTGTTATGGGACAATGGTTCAAACCCATCAAGGTAAATTTAGTAGGACCATCCGGGATTGGACTCCTGCATTGAAGTCAGGAGTGCTAACCGTTAGGCTAGCAAGAGGCCTAAATTACTTGGTTCAGAGGAGTATTTTTAGGATGGTTATCTATCTGCACTCGCGGCACATGAAGTGGAGGATCTACCAAGAGATACGGTTGGGAGGTTGGATTGGTAACTTTGCATTGGACGTGGGTGACTCAGCAAGAGATGGCGAATAAGAGATACGGTAGTCTTCTGAGTGATATATGAAGGGAATTATTGTTTCCTCTACGTCCGGAGAGTGTGGATGCAATACCAGTTTTGCTCACCAAGTTGTGTTTTGGGAGGGGACAGTAGACCACCACGTATCACGTATAAAGAGAGAGGGATGAGTGTGATTAAGTGGAGAGCTCAATTTGTCATTAAGTTGAAGGACTGAATTGAGGATGTCTTATGGGGAAGTACATTTTTGGAGATCAAAATGAATGTCGTTTAATTTTTGAATAATTTGTACGGTTCGAAGTTATCACTGACCTGATAATAGTGTGCAGCATTTTTTTGTCGTGCCACATAAACTGCGTGGATACTATCTTGTATTCCAGTTGTGTAAGGACATTTAGGAACGTTCTTACACAACTTTTTCAAAATAACAAAGATTTGATTACGTGGTTCAATCTTTGTTAGTCCCATGACAATTTTCTACCTGTTTCCATACTACATGTTTTTAAAAATAAATAAACAAGAGATAACTGAACGCAAAAATTGATTAAAATACGAGAGAAAACCGATAAATAATCCATTGTCGAATATAAAGTTATGAAAAAATGTGTCTAATAATTTCCTTCTGGTAAATTGTGTGAAGAATTGAGTTTCTCAAAACTCGCCACTTTCTACAAATATTTTAAAATGTAAATTTTGAAGCTCACGAGACTTGAGGAAAGTTATTCTGCAAGAACACCGCGGTTACTTATTCATTCTATATTTTAGAAATACGTGGGAGTAGAAGAAGAAAACAGCTATCGATAAAAATACTAAAAAATAAATTATTAAAGTCAAAAACATTAGCATATTTGTATACTAATTTACTTTTATAGATAATCCTTAAACGTGACTATGAATAATGGATTTTGATTGGTTTGAATATATCAATATTAAGCTTCTGTTAACTAATTCCACTTTGGCTTGTTAAATATAAAATGTGAGCTCCTTATGATTTTAAAATATCAACAATCTTAGCAACCACTTACAGAAATCTCCTGATCCCTTCAGCACGATTCGAAACGCATTAACTTCTTGTCGGCTTTATTAACTTTATAGCATACAACAAAATAGTCGTTGTGACTCAAACTGTAATAATATACAGGCTCATCTACAAACATATTTATTCTCACGTGAACACTTTGTCTCGGCCTTTGAAACTGAGGATAAGCACCTATATTAGTTGGTTTTCTAAAATAAATCTCTCTCTCAAATTATGTTTTATTCATACACTTTATACAGCCTGTAATTTTAGTTTTGAAATATTGTCATATATTAATAAAACTAAGATTTAACATTCACAAAATGATCTACTGCTAAATAATGCTTTTAACTAATTTATTGCAATAATGTAAGATTGTCTTGAAAGGAATTTTCCAACCTTCAGATAATGTCCAACTTGTCAATATTTCCGCGCATATGCTATGAGGCTCACAATAAGTTTGCGAAATAGAGGTTCAGGAACAGCTTACATTCACAAAGTTGTGGAAAGGTTGAGGTACCATTAGTTGAGGTATAATTTAACAGGCCATTAGCATTGACTTTAAACGATAATTATTGGACTTTATAACCATAAATCTCGATAAAATTGCGTTTCTGTGGCCACAGGCTACTTTCTGCAGAAGTTCACTTACCAGCCAAGAACACTCATTAACATTAGCACTCGCCTATTTAGTATACTATTTGAAGAACCCACCACCCAACCAAATCTACGTATTCATGGATACACTCACCCAACCAACCAGAACAACTAAACGTATGACTTGATGAACCCACTGGTCCACCAACCTCCACTCAACGTATGCATTGACGAGACCTCCCACTTAGCGAACGTCTTGATGAAACCACTAGTCCACCAACCTCCACCCAACGTATGCATTGACAAGACCTCCCACTTAGCGTACGTTTTCATGGACCTACAAGTCCACTAACCTTCACTCAACGTATGCATTGACGACACCTCCCACTTAGCGTACGTCTTGATGAAACCACTAGTCCACCAACCTCCACCCAACGTATGCATTGACAAGACCTCCTACTTAGCGTACGTTTTCATGAACCTACAGGTGCACTAACCTCCACTCAACGTATGCATTGACAAGACCTGCCACTCAGAGTACGTCTTGATGAACCCACTAATCCACCAAACTCCACCCAACTTGTGCATTGACTAGCCAATCCACACAGCGTATGGCTTGATGAACACATCGTTCCACCACTAGTCCACCAACCTCCACCCAACGTTTGCACTGACGAGACCTCCCATTTAGCGTACGTCTTGATGAGCGCACTAGTCTACCAACCTTCACCCAACGTATGCACTGACGAGGTTTCCCACTCAACGTACGTCTTGATGAACACACTAATCCACCAACCTCCAAACAACATAAGCATTGATGAGTCTCTCCACTTATCGTACGTCTTGATTAACCTACTAGTCCACCAACCTCCAACCAACGTACATAGTAATGAGTTTCCCTCACAGCGTACGTCTTGATAAGCCCACTAGTCCACCATTATCCAACTAACGTACGTATTAATGAGTTTTTCCTCACTGCGTACGTCTTGATGAGCCTACTAGTCCACCAACCTCCAACCAACGTACGTATTAATGAGTTTTCCCTCACAGCGTACGTCTTGATAAGCCCACTAGTCCACCATTCTCCAACCAACGTACGTATTAATGAGTTTTCCCTCACAGCGTGTGTCTTGATGAACCTACTAGTCCATCAACCTCTTACTTAACACAACATAAGTATTGACGAGCCTCCCCAATCATAGCACGTCTTGATGAACCCATTGGTCCAACAACCTCCACCTAGCGTACATATTGATGAAGCCACTCTCTCGCCGGATGTATTGACGGACTTTTCCAACAACCCAGCTTACACCTATTGGACCCATTCCTCCATTAAATATAATTCTTGACAAGCCTTCCACGTATTACTGAGGACCACTCCCACCCAATATATGTCTAATGGATCCACTCGTCTGCTTGATGTACATCCTGACAAGCCCTACATAGGTTACTCAAGAATATCCAGTCTATAGCATTTGTTTTATTTTATAATTTTCTTATTCATTGCCTTGTCCATTTTTCACATGAAGGAAATCAGTTTGGTTTATTTACTTCCGCTTCCGTTTCTGTTTCACTTAGCTAATTTTAGTTTATTTGTTTTTATTGTACTGGTAATTCTTAGAATTTTACTTTCCTAAGTATTGTGATCGTCCAAAAAATGTTATTTATAAGTTGGTCTAAAAATCCATTTTAGGGTCTCTTGAACCCAAAAAAGTGTGTGTTTTTTTTAAAAGTATTGATTTCTGTACGTATGTGTGTATGCAGTTCGCTGGAGACCAAACGGATGGATCAATTTTTTGAAATTTGAAATTTTTGAAATATCTGCCAATATCTCCAGACCATTTTTAATTTTTGTTGTTGAAATTTTATTTTTTTTTAATTTTTATCGGGCGAAAACACTAAAAGATGGAAATTTATCAAAAACGGCTCTAACGATGTAAATTACAAGTTAAAATATTTTAATAAAAATTGCATGTCTTTAACTTGGCTAGTTTTTGAGTTATGACATAAAATGTTTTTTGAATTAAACTAGTAATTTTTAAAATTTTGATTTTTTAGTGTTTAATATGGGGGAAAGTTTGTGCCAATTCTATGGAACCATTTATTTACAATGAAATACTGATAACAGATAACACGTGTATTTGATATGGTAGTTTTTACACATTTAAATATCAGTGGGCTGTAGCCTTGATGTCGAGAGGAAAATGCTTTCCTAGGTAAAAAGGGTGAGTTTTATACTTTCATTAGTGCACTGCTTTCAAATTGCCTTGCGGTGGAATTAATTCAATTGTTTTAACGCTGCACTTAGCTGAACAGTGCTTTAAATTTACGAGACCCACGCCATCAATATTTATGGTTCTCGGCTGATAGTTTGAGGATGAAATGTGGTTTAAAGATCAGTTTCTTTAAGGTAGTTTATTGCAAAAAGTTAAACTTAATGCCAGTTCCATTTGCATTTTACAATATCCGAAACAGAAAACAAGAATAAAAAAGGGCGAAGAGTGCGACAGGTGGAGAAGGTTGAAGACCTGGGAACCAGTTCTGACTCGCCAATGGGCGAACTTTTGTTTTTGGGATCATATATCTTTCCCTGACCTTATAGACATTTTTCCAGTTGAAGAAAATCTCCGGGAATTAAATACCACTTTGCGCCACTGGCAAAAAAGCTTCATCATCACAAAAACCGGATTCTGTATCTAATAAAAATTGACTACTCCTTTTTCAGGATTCTGAAGTAAATAAAACATATAAAAGAACTTTGTTAAATAACGATATGTATTGATTATAAAATGACATAACAAAAGCTATAATAATAATTATGTTGTAAAGAAAGTCAAGTTTTAGACCGTGGAACTGCTTCTTAAATTTTACACTAAACATTGCCAGAAATGAAAACATTTAAGATATTCTAAACATAGCTAGGGAGTTTTAATATTTTGTAAAAAAATGTTTTTTCCTTAAACCCTCCCTAACGTCGAATTGGACCATCTTTACTGAAAAATATGTCACATACTAATGAGGGTGACTCATTAAAACAACTCATTTAAAAAGCACTAAACTTATTGAAAGAAAACAATGTCATTACCTCTGTTTTAAAAAAGAAAAAAAAGAAAAAAGAATGCACCCTTAAAAATATTATAAATTGTTCATTCCAATATCTTGTAAAATATTTTTTGTACATATTGATTGATTAATTAAATTTAAATCTTTTCGCTTATGTTATAATGGAATCTATGTTTTACTTTTTTTTTATTTGCGGATGTTATATTGGTAATTTATTCAATGGAATTATGTTTCAGAAAGCATAAACAGCCACGAATTGTATCCCTAAATCATATTAACCCAGGTGGTACATATTTTAAAACATTTTTGACATCTTATAAACAAAAACAAAAATGTATAAAAGACAAGTGATACAATAATATTAACAAGCAACATAATTGCATCTATGTTTATTTTTATCTTTATTACATCATCATGATATTTAAATATGGGACTAACGTAATTGAAATAATTATATTCCATTGCAAATAAAATAATTTTAGATTAAATAAGATACAAAAAATAAATAATAGAAAAAGATGTGAACTAACTAAATGTTTTTACAGTGATTTAAACCAAATTTAAATATATATATATTTTTTTTTTCCTAGGAATAAAAAAAATGCAAAACTCACAAAACCGGTGATGAGGAAGTCCATGGTGCTCTGCGAGGGAACTGCGGTGGCAGAATGGCCAAGGATATTCAACAATCGGCTTGTCGACCAATGGACGAGCGCGATACAGGCAGCCAACCAATCACTGACGATTTGAGGACTCGCAGTGTTCTTATTTATCTCACTGGTATTTACCAGCAAATTTCGCTACTGTTGGCATATATGCCGAGAAGTTATTGAATTCTTTTATATGGTGAAATGTTTTCTTTTGAGATATCTTTTCCTCGACCCTCAGCTGTTTGAATTCCCTGAATTTGGAATTGTTCGAGAAATATTTGTTGTAATAGCAAACTGTTGTGTAATTAGTAAAGATTTATCAGTTTAATCTCTTTAAAAAATCAATGGAATAAATAAACATCATGGTAGTAAATTTTCAAATGTAAAAATAAACATCAACAATTCTCCATTTACCATATTGAATAGAACATATACATATTGTCCCATACATAAAAATACACAAGTCATACAATTAAATACCTATATTTAGAATCTAAATTTAAAATGCATTGTTTTATAATGTGGCTCACGCACGTACTACGTATACATAATTAATTATTGATAGTGAAACAGTTGAAACGCATGTTGGTATTTGTTTGGTTTACTATCTCTTGGCAAAAAAAAAAAAAATAAACAAATAAATAAATAAAAAAATGTTTATGGTCTAATAATCCCTTCTGTATATACGTTATTTATGATGGCAAGAGTAAAATTATCTACCCATTATGATAAAACATGGTGTGCCTCAGGGATCCATTTTAGGACCATCAATGATTTATTTTTATATGTTTTAAGAAATACTATATTTTATGCTGATGACAATTTTTTTGTGGTAGTCATACTGACTATGCCACTACAAACATTTGGTTAGAAACCTACTTGAAATTGCTTATCTGTGCTTTATAATAACAAACTTATTTTAAATGAGTTGAAAACTTAAGCTATTACCTTCAGCTTAAAATGTGATTTGTATAGGAGCCCTGTGAAGTTTTTAGGTGTTTATTTATAAAGTAAGCTTGTCTGGGATGAGAATGTAATATGTTATGCACTAGATTAAGCAGACTCATATATATATAGTAAGAAAATTGAAAATGAGTTGTAATATGATTTTGAGAGGGTAGCCTACTAGCATCCATTCCCACCTCAAGTCTTAGGAGACACTCATGTGGGTCTAACAGGAGAGCTATTGCAAAAGAGAGCCATTCATGACTTAAGTGGAGCTGGATGGCTTGAACTTTGTAGGCCTCTGTTTTGTTTTCAGATAAAAATTCCAAGTTATGATTATAATAAATATACAGGGTGAGTCTCTACTGACACCATTAATTTTACCTGTTTGTTGTACTCACAAAAAGGAACAAAAAAGTCCATATTAACCTGTGTCCGATTCTCAACTGTTTGGCTGTAAGGGCTCATATTGTGTGTTTTTAATATTACTTGACATTAACTCACTGATTGAGCTACAAAAACCAAAGCAAACCACCTACCAGATTCTTATTAATACCATTAAAAAGATCGTTAAATTCTCTATAAATGTCAATTATTTTTTCAAGCAAACGTAAATAAAAACTAGATTTCCTAGAGGAAGTTTATTAAACAAATATGCAACATGTATTTTTCTCCAATTGTTTAAGGCCCCATATCAGCACATAAATGTAGTCTAATTTAATGTAAAGTTAAGTAGAAAACCTTTCTCACAAATAAGCTTGGAATAGATGTACAATTTAATTGGGTTGAATATCATGAAACCAAAAATAACACCTAAAATATTTCATAAAACATGGTTTATTCGGTTGTACTTAACAAACAAATTGTCAGTCTTTACAAAATAAAAACATAATAACTGTAATATTTAGATAATCATGCTTTATTATAACAAAAACTACTTTAATAAGTGCTCAATATGTCCACCATTTTCCCTTATGCAGGTACGGACTCGGTTCCTCAACTCCCTTACACTTGCCTTCAGATTGATTTCATTTCTAATGCGTCTAACAGCCCTCACGATTCGAAGTCTCAATTCTTCGGCTGTTTGTACTGTACTTCTGTTCACTTCTTACCTCAAAGAACCCCAGACGTAGTAATCAATAGGGTTGAGGTCAGGGGACCGTGGTGGTTAAGCAACAGCACATGTTGAAGTGTGGTGGTGCTCCATCTGCCTGGTAAATAAGGCGCTGACGCAATTCCAACGGCAAGTCTTCGAGAAGGTCTGGTAGGATAATATTTAGTAATTGAAGGTATTGAACTCCAGTTAATGATGTAGGGAGATCAAGGTAGGGACCTATCAGCTTGTCCCCTATCAGTCCAACCCACACGTTTAATTAAAACCTAGTATGGCTCCGTGATTCACGACAAAGATGTGGGTTTTCAGTGTCATATAAGTGATCATTGTAGTAGTTAAAAACACCTTCTCGTTTAAATGTAGATTCGTCTGTCCACAAGATTGTTTTAAGAAAATCTGTAAAACCCATTGACAAAATTGACGTCTCAGAGGAGGGTCTCTGGGTTCAATTGTCTGGACACGAGTAAAGTGTGTCTCAACCTCAACCCTATTGATTACTGTATCTGGGGTTCATTGAGGTAAGTAGTGATCAGAAGTATAGTACAAACAGCCGAAGGATTGAGACATCGAATAGTGAGGGCAGTTAGACGCCTTAGAAATGAAATCAATCTGAAGGCAAGTGTAAGGGAGTTGAGGAACCGAGTCCGTACCTGCATAAGGGAAAATGGTGGACATATTGAACACTTATTAAAGTAGTTTTTGTTATAATAAAGCATGATTATCTACATATTACAGTTATTATGTTTTTATTTTGTAAAGACTGACAATTTGTTTGTTAAGTACAACCGAATAAACCATGTTTTATGAAATATTTTAGGTGTTATTTTTGGTTTCATGATATTCAACCCAATTAAATTATACATCTATTCCAAGCTTATTTGTGAGAAAGGTTTTCTACTTAACTTTACATTAAATTAGACTACATTTATGTGCTGATATGGGGCCTTAAACAATTGGAGAAAAGTATATGTTGCATATTTGTTTAATAAACTTCCTCTAGGAAATCTAGTTTTTATTTACGTTTGCTTGAAAAATAATTGACATTTATAGAGAATTTAACGATCTTTTTAATGGTATTAATAAGAATCTGGTAGGTGGTTTGCTTTGGTTTTTGTAGCTCAATCAGTGAGTTAATGTCAAGTAATATTAAAAACACACAATATGAGCCCTTACAGCCAAACAGTTGAGAATCGGACACAGGTTAATATGGACTTTTTTGTTCCTTTTTGTGAGTACAACAAACATGTAAAATTAATGGTGTCAGTAGAGACTCACCCTGTATATTGCAATATTTGATAGAAATTAAGAACATGGGATTACTCTTGAAAAAATCCAGCATGTACATGACGATGAAACTAGAAATAATTTTAACTTGTACATGGATATATACTATAGACTCAGCAAGGCCCTTACATATGTTTTTTTTTCAGGAAAAAGAAATTTCAACTGCTTTCCATTCATAGAGATTTAATTTATCTCTGTCAAAATATGAATTTTCTCATGCCATGAAGTCTTGGCTCCTGGACCACCACTAATATAACCTCAAAGAATTAGAGGAGTCTGACCTTTCAAGCACTGTACATTGCATATAATTTAATTATAATAGTAGATTATTTTCACAAAGTGTGAGCTTTTTATATTTCCTGACTATAACTTATACATTGCCATGTTTTTAGTAGCTTGTGCATGGTATCCATACTGTATAGCTAAACAAAGTTTTGCTGCACGTATTTTTATTTACTTATTGTCTTTTTATCATTGTACATACTTTGATGATATTTATGATGCATGGAGTTTTTTGAAATAAATATTGCATGAGTTTGCTGAATGTATTTTTATTTATTTATTCTATTTTTAGCTTTGTGTCTACTTTATAACATTTTATGTAAGGTTTGACGTCTAATGGAATATGCATATGAGGCATGACAGATGCTAATAATAATTTGCTGCTGTATTATTATTATTATTTTATATTACCACGTAATATAATTTGATAAACTGTGTTTAGACATAGCCTATTATAATGCTGTACTGTTTAATGGCCAAATAGAGTCACTTGAATCACTTTGTGTAGCCTACTCTTTAAAGGCAGTTGATGACGTTTGCAGTTCTATCATTCATAAACCATATAAAATTGGCTGTATAAGTCTCAATTTTATGTAGATATGAATTTATGTTTGTCACCCTTAAAAAAAAAAAAGTCTTGTGAAGAAACTTTTCATTGGTTGGTGCCCCAACATTTCCCACACGTTTGTTTAACTCCTCAACGTAAACATATACTTCCAACATACGTTACATTTTCTATCTAGCCAATCGAATTTTGGTTTCTTATCCCCTCCCTCAATGGCGATTCAGTATTTGTATTTATGCTTAGTCTTTAGCATGGTGTGATTAACTACTATTTGTATTAAAATGAAGCCCTTCTATCACATAATTCTTAGTTTGGCCCATCCTTCATCTGTTGAACATAAATGTCTTTTTGTACCACCTACAACTTCCTAGCCCATCTCAGAAAAACGGTGTAAATTCTTTTAGTGGGATGAGCTAGACGTATGAAAGCCCACACATCCCCCCCACCACAGTCATGGCCATCTTTATTACGAGTGTATCGTGCTGTCTTTTGTATGAATGGTATACTACCGTCGAGAGAATAAATAATAAAGGTATTTTGTAGCCCTTCCATTCTCTCCTGTGACATAAGTTGTATTCTTATTAGGCATAAATTGCATGCTTGTATTTTTTTTTATTCTTCAGAGTGTGTATGTTTTATTATAGGTTATGTCACAGTATTTCTTGACAATTTTACAATTTTTTTCATAAAATATAGCTTTGCTGCTTAGCTGTTAAATAAAGATAGATTGTTTACTTGATTTTATCTGGAATAAAGTAACTTACAGTTGTTTTAATAAATAAACAATCATCTAGTCACATCAATAAACTTAAAGGATATGATTTGGACTTAATATGCACACAAATCAGCTGGTCACAGTTGCAATTTTTCAGCTCTGACATTTGAGAGACGTAGGTAGGTCGGAAAATGAATCGAATTCCCTGTTCCCATTTACAAGTTCAGGAACTAAATATATAAAGACAATCTTTTATATAATTGAAATGTGTAAAAATATCAAGTGAATCCATTTGCTACTTATCGAGTTTTGTTTACAAAACATACGGAAGTTTGATTGTTAATTAGATAGTTAGCTATTTAAGACAATATTACTCGTTCAACAATCATGAAGTTCACCGTGTTAATTATAATATCTAATTATTTTATTCAATGTTGTTAAATTTAAAAACAATTATATTTTACAAATAATTTGCAAAACAATCCTACATAAGTTTAAGTCTGAGCGTGGGATTTTTTAAAATTTTTTTATTTATTCATAAAACGCCGATCGTCAAGATATGGGCGAATATGGATTTCGAATGAGTGTGATGAGTGTAGATGAGCGAATGTAGTCATTGTTACAAACTAAGGCCGACTATTCCTTAGAAAGTGTCATTAATTAATAGCCCAATGACAAATGAACAGCCGATGATTATCAGCTGATCCTTCTCAAAATGTATTGACTCTGATTGGGATCGAAATGAGAACCTTTAGCACATGAAGCTGGGATTTGTGGTTTAGCATATGATTAAAAAAGCTCAGTGATTACCTGGAAGTGTATTGTATCTACACTTTAACACTGTAATATATTACATGCACTAGAATATGACATATATGACAAAGTAACAAATAAAGTTTAAAGTATATCTGACAATGGATGGGTCAGAGAATGTCAAAAGCAACATGCTATCGTGCCCTGAATTAATGAGTGATGTCGAGCCTTAAAACAAACATGCCAACGGAAGTACTCAGTTGAGTCATGGACAAACAATGGCAGAGGCACATGCCTGCTGGATTACATGTCCGTTAAGTGGCCGAACAAAAACCCCAAGTTCAAGGACACCTGAGGAGGCAGTGAGTACAGTAACTACTTGTCTAAGACAGTACAAGTTGTGTGATTTTAGGTTACAGATTTATCTTGAAAGTTGTGAAGTACATGGGCGAACAAAAATTCCAAGTTCAAGGACAACTGAGGAAGCACTGGGTAGCCATTTTTTCTAAGACAGTAAAAATTGTGTGAATTTAGGTTACAGATTTCTCTTGAACTTGGTGAATTACATGGTCGAACAAAAACCCCAAGTTAAAGGGCGCCTGATACACCTGAGGAGCAACTGAGTAACCATTTGTTTAAGAGAGACAATTCGTGTGACATTAGGTTGCATCTCCGTCTTTTTCCTGTTGGATTACTAGGTTGTTCAAAGACCGAACAAAATTCCTAAGTTCAGGGTCACCTGATAACCTTAGGAGGTACCGGGTATCCATTTGTCCAAGACAGTACAAGTCGTGTGAAGTTAGATTAAAGATCTGTCTTCCATCAAATCGTTGTTGACTGAACGAAAATCTTAAGTTCTGTCCTTGTGAAGTTTTTAAGTTATCAAGGGGAAGCCCTTGATACACCTGAGGTAGCACTGGGTGACCAAAAACTTGTAAAATAGAAGAAAACACCTTGTGTGGTGTTGAGTCTGAAAAATAATCTTTGTTTGGATTAAGAGCCCCCAGCGTCCTTTCCATATCAACACAGTTCACATAATGAAAAGTTCATTACTAAGGTTCATATGGACCAGAAGGACCTCTCCGAAACATCTACACTGAAACTGAATCGTGAGTAAAATTCACATATTTTGTAAGGAATCTTACTTATCAACTGCGTCCAGACGCATTCTTGAATGTACAGTTGGTGGTTTCTGTAAAATTTCACAATTCCTCAAAAAATCTGTTGTAAGACTATAGGTCCCTAGTTTGTTGCATTTAAATGATAAAATGCTGTGATACTGCTTTATAAATCCTTACAAATTCCTCTCAATCCATATAACCTCAAATAACCCTCATACCTCTGGGACAGTTGTAGGTTCTGTGTAATATTTGTCATGATGCTCAACTATTTTAACTACTTGGAAAATCAACGACTAAAGTTTACACATGCTACATGCATTAGAGGTGAAATTTCAATGAAAACCTTCTCAAAACATTGACAAAAAATCATAGACATATCTTCAATTTCATTTTTAACAACTAGTTAGGAGTATCCTGAATCCATTAAAAGTCCTTATTGCACCTATTCGAATCACACTGTCCTGATTCGTCTTTAACTCCTTTTGATGAAGAATACATAAAACTATTTAAGATCAGGATGATAATCAACAGCTGGTTGCACGGATGCATTGTGATTCGGAGAAAGGCCAGGTCCCTGACTACTCCTAGCTCGTTCAAAACTGTATTACATGGTTTGAGGTTGGGGAAAAAAAATGTACTGGGAATTAAAGCTTAACTCTTCAATCATTTTCATGCATTAAAGCTTTAGAGAATGGAATTATATTTAACGTAAATCACACTAAACAAGCTTATAAATTGCCCATCGATATAAATAATCAAGACGAGTGGAAGTGGACAATTTAAAATTGTATTTTGAAACTAAGCAAAAGCATTGTTTGGCTCCAATTTTTGAACTAACAAAACCATTTAGCAAAAAGGATTTAGCTAAGGAATCATGTTTAAGTTTACAAGAAAGTTTTTATTTGATTTTTGAAAACAATTTATATGAAATGTAGCTAAACTTCTTGAAGTGCTGATTGATAAGAATTTATAATTCGATCGACAAGTTAATGATGTGTATAAGAATAGCAGTTCTGCAATGTTTGCACTATAACTGTTATCAAAATGTTTTTATAACATAATTATTTGACTGTTACATCCTTACCACTATAAACTACGTCTTAGTCAACGGTGATCGGTCATCACTCTGGGTAGTGATGAACTAGTAGTCATCACACCGGGAACGGTTCATAAGGATTTAGAAGAAAATCATCAAATTGAGCCTTAGAGATTAAGATACAAAACATATTAGTTTTCCTTTCCTTTCATATGGAGTTCTGGGGATATGGAATCGAGAAAACAACATTCTTATTCAATTTACAAAACAGTCTATAAGAATAATATTTAAAAACCAAAAACATTTTCGCCGTAAAATTTTTCAACAAATAATATACCAACCTTCCAAATTTACATTTTTATTCGACAAGAGCCTTGTACAGCATCAATATAACCTCAGGGAGAGAAGCTGAATTAGCACGGTAAAGCATAAAACAACGTTTTATGAAACACATTTTACTTTCAGTACAACCCAACCCTACAGCGACCTGCGAGGAAACATACGAAGTGTGCGTAGAATGAGTTATTTTGTTAAGCGAGTGAAGAGCTATTTATTAGCCCACTCCTCTTAAGTGTTGGAAATTTGTTGATGATTATGTCATAAACTAAACCACGTATTATGTGTATAGCAGATCTTGTTTTAAGAATTGTTATAATTTATTACTTACTAAGAAACACCCCTGCACGATTCGCGTGCCAACCCCGGCTCTCGCTGCGCTTGATACATCTCGGCCTTCGGCCTCGGCATATGAGTTTTGACTAAAAATAAGCAGATTAACTGTATAACGTAAAATCACAATATTAATATTAAATTTATTTACAGTGGCTCACTCACACTACTTGCGTTGCTAAATACTTATATTTATTAGTTAAACACCCAGTGGTATCACTTCGCCTATTTCAAACGCGTTCATTTCATTTCTATATGTTTAAAAACTGAATTTTACTAGTAGAAGATCACTGAAGATGCACTCTTAATGCATCAATAGAATAATGTCAATTATACAAAATAAACATGTTTATTTATTTACAAAGCAGCTGTTATTAATTCACTAAAATCAACCCAGTGTTATTCATATGAAAAAAAGAAAATTTTGAGGGGTTGTTTGTAATACTCCTTAGGAATGGAATTTCGAAAAATCCTTTCTTAGTGGGTCCTTTCGATACTAAAGCTAACTTCCTTTAAAATTTCGTGTGAATCCGTTCGGTGGTTTTTGATATTTAATGATGGGTGAGTTAGTCAGTCAGTCATTGGTATTTGGCTTATATATTTATATTATAAAATGTATGAATCATGATTTATTACCTAACATGACGCTTTGCTACAGTACTGTAACTGTGTGTGTGTGTGTGTGTGTGTGTGTGTGTGTGTGTGTGTGTGTGTGTGTGTGTGTGTGTGTGTGTGTGTGTGTGTGTGTGTGTGTGTTTTGTTTTTCTATAAAGGAGCTTTGTTTGAACGATATATGAATATACGCCAGAATGTAGCAATGAACAATAGATTTTATGTATATAATTTATACTTTGGAAGTTCCATTTCAAAGCCATCTCATTTGAACGATAAGTACCTGATTTTCAACCTGCTTCCTAAGAGCATCAACGAGCCCGTCATTTTAACTTAATAAACTTAATTTAAAACTCGACTAAAACGCCTTTTGGTATCAAAATTTTACTAGGTCATATCGCACCGCTGGGAATAAGGAAGACAAATGTCATAACTAGAATTAACACTAATTCAAATGTGACAACTTTTATTGAATGAATGAACAGTTTATGTGTTTGAATGGTGTATCGAATAGCATATTACATTAATGACGTTTGCAATACAGTGTTAAATATGTCATAATGCAATAAATATGTATTATTATTTATTGACGTACCTATCTGTCAGTGAAGTACAGAAGCCCTCTATGTACGTACAAAATTACGTAAACATATCAACAAGAAGACGCTTCTCAGTCTGCATAAGATGTAGATCACTGATAAAATAGTTCCATGATTTTCTTCTTAATCTCCCCATAATTCTTGTTCATGTAACTTAAATTATTATTAATAATAAAAAGTGTTTTGCAAAATTAATTTACTACAAAGTATTGATATTACAATCCATCTCCACCACCATGCACCAGTGGCTTCAAAGCACGCGTGAAACGAACGGACCAAGTGCTTTACTTGCTGCAGTAAGTGCAACTCCTAACTCACCCGATACAAACAAACAGGATCCTCTCCGAGCTGGCGATCCATAAGGCCTTCGACCTTGCTTCTGCCCGATCTAATAGCCACACGCTTCGGCGAACTTAACGCTGCAATGCGATAAACGACGTAACAAGATGCCGTGACAGGGCGGGGACTCTACCCGGACACGCAGACGCGTGGGAGTGGTAACAGAAGAGCTTGGAGAGGCATGTTTTTTTTGCGTCTTGTATATAAATAAAGCAACATTTGTGGGTTGTTTTCAATTTGATGATGGGTACATGCGTAATTAATTGTCTTTAAGTGAGAAAATTTGGCAATTATAAATTCTGTCATTTGCTTAAACGTACATTCTTAATCAATACTAATCACGAAATTTCCCGAACCATTGAATAGATTTTGATTATATCCGGAAGGAAGTTAAATTTTGTATCATAAAGGTCCATTAAGAAAGGATCTCTTGAAATTCCATTTCTAAAGGTTAGAAGTAGTTTCTCTTATTTTCCATAAGAGTGATATTGGCGTAACTGTTATCCTATCTTCTAAAACAATTGAACCATTTAGTTCACCCAATTTCTGAACTTATTACTTGACCGATTTTGATAAAATTTTTTATTCTAAAGATAATATAATTTTTTAAAGTCGTAATGGAGCTAGATTTTTTAAATTCCCATAGGTTTTTGTCCTACACCACGTACAAGTTGCAATGTTTGTCTGCGTGTATGTTATCATCGGCCGTTAAATAAAATGAAAACATTTGAAATAGGCTTGATAGTGACATTGGTTGTTTATAATTATTATACTATAAATAGAGTGAAAATCAAGTGAGTGAGCTACTCTAATTGAATTTAAATAAAATGATTTTACTTATTACATTTTAATTAATAATATATACAGTCAAAAGTTATATAACAAGGCTAAAGCGCAGCGAGTGATAGGATTGGCACGCGAAGCGTGCAGGGGTGTCGCTTAGCCTATCATTAAAAAGGATAACCAATTAGAATACTCTTAAAAACACAAAAATCGTGCATAAGCGAAATCATCAACGCTATCCGAATCCAACGTGATAGAACAAAATCAACATTTTCTTGTAGTCACGTCTCCCCTGCAAGATGTGACGGCGCTGGATAGGCAATATGGGTACAGGATTCCTTCCCCCGTGTATGTGAATTGCCTACACAGCGCCTAGTTTTACTCTTTTTCGTGCAACTGATATAGTCTAATAAACATGACACAAAAGCTCGGATTATTTGGTTTTCATTGCAAATTGTTTAAGGTCATTTCTACTAACTCTAACATAATTGCACTACTTTGCATCCCTATAAAGGAAACTTTTAGTGCTTTTTGGATAACTTTCTTATCTAGGGGAGCGGCAGCAGGCTATTCTTTTAAAACTATGTGATGGTTTAAAGAGAACCACTGAAGGAAGGTTAAGCAAGCATAGAGAACCACAACGTCGCGAAGCAATGGTTGTCGGAGAGTATTGTATAAAACATGAGTGTATAAGTAACACATGATACATAACATTAATTTAATGCGTATTAACGTATAACCAAACTAAATTATCGTTCACATATTAAATCCAGTACCTACAAGTTTTCTTCTGGAAAATAGTTTATTTGTAATTTACTAAAGATTATAAATATTTCATTCATACTACCACGATTCCAGTCTAAATTGGCTAAACTCAGTCATGAGTTACTTTGTCTAGAATTCGCTTTAAGCTGTTCTGTAATAAACTTATTTTGTAAGGATAAAAGTTCACCAACAATTACAAAAAAATTAATAAAAAGAGAAAAGACGGTTAATTTAAAACATATATAAAAACAAAAGCACTAAAAAATTATATAAATTAAATTAGTATCCTCTTTGCAGAAGAGGTAGCACTGTAATTTTAATATTGCAAAATAAAACATTCTAGAATTATTGGGTCACTAAACAAACCAACCAATTAGTATAACTGGGCCGGGTGCAACATTTTCTGCGTGTTAGATTTAGCACAAGTAGGATTTCCAGTGGAAAAAGGGTATCTTTCCACCGCTGAGCTGCCTTACTTCACGGGGCGTTACTAACTTCCGTGTCAAGTTTTCAACTTAGTTTTGTTGAAAATAACTATAACGAACTGTAAAAGTTTTCTTAAGTGTTATTATTTATTGTTTCCATTATTATTCATAGTGTTATTGCTAGTATTAATTGTTGTTTGAATTCTAAATAATATTTAATTTAGTCGTTCTAAGCTTGCTTGATTCGTTGGTTTTAATCAAACCAACTAATGGTCACTGATGTTAATGACGTTAAAAGGGCCGGGGATTATTATTGCGCTGTCAGCACCAACCTATCACTTTGGTTGCCATGACAAATTTTAAACGTAATTACACAGTAGGGTGAAAGTAGTTCTATATCTTAATTGTACCACTCTGTACATCTCACTCACACAAGTGCCTTAGGAAAGTATTTTCTGAACGGCCATTGTATAATCTCTAATTCAAGAGATGCATTTGGAAAGGTTCATTTGAATGACTGAAGAAAAGTCAAACTCGACCTCTGAACTTAACTCCAACAATCTTCCAAATACTACTAGAATTAAATCTTTCTGACATATATAGAGATATGATATTTAAAGCATGAATGGGGCTTGAACTAAAAGTTTAGATTATTGTACCAAGAATCTATCATAAGACACGTGACTTTGAAACTGACCACAACCGACTTCTTCAGGCAGAATAGGTTCATAATGAAGGAAAAACAGAAATTGCTATGCTATTTTGAAATTTAAGTGCCTGTTACACCTGTCTCTATATTGCATTTGATTCTTCATGGCCCAATCGTAAATTTTAAATAAGATTGTAGCTTTATTAATGAATATACGATTTTAAACTGAACCTTTAATGGAAGAGGACAAGATTGCCTAGTGTCCCTCTGAGACAGATTAAAAAACAACTATTTGGTTCATTTCAATATAAGAAGAAATCTTGTCCTACAAAGAATGATACAGTTTGAAATACATGTTTTAAAAATAAAAAAAAATGTGAAACGTTTTTAAGTAAAGAAATATTAAAATGCTAAACGCGGGAAGACTCCAATGTTTGAGAAGTATCGTTAGAAACATTATATACGATGGATGAAGGTGAGAGCTCCTTGGAATCACACACTCTAAGCATATCGTGTGGTTTCGAAGGCATTGCTACACGTCAAGTAACTTAAAATAATTAATATTGTAAATAAAGTTTATCTGATATAGTTTATCTGAAGTATTTTCAACATGACGATCGGATTATCGATATATCATAAACAAAGTACCGAACTAACGATATTATCGAAAGAAAATAATGATATATCGGGTAACCGATATATCGAGTTGTAATTAATTATTCTGTTTAAAATTATGCATTCTTGTCATAAACAGAAAAAAAAAAAAAAAAACACATTGAATGTAAAAATTAAATACATTTATCTACACAAAACAATTTTTGGTCTGTGGGGTTGAATGAAAACAATCAATATAAGAATAATTATACCTTTAGTTGTGTTGATTATAATAAATAAGTAATTAACTAAATTTTAGTGTTTTAACCTCATGAAAAAAAGTAAATAAAGTTCCTTTATTTTTTCAATGCATATTTTATATGCATAAGAGGCGATTTCAATGTTTTATTCGGATCGTGATGATATTGAGGAGACAGAATAACGTCAAGATTTAGTAATATTGTAAATCGAAAAAAATCGGCATGGGCGATACTATCGAAAGAAAATATCGATAATATCGATATATCGAAACATATGTGTCGATATATCCGATATATCGATGTATCGTTTTATCCTTAGATGTAGTGGATATTTTATAACATAGCCTCGGTAAAGATCACATTTTTCCTCGCTATTTCTGCTGCCTTAAAGATGCACTTTTGGAACTCTCAACTGCTATAAAAAAGTCTAAGCTTACTGGTAATAGGCTGGATCCATCCAATTTAATACTGAATAGAGTAAAATTCCAATTTTGGTAAAAGGCCATTAATTTTTACGAAAAATTCAGAATTTTTTAGAGGCCATTACAATATTAGTTTTTACATGAACACCCGAATATCTGTCAATAAAATAGTACTATACTTATACATTTTACATTGGATTGACTTATTATCTTATTTCTCCCAAAATTTATTAAATTATTTAGTTAAGAGTACTATTATCGAAGTTCTTTTTTTTTTAACTCTCATAAACCGAAAATTAACTGTAATAAATTATATAGTTATTCTCTTTGTATTGCAACTCCTAAGAAAATATATCCTATCCAAATTTAATTTGTTTGGGTAGAGATTATTAAAAAATATAACTAAAAAATTGTAGGAAAATTATCTGTGGACTTTACGTCATAATTACTGGCCTCGAACACATACATTAAAACCAAACAGCAAGATTCAGACTTTAATAATCAGATATAAAATAATATAGCATATTAAAAAGGAAAAACATACGCCCAGGATAACACTGTGTTCATTGTTGTTTCGCAACATTATTTACAATGGTTTTTTTTATAAGAAAATCTACTGTAAATAAACTACTGTAAGCAAAATAGTAAGCTTGCTGTAGGTATAGGTAAGAATTTTTCTGTTTTCGCCTTCCAAATGTTGATGGCAATTTCAAGACAGAAATGTAATGTAAAGAGTTGTAGACAAATACCAGGCGCTTCAATGATGAGGAGGAAAAACAAATCTGCTATAACCAACAACCTACTTCGTGAAGGGGATTTGCTCCATTCAGTTGATGATTACAATTGAAATACATCAAAGACATTTGTAAAATATTTTATTTAAGTACTTCATAAATCATATAAATAAATAAATACAATGGTAATATAAATATAAATTACAAGAGGTAGAACTATGTTTAGTTTATTTTTGATATGTCTACAAATACAAAAATACAATGTCTTTATGTGGCTCTATTTTATGTCATTCAATAATGTACACCACTAAAAATTTTTCTTTTATAGCACCAGTGATAAACTGGTGCTATCACGTATTTTTCATGGAACAAATCATCACTCTCCATAAAATAATTGAGATTATGATGGTCATTAACAATAATAAAATAACGGCATTGTCTTTGCATTACTGTCCAAGCATATAGAATTATATAAAACAAGAAAAGAAATTATGGAAAAATATCTTTAATCGACAAACTAAATAATGTAGTTAATTTATTTGTAAAGACACTCAACTCGCTAAAAATATAAATATATTTTGACTTTTAACACCTAAAAACAATGCAACTAATTAATGAGAAGTTTCACTTATAAAAAATGTTTAAAGAAAAATGTCTCTTAATATTTTTTAAAAATATTCTCCAAATCCCCGATTATACCTAATCAACTCCTACATAAATTGGGAGCTAAACATGTCTGTAAGTGATTTTGAAAGTTAATCAAATATTTAGATGGTATGTAAATTGATGTAAAAATCAATTCTACTAATCTATATATTCAGATAGGTTGACTAATGTTCTTGAATCACAAAGATATTTCCAAAAACTTTTAACGAGTTCACTAGACTACACCATCAGAACGACATGCAGATTAGGGTGATTTTGGAGTAAAATTTATTTTATAGTCAAAATTAGAGTTAAAATAAGTTATGTTCACCTTCTCCTCTCTAATCAAGTCCATTAAATAACTTTGATAAGTTCAGTGGACTCTTCCACAACGTAGATTTAAAATGTCACAATTAAAAGTCGTCCTTTTGTTAATGTTCTATATGTTCCATCAAACAGGTTTTGATAAATATATATTTTGTTAGAATTAAAAATCTTCCTTCTGTTAATGTTCGATATATTCCATCAAATCTTTTTTGATAGATATAAATTTTTTTTATATCTATCATTAAAATTCTTCCTTTGTTTGGTACTTGGTCTAATTTCGATGGATTTAAATTAAACATTTTAAATAATTCTAAAATTTTCATTAACATTTTAGCAAAAATTGTGGAACTATTGACAATGTTTAATTTAAAACTCTTCCTTATGTTAATGTTTTTTTTATATTCATGAAATAGTTTTTGATATGTGTTTGATAAATACTTTGATTGAAGAAAGTAAACAAATAATGTCATAATATGTCATAACGTTAACAATTTGTTGAAAATTATGAAACACAAGTGTTAATAAACTAATTAGAATTTACATTTTCCAGTGAAAACCACGTTAAGGTACTATCTACACTGTACTCTCTCAGTGATACCTGAGGATGCTACATCACAGCATGGGCGAAACGTCTGGTTACCTTGTAAATAGTGTAGATAGCAACTTAACATGAAAAATACAGATTCTACTCTTAATTATGACGTCGGGTGTTTAGGCCTAAGATTTTAAGATTGTTTTAAAATGATTTCAATAAAAAAAATTGATTTGAACGGTTGGTGTTTGCATTTTAAAATCTTAGGATGCACTTATAAATGGTGTATTATAGCTTTTATATTATTTTGGCCCTTGTATTAATTTCTATCTAGACTTTAACATTGCAGTGTTTCTTCCTAGGAACTACTGATTTCTTAAAATAATGTTTTGTGATCCTCCACAACTTGCCACCAGTAAAGTGGGTATCAATAGAGAATGTAATCGATGATGACCTGCCGAGTGATGCCCACAGGTTTGGGGGTAGTAGACATCATGGTGGAGTTTTTCTTGCGTTTCTTATTGCCACTTCTGTCACTGGAGCCTCCCGTGAAGTGGGTGTCAGTAGAGAATGTAAAACAATGTAAACATCGATGATGTCATGCCAAGTGATGCTCTCGGGTTTGGGGGTGGCAGATGTCGTGTTGGAGTTTCTCTTCGGTTTCTTGTTGCCATTTTTGTCACTGAAGCCTCCGGTGAATTGGGTGTCAGTAGAGAATATAGTCGATGATATCCTGTCGAGTGATACCCTCGGGTTTAGGGGTAGCAGACGTCGTGGTGGAGTTTCTCTTGGGTTTCTTGTTGCCACTAGTGTCGCTGGAGCCTCCAGTGAAGAAGCCGCTGAAGAAACCCCAAATGCTGCTGATGGTGTCAGGTACGTTGACTGTGAAAGGAAGGAAGGGAATAGCCTCCAAGATGTCACCCATGGCTGACCAGAAGATCCTTCCTGTTTCCTTCTCTCCAGACCTCCTGTTAACATGAAATAGGTAATAAAAGTCAATAAAAATTAATTGTGTACTTAATAAATAAAAATATGGCAAGTACATAATTGTTGGTATGGCAGTATAACAATAAATAATCGGTAGTTGACGCATTAACTAACTGTTGGGACTCAGTTAATTTCGCTATAAATGGTGTTTCAGGTTGTTGATAGATACATTTTTTTCCAGGAAATATGGAACATAGTGGTCCCAGCAGATTTTTAATTATTTATTTACCCCTACGAAAACGAATCCATAGACATTATTCGGCTGAAATACAAATTTTAACGACAAAATTTGAAAAAAGAAAATACATTTTTAGACTTAAACATATGAATATTACATTAATCATAATGAGTTTTTTTCTACTGAACAAAAATGCGATACCAAATTATTCATACGAAGAATAATAATATAGATATTTAACAAAACAGTGAGTTAGGCTATTATATGTTGACCATGAATACTTCTTGCTAACCTAACCTAACTAACTAACCAATTTAACCCAATATAACATAACCTAACTTATCTTATCTTAACCTAACATAACCTGTTCTTTTAAATATCTTAGTTTTTATCTATCGCAGGAAGAAATGGATGTCACATTCGTGTTAAGAAATAAAACTACGTGATGCTAGTGTAATATACTTAATTTTTGGTGTAAAAACATTACAATGTTTATTCAATTTTAAAAATTAGTACTTTATAGCTGAAAAATATCTACGTATTCATGTTCATGGGGTTAGTATTGACAAAGTAAAAAGAAAGGAAATCGTGAAAATGGAGTATGTAACTTTACGAAGGAAAAAGAATAAAGAAATAGAGGATATACAAAACCAGAGGCAATGAAAATGTGGGTATGGATGAGGATGGAAGGTGTGTGACGGAAAGATAAAGTGACTAATGAGGCTGTATTGAGAAGAGTATGAGAATAGAGGCAAATAGTTAAAGAAATAAGGAAGAGAAAAAGAAATTGGCTAGGATATACAATGAGAAAAGAGTTGTTGGAGGAATTATGGAGTGAAGAAGAAAGAGAGGAAGAAGAAGATATCAATTGGTGGATGACGTGAAGAATGGAAAAGGATACATTGACACAAAGAAGGTGGCACAATAAGGAGAAATGTGGAAAATATTTAATGAAAACCTACCAGGAGGCAGAAATGTCGATGATGATTATAAATTTATAGAAAAGTTAACCGGTAAGTTACTTGGTGAACTTATTTTAAAAAGAAAATACTTTCTAATAAGGTTACAGGGTTTGGTGTATAAAGTAATTAAATATATGTTTTGTTAGAAGATGGCAATCACAAATAAATAAGAACTGGTAAACTGTGGATAATATAACTATTATTGAAGTGTGTATTAAATATAAAACAAGACCGGTTCAGCTTTGATACAGGTAGACAGTTAAAATTAACATTAACCATAAGTGATTTTTTTGTTTAACCATCCCCTATCAGGCAATGTATAAAGACCTAAAAATGTCCATAACTGTACAATTTCATAATAAGTCAGAATCATTACTCTAATTTAAATAAAACGAATACGTACTTTTGTACATCTTGTTTTATATACAAATAAAATAATCTCGTCGAGAAATATTTCTCTAAACAACTTTTACAATTTGTAATTACAACAAACATACAAACTATATACAATAAGATTGGGTAATGTAGTAACAAATATTCACACAAGATAAAAAAATTAATTTTTAAGCTACAATAAACAGAAAACTGCAAGATTTTACATAAGAAGTCTGTTAATATTTAACTTACTTATTTTATTTTTTGCTGTTGATATATTAAATTTAGAATGTCAATATAAATATGTTATTTAGCAGAAAATTCCAAATTCTTAAGGCTATGCGTGTACCCAATAGAGGTAATAACTTTTTTTACTAAAATTAAAAATTATTGCTACACAATATTCGTACCATTAATGTAAATTGGCAATGATTGAATTTTACATTACTATACACAATATTCTTGGTAAATTTGCTATATTAAATAATGAACTCAATATTTTTGATGGACTTTAGAACATGACAAATGTAAACGAGACACATTTCATTAAGAATTTAGGTAACATAGTTAAAAAGTAACATTTTCCCTGCAGCTGTTCTACATTGATTTATATTTTAGCCTTGTTCGATGTTTTTAGATTGCTAGAGACTCCAGTCACAGCCTTCTACTAACTTTCTTTTACATTAGATTTACAAATTAGTTTTTTTACACGCAGATAAGCTAATAGGTTATAGGTAAAATTGGTTTATAGCTATCGCGAACACAGTAATGCTGTGAGAAAAACCTATTTATGAAAAGAAAACATACACAATATGGCTTTGAGATTTGCTATATATTTTTCAACTACTCATGAATAATGTGTCCATTAGTTGAAAAACAATAAACAAATCTGTATCAGTAGTGGAATTTATGCATTTTAAAGGATTTTTCTTTCTTCAAAAAATTATTATAAAAAATATGAAATATTTAACTTCTGAAGCAATGCATGGATAAATTTAAACAATTTTTAGCATTTTTTTCCTGATTCAAAATGACGATATTACGGATATGTAATATTTCATTGTTTGATTTAAATTTTTTATAATGTGCTTATTTTAGTTTCTTAACTTATCCAATTGCTGTGGATAATTAACTTTTAGTTCTTAAAATTTAAATTTGTAAAACATTATGTTTAGGCTACAATTACGCGCTCAAGCGACTCCTATTTTATGACTCAGACTCCAGCTCACGTATTCACAGAGAGGATCTATTTTAGAAGGTTGTTGTCTTTGCATCATCTAACAAAAGAAGGAAAGGATATCGGTGACTAGATAGTGTGTCCTCGAGGACTCGACAGTAATGTAGACCAAGCATGTATCACGCATGATCCAGACCCCAATCCACGTATTCAGTGATTTTATCTCCCAGGATGGATGTTGTCATATCATCTTCCAAGACCAGACGGTAAAGACAACGGTGACCAGGTCACGAGTCCTCAAGGACTGAACAATAACGAAGACAATGTGGCTGTATCACGTATGACCCAGACCCTAAGTCACTTACTCACTAATTTGATAATCCTAAGATGGATGTTGTCGCATCACCCTCCAAGACTAGAAAGGACAACGGTGACCAGATTATGTGTCCTCAAGGACTCAACAATACTTATTACTAGTGACTGTATCACATATGACCCAGACCCCAACTCACGTACTCAAAGATAGGATTTCCCAGGATGTATGTTGTCGTATCATCGTCCAATAAGACTCTAAAGACAATGGTGACCATGTAACGTGTCCTCAAGGACTCAACAATAACTTAGACCTAGCGACTGTATCACGTTTGACCCAGACCCCAACTCACGTACTCAATGATAGGATTTCCCAGGATGTATGTTGTCGTATCATCCTCCCAGACCAGATGGTAATAGTGACCAGGTCATGTGTCCTCAAGGACTCTCAACACTCCTTGTACACTCGAGAAGTGGCCGTCATCGTCCTCAGGGGAGTGAAATCCTGCCAGTCAGCAGCAGATCAGCAAATATCCAACTTTGAACAAACGGGTCAAGCCAGTCCTTTTCACCACTCTTACTTGCATGATGTCTTTTCTCATTGAGCAGATCACTAACTTAATCACAATTTCTTCAAATTCTAGACACTTTTATAATTATCTATGGCTATTCGGACAAATCCTGTAATTAAATAATTTAAACACTAGTCGTTACGTAGTTCAATTGTGCCATCTCTTATGGGGGTACAATTTATTGCCATTCATCACGGAACTAAACGGTGTATTAAGTATCAATACGATTGCTCCTGACTGAAAAAAGTTAGTTTAGAAGTTATTAACAATTTTAAAATTATTTCCAAACATCAGAAAATTATATCTATGTTTTCACGTTTAATTTTGGATTCCTTTTTGTTGAAAAAAATTATATTACCTTTCCTTTCAATATACTTCGACCTTTAACTCATATTCATCACAAATAAATGTTCTTAAACATATTTTAATTAAAAGTGTTTTAATTAAAATAACGAATCCAGTGAAGAAAAATCATTATAAAGAGTAAAACATGAATCTTCTATGGAAATAATAGAACACTGTAGATATCTAACCATTGTAAGTTAATTTTATCCATGCAGCAGCTCTGTCGAGTAATAATGTATAAGCATTCGAATGTCGTTTTGAGTGTGGCTAAGTATTCATCTGACCTAGTGGTAACCTAGTGGTAATTCATGGAATAAATAAAACGAAAATATGAAATCCCTACTTCTAGAATGGTTATCATGTTTGTTTCAATGAGTTTATTCTAAAAGTAATTGAAAAATAAATATACGAAAAATACATTTTTATCATATGAGTAATAAATATACTATTTATTATTTCGTAAAAATGAACTAATTTCCATTATTAAAGACGCCATTTAATTTGAACTATCAGCAATTTAAAAATAATTTAAAAGTCAACTAATTAGGTATATTGTCATCATAATATTGTCATAATAATAATGACAATAAAAAGTCATAATATTGTCATCACATAAATCAATTGAACAGAAAGAATTTCAGCTATCAAGTGGTTTGAACTGTATTTACTAGTGTTGATCTTGTAATTTTTGTTTCGATGAAAACAACATATAACAACTCATAGAAAAAGGACTATGCAGTGATTTGTGCATTAAAATAATTTTCAAACTAACAATCAAAAGAGAGTATACTTTTTTTCTTTTAAGGGAACTTATTAAAAAGTCCCCAGTACAAATAATCTGGTTTTACAATTCAAACAATTTTTTGAAATTGTTGCTGGAATGGAGCTAGTTGTTTTTGGCTCGATGAATATACATGGAAACCTTGTTGACAATAGACTGTTATCATAACCAACAATTAGTTTATTAAAATGTATAGAACTTTTCAAATTGACAATCGCTGTTGGTGAGAAATGTTATTGTTTTAAAAGGATCCTGTTAGAAAGTGACGACCAAACTTTTTAGGCCAGTAGAGCTTCAAACATCCCGTTTACATCGGCTTTATTCGACTAATGGCTTTCCTCCCAACAATGATATACTGAGCGACACGTGGTCAATGAAAAGTCATTATCGTCATAAAACACACCAATTATCCAGTGTTCATGGTCAAATTACTGTTCTTCGTCATTAAATACAACTTAAAAATGAAAAATTAAACGTAAATATGACATAAATATTAAATGTTTGAATCAAAACTTTGTACGAAAAGTTACACCTAATATTAAATTTTTATTGGCTGAGTAATTTATTTATGAACCATCCTGCATTTAATGGTTAAAATTAAAATATTTCTTTAAAGTTGTGAACTCTCATACAATATTAGCTCTTAGTCCAGAATGAGTAGTGAGTACTGATTTACATCTCTCAGTAGTTCTAGTATAGCTATTTATATGTTTAAACATGTTTGTTCTAGGATAACATGTCGATTTACCAACAACTGTAAGATCTAGGGTGACAAGTCTAGATATAAAATACTGCCAGTTTTATGTGACAAATCTAGATATTAGCAACTTTTTGTAACATAACTAGATATCAAAAACTGTCAGTTCTAATGTACAAATCTACATATTGTAAAATAACTGTGAGTTCTAGTGTAACAGTGATAGATATTGAAAACTCTCAGTCTTAGTTTGTTAAGTCTATTTATCAACAACAACTTTCAGTTATAATATTACAAATCTGTATATAACAACTGTCAGTTATAATATGACGAGTCTATATATAAAAACACCAGTTCTAGTGTGTGTGACAAGTCCAGATATCAACACGTGTCAGTCCTAGTTTGAAAAGTGTAGATATCAACAACTGTAAGTTATAGTGTGTCGACTCTATATATATATATATATATATATATATAACAACTTCCAGTTCTATTGTGTATGACAAGTCTAGATATCAACAACTGTCAGTCCTATTGTGAAAAGTGTAGATATCAACAACTGTAAGTTATAGTGTGGCGACTCTATATATATAACAACTTCCAGTTCTATTGTGTGTGACAAGTCTAGATATCAACAACAGTCAGTCGTAATGTGATAAGTGTAGATATCAACAACTGTAAGTTATAGTGTGGCGACTCTTTATATATAACAACTTCCAGTTCTATTGTGTGTGACAAGTCTAGATATCAACAACAGTCAGTCGTAATTTGGTAAATGTAGATATCAACAACTGTAAGTTATAGTGTGGCGACTCTTTATATATAACAACTTCCAGTTCTATTGTGTGTGACAAGTCTAGCTATTAACAACTGTGGGTTCTTATGTAATATATCTAGATAACAATACTGTAATGTCTATGTGATGAGTCGAGATATTAACAACTGTCAGTCGTGGCATGAGAAGTCTCGATAACAATAACTGTCACTTCTAATGTGAAGTCTAGATATTAACAACTGTGGGTTATTATGTAATGTATCTAGATACCAATACTGTAATGTATATGTGATGAGTCGATATATTAACAACTGTCAGTCGTGGCATGAGAAGTCTCGATAACAATAACTGTCACTTCTAATGTGAAGTCTAGATATTAACAACTGTGGGTTACTATGTAATGTATCTAGATACCAATACTGTAATGTCTATGTGATGAGTCGAAATATTAACAACTGTCAGTCGTAGCATGAGAAGTCTCGATAACAATAACTGTCACTTCTAATGTGAAGTCTAGATATTAACAACTGTGGGTTATTATGTAATGTATCTAGATACCAATACTGTAATGTCTATGTGATAAGTCGAGATATTAACAACTGTCAGTCGTAGCATGAGAAGTCTCGATAACAACAACTGTCACTTCTAATGTGAAGTCTAGATATTAACAACTGTGGGTTATTATGTAATGTATCTAGATACCAATACTGTAATGTCTATGTAATGAGTCGAGATATTAACAACTGTCAGTCGTGGCATGAGAAGTCTCGATAACAATAACTGTCACTTCTAATGTGAAGTCTAGATATTAACAACTGTGGGTTATTATGTAATGTATCTAGATACCAATACTGTAATGTCTATGTGATGAGTCGAGATATTAACAACTGTCAGTCGTAGCATGAGAAGTCTCGATAACAACAACTGTCACTTCTAATGTGAAGTCTAGATATTAACAACTGTGGGTTATTATGTAATGTATCTAGATACCAATACTGTAATGTCTATGTAATGAGTCGAGATATTAACAACTGTCAGTCGTGGCATGAGAAGTCTCGATAACAACAACTGTCACTTCTAATGTGAAGTCTAGATATTAACAACTGTGGGTTATTATGTAATGTATCTAGATACCAATACTGTAATGTCTATGTGATGAGTCGAGATATTAACAACTGTCAGTCGTGGCATGAGAAGTCTCGATAACAACAACTGTCACTTCTAATGTGAAGTCTAGATATTAACAACTGTGGGTTATTATGTAATGTATCTAGATACCAATACTATAATGTCTATGTGATGAGTCGAGATATTAACAACTGTCAGTCGTGGCATGAGAAGTCTCGATAACAATAACTGTCACTTCTAATGTGAAGTCTAGCTATTAACAACTGTGGGTTCTTATGTAATATATCTAGATAACAATACTGTAATGTCTATGTAATGAGTCGAGATATTAACAACTGTCAGTCGTGGCATGAGAAGTCTCGATAACAATAACTGTCACTTCTAATGTGAAGTCTAGCTATTAACAACTGTGGGTTCTTATGTAATATATCTAGATAACAATACTGTAATGTCTATGTAATGAGTCGAGATATTAACAACTGTCAGTCGTGGCATGAGAAGTCTCGATAACAATAACTGTCACTTCTAATGTGAAGTCTAGATATTAACAACTGTGGGTTATTATGTAATGTATCTAGATACCAATACTCTAATGTCTATGTGATGAGTCGAGATATTAACAACTGTCAGTCGTGGCATGAGAAGTCTCGATAACAATAACTGTCACTTCTAATGTGAAGTCTAGATATTAACAACTGTGGGTTCTTATGTAATATATCTAGATACCAATACTGTAATGTCTATGTGATGAGTCGAGATATTAACCACTGTCAGTCGTGGCGTGAGAAGTCTCGATAACAATAACTGTCACTTCTAATGTGAAGTCTAGCTATTAACAACTGTGGGTTCTTATGTAATATATCTAGATACCAATACTGTAATGTCTATGTGATGAGTCGAGATATTAACAACTGTCAGTCGTGGCATGAGAAGTCTCGATAACAATAACTGTCACTTCTAATGTGAAGTCTAGCTATTAACAACTGTGGGTTCTTATGTAATATATCTAGATACCAATACTGTAATGTCTATGTGATGAGTCGAGATATTAACAACTGTCAGTCGTGGCATGAGAAGTCTCGATAACAACAACTGTCACTTCTAATGTGAAGTCTAGATATTAACAACTGTGGGTTATTATGTAATGTATCTAGATACCAATACTCTAATGTCTATGTGATGAGTCGAGATATTAACAACTGTCAGTCGTGGCATGAGAAGTCTCGATAACAATAACTGTCACTTCTAATGTGAAGTCTAGATATTAACAACTGTGGGTTATTATGTAATGTATCTAGATACCAATACTCTAATGTCTATGTGATGAGTCGAGATATTAACAACTGTCAGTCGTGGCATGAGAAGTCTCGATAACAATAACTGTCACTTCTAATGTGAAGTCTAGATATTAACAACTGTGGGTTATTATGTAATGTATCTAGATACCAATACTGTAATGTCTATGTGATGAGTCGAGATATTAACAACTGTGGGTTCTTATGTAATATACGAATACTGTAATGTCTATGTGATGAGTCTAGATATTAACAGTAAACACTGTCCGTTATAGTATAACAAGATCTAAATTTAAAATATTTTAAAATATAATTTTATATATTATATTTAGTATTGTTTTGGTACCTCCAAACAGGCTTAACCTTGGAGGACTATGTTTTCAAAACATGTTCCGTATTGTCAAAAAATATGTTTTGACACATTTTTTAAAACATGTAGATTAAAAGTAATTGATGTAATTTATTTGAATATATACATATAATCTGCCATTCAGTATATTTTTAATATCTGTAAACCTGTTTTGAAAAAAATTTTAAAGATCGATAGTGATATAATTTTGAAACAAATTGAGTAGATAGATTAATTGTAGGTCAGTCACGAGTATAGGGTTCGATGAGTGGATGTCTGGCCGTTCACATTTGCGGTGTGATTTGGGTTTAGTGGTCATAATGTGTTCATCAATAAGTATTTCTTAAGATAATAGTTTACTAAGTCACAATTTAATTCATAACGTTTTACTATAGAGAGGGGTTGGAGTTCCCTCTAGAGCCACCAAAACTCCTCTTACATTGAACTCATGTTGCCAAACTCCCATGCACTCATTCATCCACTCCTCGCTCTAATCTCATCAAAATCAATCTATCCACTCTACCTTGACTTTTGAATGCTAGAGCATGAACTTGTGTTCATCAATCACTAAGTATGATTTAAACCAATACACAATTAAGCCTAATATTAATTGATAAGAATTAAAGCAATAATATTATTAATTTTATTCAAAATCTCCATGAGTCTTGTAAAGATATTTTCATACCTTGACCATTGACGACTTATAGAAGTGATATAAATGATAGAAGTTAAAGTGTGCTAACCACCTGAATTGTTATCACTATTAATTGTGAGCACTTATATTTTAATTGTCTTACTGTGCTGAGGACATTGTTAAAATATAAGACTGTTGAATTAACACTGTAATGAATATAGACTTTGTATTTCTGAATAAAAACATGATTTACGAACAAGCTAATGTAATTTATAGTACATTATCTAAAAAAAATCACATTTTATCATTATTGGGATGTATTTTATTGTTTATTTTATTACGAAAGTGAATTGGGGACACCCTTAGGTCATATCAGTTTTATACCGTATTTGAAGTAAGGAGAGAGCCCCAAGAGGAGGAAGTGGCAACTGGCAAGGAGCAAGGTCACGTAAGGACACGACTGTAAAGTCTAAATGCTTCTTCGTGACCTGAAGAAAGTCACGACTGGAGGTGAGCCTTGTGCCGAGCTGCTACTGTCGCACTTCGATCACAATTCTCTCACATAATACTTTTGTTGTAGTTTATATTGGCCTACAAACTATCAGTTTATTTTTTCAGTGAAAAAAATGTGTAGATTGTTGCAATAAATGAATTAAACAATATTTGGCAATAACTGTGAAATAAAAAGTAATTGTTACAATTGGGGTCCTCCACTAGACGTTTTAAAAAATTAAAACACAATTATAAGATTCTTTTGTGAATCCCACTGGTCTGAGGAAGGTGAACGTGGTTTGTCGAAATCGATCACCATAGTACTTGTGTATTTTGAACTTATATTGTAACATATTTGTGCACTTTGTACTTGTACTGTAGTATGTATGTGCATTTTGTCTTTTATTGTAGTATATTTGTTCATTTTGTACTTGTACTGTAGTTTATTTGTGCATGTTGTACTTATATTGTAGTATATGTGTGCTTTTTGTATTTGTATTGTAGTATATTTGTGCAATTTGTACTTGTAGTATGTTTGTGCAGTTTTTACTTGTATTGTAGTTCATTTTTGCAGTTTGTACTTGTAGCATATTTATGCATATTTTATTTGTATTGTAATATATTTGTGCTTTATGTGCTTATATTGTAATATATCTGTGTTGTGTGGCGTTCACTTGTACTGAGTATGTACACGTAATATGCTACTTAAAAAGCTAATTAGAATATATAAACATGTTTATCTGATTGCAAAACTAAAAATATTAATAGGGTATTTTTCAATATTGTTGATTACGTACAAGTTAGTAACGTATGGATTAAGGGTTGATCTGTGGACTGCCAAGAGTCGAAGTAGCAATGTATTTATAAGTATTTATGAACAATCTATCATACAACAGTTTTCTAGACTACGTAAATTGTTAACTCACCTGACCCTAAGAATAGGGTCAAAAGTTGAGTCCCAGGCTGGCGCTGCCAAGGCAACTTGCAGTGCGTAAACTATAAGCAGGATACCTATCTAAACACAGTAACATTGGATCAATGTTATGATTTGGAAATATAGGTATATATAAATCTATATACAGTGTGTCCCAAGAGTAAAGTGCCAAACTTCGTGAAATGACTTAATAGGCTAAAATAAAGAGAACACCGAGCATACATTTTTTCCAAAAACTCATCGTTTACCAGATATACACTATTTTGTTTTTTCACAATATTTATCTCCAAGTTAGCTCAACCGATTTTAATGAAACTCGCTATGCATATTTAGATAAAAAAGACCTACTCTAGAAAAAAAAAATCAACTTGACAAATGTGAATGTGTATCGGTAATTTTTTGTCTAATTCTGAATTGTTTAATACTCACAGATTTTAATAAAATTATGTAAACAATAGTATACTGAGTAGTTTTTTTGTACTGTTTTCCGTTTTTCCGCAATTTTCGTTTAAGAATTTAAAATGGCCGCCATTTTTAAATCGTAAACTGGACCAAGTCGATTTTTTCCCTAAGATAGGTCTCTATTATCGAAACATGCATATCGAGTTTAATAAAGGTTGGTTTAGTCAACTCGGAAATAAAAATAAAAAAAAAAAAAACAAACAAAAAATGGCTGATATCTAATAAAATAAGCATTTTTGGAAAGAAAAATTATTCTTAATTTTCTCTTCGTTTTAATCTGTACAACCATTTCTCGAAGTTTGGCACTTCACTTTCGGGACACCCTGTATAAGTAGTTGTGTTTCAATCTAGTAGATCAATAAAGAAACATATGCAAGGAAATAGTTTATAACAGCTTAACATTCGTAGCCTATAAAATTATATTTTGCTCACATAATTAATAAACATACATCTGATCTTTAACATACTTAAGTCTAAATAGAAACTTGATATCTTTAAAAACTTACCCTCTGATTAATAAGCGTGCTTTTATTTATTTGTCGTATATTCTTTTGTATTTTACTTAAGTTTGATTTTTTTTTATGTTATATTGTACTAATAAGTAATAACATAGATTACGTTATATATTGTTCTAAATATTAAAGCTCTAAATTTTTCATACTGGTCCTTTGAAAGGGTAGGTTTGTGGATTGTAATAGTGGTTTAGGAAGCGGGTTGCTTTTCAAAAAGTTACACTCTTATTAACTTTTGCTTACAAAAGTTGCAAAATATTGCACCAATAAAATAAAAACAGAAAGATTATTAAGTATATTTGACATACAGAAAATTGTACAAACATGTAAGTTTTTTAAACTGGTTTTAAGAACTATCTATTGTATGAATGAAAATATGTTCAATATTTAGTAAACTACTGTAAGGTAAACACTTTAAGTTTAGATTTGTGCAAAATTACACTTTATTTGATCGTTTTAAAATGTGTTCAAATAAAAATGTTACTTCACACATCATATGGTGAATATGACAACTACCATGTCTATGACGATGACTAACAGAAATTCAGTTTTAAAAATAAATAAAATAGAGTATGTATTTAAATTTTTTTACTTTTTTTACGTCTGAAGCATGATGAATAAAAACAAATTTGAAACTATTGGTATATCTCCTAGGGTTTGCATATATTTAAAACATCGTAAGTTTATAAAGTCGATTTGAACTAAACGAGAATAGCTATCTCAAGTTTGTATTTAGATACATTAGTTAAAATTTCTTTCTTGTGAGCACCAAACATACCCACGAAAGTAATAAAGAAAAATATATCTAAATACAGAGTTTTGTTTACTACAAATAATATACTTTAAATGTAATGAAAACAGATAAAATTGAAACATGTAAAAGATATTAGTACTGAAAAATCACATGAACAGAGTTGTAGAATCCAACGAATCTTATTACTTGTAAGAAATAAAAACACTGTAACTGTATTTTTTGAAATTGAAGCATGTAATTGATTTTAAAGTTACTGTAACGGGTCCACCAAATTGATAGGCAAATTAATTAATAAATAATAAATTACTATATAAAAGAAAAGAAATATATTTAATTAAAATAAATGGAGGAGTTTTAAATCATATTAGAGAATTGTCGTGTGGAAAATAACTGTGGGACAGACGAGAGGCTCCAGCAATAAATCACTGTAAACAAATCCTTTGTTCAACACAGGATGGGTGGGTCGAATTCCAAGAAGTATCAAAACACATGGGAATATCTGAGACTAAACAGTCAGCAAGTTACGACGTAGGAGCGTGAGACAAGCAGCGACTTGTCAGTTGGGTATTTTCCATTGGACCCCAACATGTCACAAGTGTGATGCGCAGTAGAATTGCACGGATGACGAGTTCTGAAACGAACCAATCAGGACGGGGAATAAGTTAGAGAAATGCCCATAGGGGACAGCACTGTACAGACAGAAATCAAACAACTGTAACAGTATACTATATGGGTGTGCTACCTCGTGGCAGAACCGGAAGGACCGATAGCCTTTAACCCAGAGGGGAATAATGCCGGAAGGAAAAGGAGGGGTAAAAAGTTGAGTCCCTTGAATAAGAGACGCCTCTCACCCCAGTCCATCTCTGACGCTTAACTTAACATGACCTACCGAACGAGTGACTTGTACACACCTCGTGGTATAATAACCGGTTTCAAAGTTTTAACGATGGTTTAAAGACAAAGGGCAAAGTGATTATTGTTACACTAACATTGTGCGTGTGAATTCAACATGTAATCAGTCTAAATTAAAATACGTGCTCGTGAAAATGTTGTGAAATCATCTATAACGAACGCTGAACAGATAAGTTTAAATTAAGATTTATCATTAAGATTGTAATTGCAAATTTATCTTCACTAGATAGAATCATGATTTGATTTTAAAAATATAATATAAGATCTTTTGTAAAGATTTTGAGTAAACTCAGTTTTTATTGAAAATATTCAATTAAAGAATGTAATAAAAAATAATTTTGTAAAAGAACTTTTGTTTTATTGCATCATACAGCTTTCACCGAATTACCCATATGACCCTGAGAACAAAAATTAAGAGTTATCATGTTATAAAATAAAATAAATCAAATTTCTGCTACTTTTGTTTTTAAGAATCAAATATTGAATCAATGTGATACGATAACCTCATCAAGGTAGCAAGTCACAAATTTTTAATAAATGATTTGAAACAAAAAAGAAATAAATTAAAGAATTCTGATTTATTGAATTTCATTATTTTAATTTAATCAATGGATTAAATTAAAATAAATAATGTAAATAATGTAAAGAACAAACAATGTTATAGATTGACGCGACAACGTAAGGCTTTGTTGTTGCAGATTTAATTATTGATATAAGTTGTTGAAAATTTGCTTAATTATTACAGATTTAATAAGTTCAAAAGGCAAAACGTTACAGAAAGGCGCTAGAACGTGAGGCGTCAATGAAACGTTACAGAATGGCCCCCAACAACGTGAAGCTGTATGATGCAAATTTTAGGTTTTGATATTATTTAAAAAATACATGAAAATAATTGGTTAATAATTTATTAAAAAATCACAGCTTATGTGAAATTTCATGTCAAGTTGATTATATAAAAAAAATTTGTGATAGGCTGTATATCTTAGTAGTGAATTAAATATAGCTGAAATTATTTAAAATATAAGATAAAAGAAGCCTAGGAAAATATATTTTAATTTCATAAAAAATTTAATGAACAAAACAAAAAGATTCATAGGACATATTTTTCAATCATTAAATTTTACTAAAAAATCATGGCTGATGTAGAAGTAGTCCAAAACTCGGAGCTTGACTCCGAGGACTCTGATACCTCTCTGAGTGTTATCAGGGAAGCTAATATAAACAAAAACAAATATGATAAAGCTAGGCCAGAATCGAGCATGGAAAATACACTAGCAAACATAGTTGAGATGTTAGGAAACATGAACACTAAATTTGAAAGCAAGTTTAATGAATTAAATGACAAAAATAATAAGAGACTAGATGCAGTAGAGGCTAAGTTAGAAGCTAAATTTGATGAAATTAGCAACAGACTAGACCAAAATGAGGTTAAAATTAATGAAATAAATATTAACCTAGAAACTAAACTTAATGAAATAAAAGATGAGCTTAGGAGAGATATAAATGAAAGAATAGATAAGTTTGAAGATAAACTTATAAACAATAAAATCAAAGAAGTAAAAGTAGGTGCTAATAAAGTCAGTGAAATAAAGGAGGATAATGTAGTAAATGAAATAAATGAAGTTGAAAATAAAGTTAGTGAGATAAAGGAGGTTAATGTTGTGAATGAAGTAGAGAACAAAGATAGGCAAGAACCTGTCAAAGTAAATAATGATAAGGACAGCCTATTGTCCAATAAAATAGAGTTGCTGTTAGGAGTAAATAATGACATTAATACCAAGCTGGAGCAGATTAATGTTAAGTTAGGTGAGATAAATGCTAAAATGAAAGAGGCAAATGACAGTAACTTAAAGCTAAAGGAGGATACTAATGTGAGGTTAGATTTGCTGGTAAACATAACCAATAAAATAAACTCTAAACTTGATGAAATAAATGTAAGGTTAGATGGAAAAAGTGTTGATATAAAAGAAGTAAATAATGATGTAGTAGGTCTGGACAATGAATCTAATATGAAAGCTAATGAGCACATAAAAGAAGTTGATGATAGGATAGGGAGTACTAAAGACAACTTTGTCAATAAAACCAAGAAAATAAATGTAGACTTTGTTGAGTACGAGCTAGATGAACACTTGGAAGCAAATGCAACACTAAGAGAGATAGGCTATGAACTAAATAATAAAATCAGTAGGCCTAAAATAAATGATGAAAGAGAAAACCAGATAGGGTATCTAAACTCAGTGTTAGATAATAAAGTGGAACAAATAAACAAAACCCTAGCACTTGGTAACTTTAATTTTGAAAGTGTAGTAGATGACTTCAGATGTCAAGAAAATAAAAGACTAAAAATGATCAGAAGTAGGATTGAGGAGCTAAATGAGTTCTTTGAGTTTGAGATGGAGATCATAAATAAATATTGGGGCCTAAACAAACAAAAGGAAGTTGAAAATAATATGATGGGGGGTGAAAACTTTGATGTAAACATGGAGGACATTGTAAACTATGTGATGAGATACTATAATATCTCATGCTTCTCAAACTTTAAATATAAAAAGAAAAAATTTAAATCAGTGCTCTCGGATAATCTCATAGATATTGCAAACTAAACTATAAACTTAGCTGTTCACTAAAAAAATACTTAGAAATAATAATAAATAAACAGCAATTGAAACAATATAACTTTAATGATAGGGGGGTTGTAGAAAAATAAATAAAGAAAGTGTAGAGATAATTATTTAAATGATAAAATACTTAAAGATGTCATTTAATAACAAACAAATAATAGGCCTATTTGAAGAAATATTGACAGGAAGGTGAATTTGTGATTGAATAAGAGATTTAAATATAACATTGAGATAATATGACATTCATGTTAAACCAAGATGATAAATAAATATCTTTAATGGTAAAAATGACTGTTAAAAGAAAAGTACCTACAAATGTCATAATAGTAAATATATGGTAGGCCTAATTAAAAATTTGTAAAAAATAGTAATAACCAGAGAGTTGTTATTGAATATGAAAAATATTAAATGATTTAAATGAAACTTTGATGATAAGATGTGTTAAATGAATATAACACTAATAATAAAATGATTTTTAGGTGAGAATAAGATAGTTTGAGGAGATGTTTTATAGTAGCTTGTTTCATGATACATGAATTGAATATTTTAAAATAATAACATGATAAATGAGTAAAACTAGAAAGAAGTATGGAGACTTACTAAAATATATTGTTACCATAATCCATGTATACATACATAAAATATGAACCAAATAATAATGCAATGACTAGGTTCACATAAAATGAAATAGGTGAGATAGGCCTATCTTGTAAAACTTTGTAGGATAGCTGGTTAATACTAAACAATGTTCTAATGACTTGTCAATGTGTATGTTAATATTGATTTAACTCACTAATGTACATTGTATGTATTTTGACAACGCATATGATTTTATTCAATTTAAAGAATGCATAGAAGTTAAGCAGCCAGTGGTTAATAGTGATACGATTCGACCATAATTACAACTAGTCACTTTCCAAATTCTAAATTCTTTAACGCCAAGTACTCTATTAATCACACAATGGCACAGTGTTACAGTTTCAGGTGTTGGTTAACCTTGACGATAGCGTCTAAAAACTAAAAGCTTACAGTGATCTGTAGCATGGCAAACCCCATTTACCAAAGTCATGTTATAGACACCCTTAGATTAGTAATTTAAAATATAACATTGTCAAATGAGAATGAAATGTTGTAATAATGTAATGTAATTCTTGATGGCAAATTTTATTACGGCAAGTGATACTAAGAGCAGTGATAAGAATCACAAATTAATGAATAAAGTGTAACTGCAATGTTTGATGATAATTTATTATAATTTTTTCACTTGTCAATGATGCAAGTCAGGAAAGATAAAAGATGATTAAATATGAGTTTGTTTAAAATGTTTTATAAATAATTTTTCAATCAATTTAGTTGCTTATGGAATTAAAACCATTGTAAGAATTAGCAGTCAGTAATTAAATTATGCTGTATATATTATATAATAGAAAAGTAATTAAAGTAATAGGTTCAGGTAGAATGACATTGCCATGAAAATAATTGATGATGTGTGGACATTACGAACAATAGTGAAACAACCAGCAGGTATAATGATATTGCAGTAAAGCCAGTGACAACAAGGGACATTTTGGAAAAAGGGGACATGTATGGACACGAATAGCAGTGTTGTGCCACAGATAGGGGGGTCCAGAGAGCGACGACCTACCTCACCGAGAGACATGGTGTTGCGGAGCGACGGTCCAGAGACACGCCGAGTGATGAGTCAACCCATTGGACATGGCCATGTCAACTCTCTGCATCCAGGCACACCAGTCCGTCAAGACCAACAACTTGATAGTGCAGCCATTGTGGACACATGAGTCAACCTTTGTGTCATCTATCTTTATTTGACTTTCAAAACCCACGGGTGTAAAACAGACGTAGTTGGTGTTTGATTGTACATTCATTACAATCTTTTTAATCTACAAGACTCTTAGTTTTATGAACCAGCCATTATCAAAATTTAACTCTGGTTTTTCAATATTTTAAATTTAAAACAAAAACAAGTGCGAACTAGTGTAAAACTTTACACTTGAACCGTATCCAGTTTTATAAAAGTGAGTGACTGTTTTTAAGCTTTTGTCAAAATAAGCAATAACTTCTGAAGAAAACCAATATTCTACAAGAACACTCACAATGTTCCAGAACCCTAGCCCATACTTGAACACTATGGCATTGTAAATGAACTATCCCAAAGTGCGTGCAGTGACATCAGGCCCCACTGGCGTAGCAACAACTTGACAACATGTCCCAAACTAATAAATAAAAATAAAATATGATATAAATATCATGCAAATGTGTATGAAATAAATAATAGCAATGAACAAATAATATATAACAAATGAATAACAAAACAGAAGTATAAATAATTTATAAATGATGAATTTTTAATAATGAAAAAATGACAAGGGTGTTTATTGATAAATTCTTTATATTATTCAATAATATGTGAGATATAAATATTAATTCAAATAATAATTTTATTACTAAAAAAAAATTACAATAATTTTTATAATAAATTATAAAGTAACAAATAATAATAATAACTTGCATCAATGACAAAGAATTATGTAATGCATCTGTTGATTAGTAAACAATGTATAATACAAACTATTCTTGTATTAACATAGGATTTGATAACTTATTGTTGTTAATCAATACTTGTATATAATTGGATGATATGTGTACTATGTATTGCTGATACACAAGGTATCGTTTTGCTTGATAACTTTGATTCAGGACTGATGAATTTCATCCCAAGTAAATAATAAGTATAATCTGATGATTTATTATGTAAATATAGTAATGTTTATGTGATTCAGTAATAGAGAATAATTCAAGCCATTCTTATATAAATGTAAGAGTTGATGAGCTATTGATTGAAATTACTAATTATTATGTAAATAAGTTGGTAATTAATGATGTACAACTTTAAGAATTAATCATTTGTTGAATGATAAATAATATGTAAAAAGTTTTAAGGGATCTTTGATTTATTGATCAAGGATAAATATTAAGATTTAATTAGGGATTGATGATATGTATAATAATATAATGACTTATTGATGATTGAAAATATATTTGGAAAATTGTTTGTGATTAATGGCTGACTTGATAATGTAAAGATTTGTTTTAGAGGTAATGATGTATTTGAGAATGTTGTGGACTGTGTAGTGATTAAGAATTTATTCAAGAAATTAAAGAAAGATAAAAGATTGAAAAAAGATATAGGAACTTAAAGATGGATTTAGGATTGATAACGGATACTTGTATTTAAAGAAGGTTTAATGGGATGAGATAGGATACAGAAATTAAAAAAGGGCAATGGATTGAAATTAGGTTACTGTATTAAAAGAAGGGTTTAAGGAGTGATAACGGATACTTGTATTTAAAGACGGACAAAGGGGTGAAATGGGATATCAGTAATTAAAGATGGTTAATGGGATGAAACATGATTTTAGAGTTCAAAGATGGTTTAAAGGGTTGATAACGGGATTAAGTATCTGAAAGATGGTTTAGTGGTTTGATAATAGATATTTGCATTTAAAGACGGATTAAAGGATTGATGTCGAAGTTAAGAATTTAAAAATGGTTAAAAGAGTTGAGAATATATTTGAAATATATGACAGGGTACTGAAAAATGATTGACAAATTAATATAGGATGTTGATGAAATACTTAAAATAAATAAATGATGATTCATTTATAAATTAATGAACTATATAACATGTTATTGTAATGAATAGTCATGTGATTTTAATGATGATGTTGAAATATAATAACTGGAAGTAAGTTGATAATTAATTAATTTTGAAGTGTAACCTAGTAATTGATGACTTATATTTTGTTGATTTTGATATATGACTTGTGTATTTTGATGGGTGATTTCATATCATGTTACAAATCATTGATTGTAACTGGAAACTTGTATAATTTTAGATGATGTATAATAGTTAATTAATGATATGGAATTTAAGAAGTACTACTTTTGACCTGTGAATTTTAATTTGTATATCATTGTTTTTGATTCATGATTATATGTAAATGAATGAATGATTCATTGTTAATTTATAATTTTTGAATCTTACTAACGATTTAAATAATTTGTTAATAAATACTGATCATTTAACATGTAAGAAGAAATTATAATTTAGTGATTAATTAATTTTGATTAATGCTCATAAACAACTTAATGAATTTCAGTATGTAATGTATAATTTTGTGTAACAATTTTTGATCCAAAACTGATGATTTTTTTTATTAACAACTTGTAATAATTAAAAATATATTAACTTTTTATGAACAATTATATACGATGAAATGAGTTGTTAAACTTTTAATTTATAAATTATAGACTTGTTAATTAACAATTATGATTTATTGGATTATTGTTTGATGAATGTAACTCTTGAATTATTGATTTTTATTAATAACTGTGTAGGATGTGATGAATTTTTTGAATTTTTTAATCATGAATGACTAATTTGTAGTTGATAAGTTTTATGATGTATTGAATTGTAATTAATTGATTTGTATTAATGATTTAAGGGACTTATTTTAAGAAATATGGATTCTTAAATGTTGATAAGGAGATGATGATGTATTGCCATAGAATACGTAATCTGATATTGAATTATAGAATAGTTAATAGACTTAATTTACTAGATATAATAAATATTGTAAAACTGAAACTTATCTGAGAAACAAACGACAATTTGGCGAATCGTGTTTAAAATCAAGATTTTTTGACTCGCGTTACTCACACATCGCAAAAAATCGGGGGGTACTGTAACGGGTCCACCAAATTGATAGGCAAATTAATTAATAAATAATAAATTACTATATAAAAGAAAAGAAATATATTTAATTAAAATAAATGGAGGAGTTTTAAATCATATTAGAGAATTGTCGTGTGGAAAATAACTGTGGGACAGACGAGAGGCTCCAGCAATAAATCACTGTAAACAAATCCTTTGTTCAACACAGGATGGGTGGGTCGAATTCCAAGAAGTATCAAAACACATGGGAATATCTGAGACTAAACAGTCAGCAAGTTACGACGTAGGAGCGTGAGACAAGCAGCGACTTGTCAGTTGGGTATTTTCCATTGGACCCCAACATGTCACAAGTGTGATGCGCAGTAGAATTGCACGGATGACGAGTTCTGAAACGAACCAATCAGGACGGGGAATAAGTTAGAGAAATGCCCATAGGGGACAGCACTGTACAGACAGAAATCAAACAACTGTAACAGTATACTATATGGGTGTGCTACCTCGTGGCAGAACCGGAAGGACCGATAGCCTTTAACCCAGAGGGGAATAATGCCGGAAGGAAAAGGAGGGGTAAAAAGTTGAGTCCCTTGAAGAAGAGACGCCTCTCACCCCAGTCCATCTCTGACGCTTAACTTAACATGACCTACCGAACGAGTGACTTGTACACACCTCGTGGTATAATAACCGGTTTCAAAGTTTTAACGATGGTTTAAAGACAAAGGGCAAAGTGATTATTGTTACACTAACATTGTGCGTGTGAATTCAACATGTAATCAGTCTAAATTAAAATACGTGCTCGTGAAAATGTTGTGAAATCATCTATAACGAACGCTGAACAGATAAGTTTAAATTAAGATTTATCATTAAGATTGTAATTGCAAATTTATCTTCACTAGATAGAATCATGATTTGATTTTAAAAATATAATATAAGATCTTTTGTAAAGATTTTGAGTAAACTCAGTTTTTATTGAAAATATTCAATTAAAGAATGTAATAAAAAATAATTTTGTAAAAGAACTTTTGTTTTATTGCATCATACAGCTTTCACCGAATTACCCATATGACCCTGAGAACAAAAATTAAGAGTTATCATGTTATAAAATAAAATAAATCAAATTTCTGCTACTTTTGTTTTTAAGAATCAAATATTGAATCAATGTGATACGATAACCTCATCAAGGTAGCAAGTCACAAATTTTTAATAAATGCTTTGAAACAAAAAAGAAATAAATTAAAGAATTCTGATTTATTGAATATCATTATTTTAATTTAATCAATGGATTAAATTAAAATAAATAATGTAAATAATGTAAAGAACAAACAATGTTATAGATTGACGCGACAACGTAAGGCTTTGTTGTTGCAGATTTAATTATTGATATAAGTTGTTGAAAATTTGCTTAATTATTACAGATTTAATAAGTTCAAAAGGCAAAACGTTACAGAAAGGCGCTAGAACGTGAGGCGTCAATGAAACGTTACATTACATAACACCAAATAATATTATGTGATCAAATAAGATGAGACGAAAGTAACCATGACTTAATTTGTATGGGACCACAAACTTATGATCGCTGTTTATATGTGATTTGCCAATTTATTAAGAAAAGTATTGTGTAACAAATAAAAGGATTATGCAAACGTAGAAATATTTGAATCTGGCACTACTAAATGAGATCTACAACTAGTACTTTTTTATTTAGTCCAAAGGAAACTGTCCAATTCTTTAGTAATAGAACAGATTAAAATTTGTTTATAAACACGTACTTAAAAGTTAATAATTGTCACAAATCATTTTATAACGATAAACTGAAAATTACACATCTTTTAATTAGTCACAATCCATAACAGAAGAAATATATGATCATTTAATATTAAAAATAAAAAATTGAAATAATTAACTGATTAATTAAAAACGTCCTGAAAACGAAATCATCATGCATTTCTTTTTAAAAGCAAGAAATTAGTCTATAAGTTACAATAATTGAGCTACTATGTGGGTTTACAAAATTTGGTTACATGTGTAGGCCTACCATAAAATGTTAAGCAGACGTTTTTCCAAACTGGAAACTAAATAGATAGATAACACAGGCAAACACCTACAAAATCACTCATAATTACTCGTATTAAATTTATACATAGGAGGAAGCAACTCGATAAAACTGCTCATGGCGTTTGAGAAGAATGAGAGACCTGAACTGCTGCCAGTACAGACAGCGTGAGTCGTGTTCAGTGCCTTATGCCATCATCATCGGTAAAATTTTCTTAATGTACTTCCTCAGACTGTGGAAACCAAGATACCTGAACGGTCAGTGGTATAGGTGGCGTGATTCATGTCGGTGCCTTAAGCCATATCATCATGGGTAAACTCATCTCAATATACTGCTTCAGATTGTGGAGACCAAGAGACCTGAACACTCGGTCGTACAGGTAGCGCGAGTAGTGACAGTGCCTTAAGCCATATCATCATCGGTAAATATTTCCATGTACTCCTCCAGATTGTGGAGACAAGAGACCTGAACGGTCGGTACCACGGGTAGCGTGATTCGTGTTCAGTGCTTTATGTCATTGGTAAAATCTTCTCAATGCACTCCTTCAGATTGTAGAAACCTCCCACCCACCCTACACATACAGTGGTAATAACGCTCTCACCCACCCTGTACGTACAGTGGTGATGACCCTCTCACCCACCCATACACGTACAGTGCTGATGACCCTTCCACCTACCCTACTTGTACAGTGATGATGAGCCTACCACCCACCCTAAACATAGAGTGGCAATGACCCTTCCGCCTATCCTACATGTACAGTGGGGATGACCCTACCGCCCGCTCTACACGTACAGTGGTGATGACCCTACCGCGCACCCTAGACGTACAGTGGTAATTACCCTCCCACCCACCCTACACGCACAGTAGGGATGACCCTCCCACCCACCCTACACGTAAAGTTGAGATGACCCTACCGCCCACCCTACACGTACAGTGGTAATTACCTTCCCACCCACCTTAAACGTACAGTGCTGATGACCCTCCCATCTACCCATACACATACAGTGGTGATGACCCTCCCACCCACCCTACACGTACAGTGGTGATGACCCTACCGCCCACCCTACACGTACAGTGATTATGACCGTCCCACCCACCCTACATGTGCAGTGATAACCCTCCCACCCACCCTACACATACAGGTAGCGTGAGTCGTGTCAGTAATTTAAGCCATCGGTAAAATTTTCTCAATATACTCTTCCAGATTGTGGAGACCAAGAGACCTGAACGGTCGGTAGTGTAGGTGGCGTGAGTCGTGTCAGTAATGTAAGCCATCGGTAAACTCTCCTCAATGTACTCCTCCAGATTGTGGAGACAAGAGGCCTGAACGGTCGGTACCACAGATAGCGTGAGTCGTGTTAGTACCTTATGCATTATTAACGTCGGGCAAATATCCTTGATGTACTGCTTGGGGTCGTTAACGTTCTAGGTCAGTGTCGTACAAGTGATGTCTCTACTTTGTCACAGTTGGTTGTTGTCATAACGCACTCTCACTGTAAAGCTTTCTTTTACCTTACCAAACAAGCCTTCCTTTGCAATTTGAACTAGTACAGTAATATCAAATAAAAACAATGTTTATTCTAGTATCTTAAGTGTTTGGATAACTTTTACAATAACTTGTTTGTACAAAGGTTCTACCAGACCAGAATCTACTTTGTTAAACATTTAATATCAAATAAAGGACAATTAAACTTTGTCCACTTAAATGACTTGGCTTTATGATAATGTAATAATTATTTAATTGTCTTATGTGGAGAATACATAAGTTTTAAACATATAGACTACGTCAATATTGTATTAATCACCTATGTAAACAGGTTTTTTTTATAAAGTGTAACGTTACGACTACTGCTGGAGAATATTATTATTCTTATTAAATTCATTTAAAACATGCTGTGTGAAGGGTTATTTTCACTGTTTTACGACGCCTGTTTTCGAATTATGTCTCTCCTGTTATGCCAATGCGTGCTAGATAATAAAAAAAACTCTTAAATCTGATATATATATATATATATATATATATATATATATATATATATATATATATATATATATAGTTTAGTTTGATGTTATTACCGATATAATAGTTTATGAACATTTTAATGACCATTCCTTATAATGGTTACTTGTTTATTTTGGTAAATACTTTATCTAAAAAAGTACTAATACTTCAAATTTTTATTTATAGATTTATTATATAAACATGAATTACACTGCTGTACATGACTGCATATAAATTTACATTAAATCCTTGTCAAAAAATATTTGAATGTACAGATTTCAGGTCACAGGAGATAATTAGCTTACCTTGAGATTGTTAGATAGATATTTTTACTGTTGTAAAACAGTATTTCGTGTTTAAATAATCAAGTGTTTGAAGCCACAAATGTATAGGAATTCTTTTTGCTTTTTAAAGAATTAATTGTTTAGTAATAGTAAGAGACAGTAATAATCTATATTAATTTACTTATGTATTTCAGCTATAATACACCATTTTCAAAAAGACCGAATAATTGATTGACGTGTGTATACAATATAATATAGTACTAGATTAACAATAGTAACATCTAGAAATTTCCGAAAATTAAATACCAGAAGCAGAATAATACAAATCATATCCAAGCAAGGTATCATAAAAAAAAATTGTTAAGCCCCTAATAAAAACGATGAAGAATAAAAATAAAATAATAAATGCAGCCAACAATATATATACTAACATTAATAACAATAATATAAATTACAACAAAATATGTTTAACAATTATACATCTTAAGGTTGAACAGAACAAAAATAAGAATAGAAATATAACAATAAGTATATGTGATAAATACTATAAAAATTAAAAAACCAGTCAATGCATCTTTTCCACAATCATCAAAAGTAATTAGGATGATAGGTAATTACTTATTAATTGACATTACTGTACACAAAACACAAATGGTTGGAATAGTAGAAACATATTTAAGTAGGCTCTATGATATACTTATTTTTCGGTATAGAATCCAAAATCATAATAAAATGGATTATAAGTCCATAAATAAAATTAGAAATTTTTATTTTTCAATAGCTCAATAACTAAGGAAAATTTTCCTATTTAATTGTAACGTCAATTATAAAATTGTCCAATAGTGGCTTTATTAAAAAAGACACTCTCTCTATATTTTTGATGTTGCTGTTACTGAACTGTGATTTAGTTTTTCATAGAAATTGTATATCTTTCATAAAAAATGATAACAAATCTTTACAATTGTAACAAAACTCGGTAAACGTGTTTATGTTAGAAGGAGTATTTAATAAACAAAATTTCATATTACTTTAAATATTTTCAAAATGGCAGCCATTTTATTTTTATTTTAACAAATAACATAAAAACCAAACAAATTTCGTCAGACACAAAACAGATTTAAACAACTTTCCCTTTCCAATGTTACATTATTTGTAAACATTTCTTAAGAAACAACTATTTTGTAAATTAAACTTTATTCACGTGCAAACTGGCTACTTATTTGACAGTATGTAAATTAAGGTTTTTATAAATGAGGAAAGGGAAAGCTGTCTAAAATCGTTTTTTTCTCTAACGTGTTTTTTTAGATATTTGTTAAAATCGAAATAAAATGGCCGCCATTTTCAAAATAATAAAGATAATTAAAAAACATTTTTCATATTACTACCTTCTAACATGAACCCGTTTACCTAGTTTTGTAACAATCACAAAAATAATAACAACAATACAAATTGTTTTATGAAAAAAAGCAAAAAGGCGTCTAGCTGCTAAACAAAGCAGTAATTGAAAAAAATATTAAACTTAATTTTTAGCGTAAAACCACACATTGAATCTAAAGATTTATAACCAGCCCATCCTTTTTGTAACACCCTGTATACCGTATATGTTATCGGTCAATGTACCAAAAAATATTAAAACCAAGCTCAATATTAACAACTCCCTCTATTCTGTTCATATTTTTTCTAGCCGTGGTTTTTATATTTTTTTCTATGGGTATCTTTATGGCTTAATGTGAAATTGAGTAACATTTTGTAAGTAAAACAATTTGTCCAAGCTTATACAGAATTGAAAAATATTTAAAACAGATTACTCGTAAAGTACCTTGGTCCTAGAGTCCATGGTAGAGAGGGTAGTCTGGCGCCGGTGACCCAGTGCCGACACATGAACCCGACTGAGCGAGCGAAGCGACTGAGTCAAGGACACTACTAGGACCTGGAGAAAGCTGGATTAGGGTGTTGTTCATTAACGAAAGGAGCCCTGCAGAGGAGCTGTGATTGTGAGAAATTAATCCATCACATCCTCTGGTGTGCAGACTCAGTAACCTCATCAACCATCCCTCTGTCTGGAGCAATGGAGGCTGAGATGGAGGAAATTAGTCTTGGCAGACACTTCCTGTAAAAAGGTCGAGTATAGCAAAGTTTAGGATAGTAAAACCAATATCTATCAGTACAAACGTGGATGGAACTGAAACAAGGTTATTAATTTATTTAATATTTATCGATTAACAGCAGCAGCAATTTATACACAATAGTAGTAAAAAAATGCCAAATAAGAATACATGCAGTTTACAATGCAAATATAACTTAATAAGATGGATATAACAAGTAAATACAAAAAAGACCTTAAAACCAGAAAAATATCACAACGCAATATTTTCTCTGTCAAGCGTTAAGCTGTACAGTTAGGAATGTAAAACTGCAATTCCTAAGTGGATAAAAACTGAGTACATATTTAAGTTCGTCTGTTTGTAAAGCCTGTTTATACATTTAAGTCACTATATGTTGTGTTGATATAAATTACATTAACAGAAATATGTTTTGTACTCTAAAGTTACTAATTTTAGTAAAATTGGTAAGATTAGTTTATATACTATAAACACTGATAAGTAACTTAAAATTAATCCATTTAGAGAACAACCACATTATAAGTAAGTAACAATTAATTAATTTTATTGTTATTAAGTACGTATTAAAAGTAAATAGTGATTTAGTAATTAAAGTTTAACTATTCAAAAGTGATGGAGTTTAAAAAAACAAGCTAAGAGGCGGAACAAAAATAATAAAACAAAACAAATTTGCAACAGTAGTAATAACCAAAAATGCACAAATAAGTTATAGCCTACAGGGTGTCCAAAAAGTAAAGTCCCAAACTTCAGGAAACAGTTATATAGGCCAAAGTAAATAGAGAATCAAGAATACATTTTTCACAAAGACGTTTCTTTTGCCGGATGTCCACCATTTTGTTTTATTACAAAGAATTTTTATCTCCGAGTTGGCTCAACTGATGTCAATGAAACTCACTATGTATGATAAATAAACCCTTATCTCAAAAAATAAATAACAAATAAAAATAATAATAACTTAATGCAATATGACAACAATTAAATGTTGAAATGACAACCATTTTAAATGTTCAAACGGAAACTGTGGAAAAATGAAAAAAAAAAAAAACTAAGAACAGTTTTTTTAGATAATTTTACTACCAATATGTTAGTATTAAAAAAGTTAGAATCGGACAGAAATAACCAAGACACATTCATATTTATGTTGGGAATCATCAAAAAGCTAAAAATAAATGTTTTTTTTCTGCCTTCAACAGCAATGTCAATGTGATTCGGTTACGTTTAATTCCATTGAAATTTTTTGATTCTGACAGATTGGTAATAAAACTGTCTAAAAAAGTTTATTTAGTAAATTGCTGTATTTTTGCCGTTTTCCCGCAATTTATATTACATTTAAAATGGCCGCCATTTGAAAATTTGTATTTGGATCAAGTTTAATCATGGATAGCGAGTTTCATTAAGATCAGTAAAGCTAACACGGAGATAAGAATTCTTTTATGAAAAATAAAAAAAAAAAAAATAATAAAAATGGCAGATATCTGGTAAGCAAAGCGTTTTTGGGAAAATATTATTCTTGATTTTCTCTTTATTTCAACCTACTGTATATAACACTTTCCTGAAGTTTGACACTTTACTCTTAGGACGCCTTGTTTCCCTACTGATAAAAATCAGTTTACAATCCTGCTATAAAATATCTTATGTCAATTCCCAATGTTCATTGTCCTTCGTGAGTGGGCGAGAGGGAAGTATCTGTTTGTTGTATACAAATCACTGGCACAACCTGATAACAGTGATAAGCTACTGTTACAGTCTGATTTAGGCGAGTTGTAGGGAATAAATAAAAGTGACCCACCCACCCATCCATACACGTACAGTGCTAGTAATTGGGTTAGCGCTTGGGAAGATTATTTAAATTGTTTCATAAACATGGCAAATGTTTACTCATATTTTCCTTTAAGTTACTTTAATGAATAGTGAGCCAATGATTATAAAAAGGAATTAACTAATCTAAATGCGTCGATACATCTATTCGGATAGTAGAATCTAGTTCTTTTAGAACTTATTAACACGAAAACCGGTTGTGTTAATCACAGAGAAATCTTCACAGTCGATGGAGCCCGTTTATCTAACGTTTACAGCTTGATATTTACTAGAAACTATTTTAAACATCTTAAACTAGGAACGGAGTGACTCAATTCAGGTGGATGTATCGATGGATCTTGAACAGGTTTGTATTTATCTGATTGACTCATTAGATAGCTCATCTTAGAATGAATTTGTCCTAGTTACTGTCCTAAGCCACGTGGATTGCTACACGTCCTGTACTAGTGGGTCATTATGCATCAGCTACAGTCACGACACTCCGGTACGTATTTTATTACAAGCACGATGCTAGCGATCCTAGTGGCCAGCCAGCAGCAATGCGTATTTCAGCACTGTTTACATTCACAGCTGTGGTTAGTAAATGTCATATTACTTCATTATTTGTCTTAGCACTTTTTATATTGTTATTAAATTCCACTTCTTTGCAAGATACAATGCAATACAACATTAATGCAGCGTATTTGTGCTGGCTGACTACTTGGAGCGCTAGCGTCACACGATTTCACAGCGCTGCAAGTTCATGACTGTAAGTTGTTAGACTGTAATATTCTGCAGACAAGTGAATGTAAAAAAAAAAAAAATAACTGTCGTGGAGGCAGACTGAACAGAAAGAAACTTATACAGGAACCAGAACAGACCTCCACCAAGATTGTGGGTCCCTTAGAGTCTACAATCTAAGTATCACAGAGAAGAAAGAAACAGGGGTTTTATCCAATATTGCGCTTTAGCTGAATGTGTATTCGTCACCCAATACCATTTTACGTGTAATGGTGGGAAGATGTAATGAGAGAGAAGCAATACACTGCACGTGTGTTGTGCATATTTATGTATGGAAGCTTACGATCTTAAAAAAATTAATGAAAATATATTGTCCTCTATACATAAACTATTGTAGTTTCTACATACATCACTGCTTACTACTGATAGTGTGTCCAGCATTTATTTCTCCAGTTGCGATGGCAGGGCCAGTACCTTGTCAGTCCCTCCCTTTTCCCCTCCAAGTCCTTAATGATAAACGTACCAATTATTACTACAGATGTATAAATATGAACATTTTTTCGTATTCTATATATAACTGCCACTTAGGCGTTCACTGTGGCCATAAGAAAGTGACCTCTTATTTCTCTGTCTTTGTATGCAACTAGGTCTACTAACTAGACATTTGTTTAACTTGAATAAAAATTGTATCACACTATCTAAATTAAATATAGAAGAGTTATGGGTCTAAAATTACTAGACTTAACATTATGTATACATCCTGTAGATCTAGATTCTAAAAATATATGCTAGTAAATATTTCTAGATTGTTTCATTGCTTATATACTGACTGTAATTAATACTGCCTTCACTGACAAAGAAATGTTTACTTATTGGGGCCACAAAAAACGTACTATTGTTGAAATAAATTATTAATATATTCTAACAGATAATAACAGAAGGATTACTACCTAAGTACGTGATAAACTCCTTTTTTCATAAGATCCTTCAATAGTTACACAACCTGTTGGATTTACACTTTGAGTCCTACGGTAGTTAAAGAAAGTTTTTTTATTCGCTTATTGGGCCCAGGTGTGGTTTGGAAGTTCTATTCAGCTTTTGATTACTACGCCTTGGAGAAAGCAGGTTGGAAATGAGAAAGAATCTCTTTAGAGCTATAATTATAGAAAACTAATTCTTCTCATCTACTTCCGTGCATTCAGAAAACTTATTTTCCAACATTCACTCCCAGAAAGGTACGTTGTAGGGAAAGCAGTTTTTCTTTTAGACAGTTGTCGATTAGTAGAACGAGTTTAAGGTAACTTTTATGAAGAAAAAACATTATTTTATGTAATTATATAAAAAAAATCAGACTAAGTACATGTCCCAGTCAGAAAATTAATTTAGTTTAAACGGTTTCCATGTAAAGCTTGAAGATCCCTTAGTTGTCCTAGCTGTTCGGCTGTTAATAAATGGCCCTTTCTGAGCATAAGTCAAACTCAGTTAGTAACCAGACTACACTCATCCACACTCATCATTCATATTCGCCTTAAAATAGGCACGAATTTGTGTCGGCATCTCATTTCTGAAACATTGGAAACCATAAGGTTTATTCTGCAATGCAGACTAATCAATATCTCTTAATTATAATTTATCAATAATAAATTATACCGTATATTATTATCCTGAATGTTTTTCTAAGAATTTGAATTGAAGTAAATAAAACATTGAATAGTGTTCGGTAGATAATATTTTTGGAGATTTCAACAATACTTCTTACTTACTTATAAAAATACTACGGACGTAATCATGTAGTGTTAGTATTTTCTTAAATTAGTATGGGTTAAGAAAAGAAAAAAAAATAGTTTTAGATGTAGGCTAAGTCAGTGAGTACACATGAAGACGACAGGAGTTTGTTATAGCTGTCGAAACGTTGTTTGTTTCCTAAACTCTTGAAGCATTGGATATATCCAAATGTTATCTATATATCATGAACAATCCAATGTTAACAAATACTTTGTAAACAACAATAGTGTTTGTTTTATTATTATTTTTTACTAGAGTTGACGCATGAACTTTTAAATTGTACATCATATTTTGTACGATAAAAATTTAGAATATTAAGCTGCATTAAACATTTTGGATACTATGAGAGAAGATTTAATAAGTATTGTGACAGTTGGAAAACACAACTGATTTAATTACAAACGTAGTAATGGTAGGGTTTATTGTTTTACTGAAAGAATAGACAAATATTTCACAAAGTAAAAATGAAAAAAAATTATTAATTTATTTATCACAAAACCATAATAATATTTGAAAAGTAAATATTTAGGGGGACGTTTAATGTCTAAACTAAAGTTTTGACAAACTTACAAAACTATTACAAATTGCGCTCTGTAATAACTATTATTTATTATTTGTTTTTCAAAGTTATTTGTTACTGTAGTCAACTTTTCGTAAAAGATTTCGCCTTCAAAGATACCGCAATCCAGTGCTGTAGTCCGATCAGTATCATGGAATAAGAAGGAGAGTTCGTGAAACAGAAAGTAGCATTTAAAAATGTTGGTCATAATAAATCCATCAAATTAACAGAATAAAATTAAATACATTTTTAATAAGGAATAAATTTTACTTTTTTCTCATCTGAATTATGAATTATTATTAAAATAACTATTTCCCCCTCTAATCCTTAAGGAAATAATTCGACTCAATTTTTATCTTATAATTAATCTATTTTCACCCAGTTTAGTATTTATCATGCATTTAGTGTCAGTTAAACTTGGAGTTTAAAAGCTACTTAAGCTACATCCAGTGATGTAGAATATTTAATAAGCCTCATTGTCAGCTATATATTTAATCCCGTAAACGAATCGGTCTCCATGAAATTCATTAGCTAGTAACAAGTAAGGTAGATTCATTTGATAGCTTATGGATTTATTATGTTTTAAAAAATATCAGAAATGTAAAAAAATCACCTGATTTTTACCCTCTGGCCCTAATAGATCCAATCGATCCCTTCACTAAAGTGTTTTATAATATACTTATAGCACTGTTATATGTAATGTTATGTATAACGAATGATTTTATACGTAAATAGACTCTCCACCCAATGTTGAATTTTGAGTCTCAAAATATCAGCTGTTTTTGTGGTCAATTTTGGAGCGCTAGTGTAGTCCCATGTAAATGTAATGCAGTTTAAACCAGTTGTGGGCCTCACTAACTAATAACATTACAGGCACATATATTCCTTTTAGATGGAATATTTATTGTAGGTGTATACAATTAAGTGTATAACGCTGGTCATGTTTGTAATGGTTAAGCTGGTGTAAACATTACCTATTTTTACAACCGGCTATTTTTTTACGTTATAAAAAACAGCTTAAGACAAAAACAAAGCAGAATATTGTCCTGTTGATTTTAATATTTATTTATTGTATATTATATAAATAACAATGTAAATATATACAAATATTGCAGATCCAATCTAGGACAATTATTACATCTTTAAGGAATTTTTTATGTATCTTAAACTTAAAATGTGATTCTTGTGATCTATTTCTTTTTATTTAATTTTATTTTCTCATTGTTTTTCATGTTGTAGAATTCTTCAAATGAGTAAAGTGCAGCATCAGCTAAGTTTTTCTGAATTTAATTTTGAATTTATTAAAGTTGTTTTTTATATAGTTTCGGGTAAAAATCTAAAAAAATTTTGGTCCCAGGTATGTTGTGTGTTTTATATATATATATATATATATAAATGTGGGTTGTGATGTATGGGTATAATGTGAATTTTATTTCTTGTATTATAATCATGTTTCTGAAAACTATTATTCATTTTTGTTGGTTTTTTTATTTATAAAATTGTCTTAAATGTATTTTCCATATACTGTGCAATTTTTTTAGCTGATCATATTTTAATTTGTTCTTGATTCTTATGGCTCTTTTTTGTAGTTTAAGGACTTGATCAAGGGTTTGTTTACTGGTTGTGCCATAAAAGCAAATGCCTTTAGAAATATGAGAATGTATATCTTGTTTTGAGTATTTATTCTCTTACATATGTTATTTTTGGTATGTATATCTTATTGTTTTGTATAGTTTTAAAAGAAGTTAACTTAGTTTTTTCAATATTTAATGTTAAGCTATATTTATTATAGAGATTGCGTCATGCAAAATTCAGGATATATATATATTTTAAACTATTAAAGTTTAAAATTATATTAAAAATAATAACAAATATTATTTATTTATTTTTAATAAATTTATATAATAAATAATAATAAATATTTATTATTTAATATTTACAAACATACAGACAAAACAAAATCAACTAAAAATATCGTCCATTTCATTAAAACGATCTGACTCCAAGTAAGGTGGGACCTTTCCAGTCTGAAGGTATCGGAGGTAAGCCTCTTTGTGACTCAAGAGGCTGGCACGCTCTGGGGTGATGAAGGCAGTGTCCTCGGTGTCGGACTCAGCAAGGTCAAAGGGTGCGAGAGAATTAACTTCTGAAACATCCTGAGACGTGGAAGTAACATCATCAAGGTCATCTGGTGCAGGGGTTGCACTCTCCGAGGGCTCCTGCGGAGCGGGAGCCTCCGGCTCCCCTCCCTCCGTCTCTGTAGAGGGTGTTACTTCGTACACTGCCAAAGTAGACACACCTGATGTATGATCAAGGGTCACGGGAGTGGGGGTTGTTGTAGTCGTGGTCTCCTCTTCAGCATCTGGACTACTGTTGGAAACCTCGGTGGGCGTAGCTGTCGTGGGGATTCTGTCTTCAGGAACATACTCTGGAGTGGCAGTGGTACTCGAGGTGGCCTCAGTTGTCGTTGTCGTGGGAGCAGAGGTGGAGGGCTGAAAAAGATATTATTAATTCGATTAACAACTTAAAATAAATTTAATTTACAGTTATATTTACTGAGCATTACAATACGAATAGTAATAGCAATTCCAATCAATATCTTTTACGAATTAATTGTAATGCATATCAATTAAAAAAATTTTAATCACTTTTCTCTATTATGAACTTTAGCCATTCACTAATTTTCTTACTTTTACTTCTTCAAAATGAGAATGGCTCACTACGATTCTAAGAGAATTGCCATTAGAGTTGCCAAATAGAACGCTCGTGTTTAGTGAACTTGATTTTTAGATAACTGATTTTCGTCATAGATTCTAGAAGGTAAATAGAATATTTAACATAAAATTATGCTTTAAAACTTGCCAAAAATCGCTTTTAATAGCAATGATATAACAAAGGGCTAAACCCAACACTCAAATATAATAAGAAAAAAAAATATAAATTATAATTTAAGAACAATAACATCTGTGAAACAATTATTTCTTATAGAAACTGAATATGTTACACTTGTATAAATCATGTATACAGGTTGTTCAAAGTTTCTCTGAAAATTTGAAGTTTGAAACTGTTATATTTATTACTAAACTCATATAAAGATGGTCGATAGTTTGTCATCGGTGCATACAGAATCGAAAGATTCTTGCATATGCAAATAATCAACAAATCCCTAACTAGTTCACTCCTGAAATCTGAAAAATAAAGTATCAATTAAAAATAAACATAAATACTATTTCATTTATGGAGTAAATCAAATATCATAAATTAGCTAACAAAATTAATCGTATGTACTAGATCATTAGTTGTCTAATTTAACTGCCATTTTATGTCATGCTTTCACTTACTAAATATTTCTTTACTGCCGCAACTTTGACCATTTTTGTCATTCTCATAGTTTTAGTATAGCCAAATTTTCCATTTTCCTTAGAAATATTTGTAATTCATTAATGGGTAAAAATTTGACAAAATTAAGACATAAAGTATATTTATGTTATTATTCTTGTTACTTATTTTAAAATTCATATGATACTTGTTATATACACAGCTCAATCATCATAGGTTTAGTTATTTTATATTACATTAGCTGTATTAATGTGTTTCAGTCGTTACTTTTACCATTTTACCATGTTAGTTACTATGGATATTTTCCATGTTATTTTATCTTCAGTGTAAAAGAAGATAAAATAACTTTCATTTATATCGCACTGTTTTATTTAAAGCATTTCCATCAAAACTTTTTCAATATGACTATTAACAAATCTTGAACTATTTACTGATATTAAAAATAACAAATCTTTATTACATCCTTTGATGTAAACCAAACTGACAGTGCCAATTTTACAAATTAACACGTAGTTTTTAGCTATGAGACAAACAAATCTACAACACGTATACTTCCGTATTACTGTTAAAGTTGTAAACACTGTGAAGTGGTGTACATAAGAGGCTTTTAATATTGATTTGTTACTTAACTTTATGGATTTAGTCATATAATTCATTGTTTATCAGAGTTCTCATATTTTTTTTTCAAATTTTTATCTATATTGTCTTTTAACAACAGTAAATACACTGAATTAGGTGAACTTGTTTGATTGTTAATTTATCTTGAGTTGTTTATTTTGTGAAACACTATTTTACTGTATTTGATAACACAAATATTCTTTATTGACTATCTCCAAGGTCAATTACAGATAGTCTGGTTGGCATTGCCTCTGTGAGCAAGCTTCCAAATGCGACCTATAATTGTTGTAATCAAAACTTTATAAATAAGAATATTTAAACCTGTATAGTCGTCTTGGGGTAGTTTGATTTACGATTCTGAACTCTAAAAATCGGTTAATTTGATTGCTTAAACCAGTTGAAATCCATTAGAAAGTTTCAATAATTTTGTTTCATATCACAAGAATTAAAAATAGTCTGATAATGAAAAAACCCTATATTATTAATTCCGTTGTATTTAGCATTTCTTGTACAAACATATTTTATTTAAATTGTTATGTTAAATTTGAAGACTGGACAATGTATCTTTGAGCCCCTGTAAGAACCTTGGAATCTTTTCGGTTAATTCACTACCACTACTTTGGTTAGGTTATTTTAGGTTATGTTAGGTTTCGTTAGGTCATGTTAGGTTTCGTTAGGTCATGTTAGGTTTATTTAGGTTATATTAGGTCTGTTTATGTTGGGTTTGGTTAGGTTTGGTTATGTTTCTAAGTTATGGTATTGAATTAACGTAATGGATCCGTACCTTAGCCTCAGGAGGGATCCAAACAGTTTCCAATTATTTAATAAATACTTTATTTTGAACATGTAATAACAGAAATTAATTTTACAGGACTCTATTAGGGGTTCAACAAAATCTTATTAGGTTTAAGTGCTTTATAAATATTTACCACTTAGCTTGACAACATTAAGTACAGGGTTTTATAGGTCCAACATTGATACATAACTGTACCAACATTGGCATACAAACTAACCTTTCTCTTGGGACTGGTGGTTGTGGTGTAGTATGACAACGGTGGAGGGGGTCTGGTCAGAAGTTCTGGTGGGTTGTACACGGACCATATTGTTTGGATCCTCTGGACAATCCTCTCTATGAAGGGAGGAAAGACCCCTTTAAGGTAGACTGGAGGGGGAGGCAGGACCGGGGGTGACCAAGGTATAGCCGGGAGTGGAGCTCGGTACAAGTAGGGTGGCGGTGGTAGAGGCGGTGGCAGTGGGGGTGGGGGGACACTCAGGGGATGGGGTACCTGATGGTTCACCTGGTAGTTCGGCCTTAGACCAGGATAACTGAAAAAAATAATAATAATAAATAAATACGGTATCGTATTATTAAATGGTGTTGAGTGAACAATATATATTACTATGAATAAACCCTACTTACTCAGGTGCCCTAACCCTAGCCATGGGTGAGTAAGTTAAAGTGAATATTGTATAAATATAATATAGATTTTGATTATATGATCGAAATGTGCAGCAAGCTTTCAGTTTACACTGTATTTTTCTACTATTATTCAAATTATTTAATCTAATGTCCAATTTAGAACAGCTGATATTATGTACAATAATTTACTATAGTTATAAGTTTTAAAAGTTTAGCCCACAATTTTTTTTATTAAACATCTGTTAATCAATCAATTAATATAGCTCCATAAGAATACCATGGGAATTTCGGAGACCAGTGGTACGGATTCCTGAGGTCGGAGAGGAAAAACCTTTCTTAGTGAGCCTCTAGAGACCAATGTGCCAAATTTCAAGTCAATTGGACGTATAGTTTTGGAGAAATCCTGATTAGTGGTAAATTGCTTTTGTATATATAGATTAAAAACTAACAAATATTTTATGTTTTATGCCTGCTTTAAAAATGGTCCTGCATAGATTATTCAACCTGATTGTTTTATAGGTGTGATTATTCGCTGTATGTTGTTATATTAATTGTTTTAACAAATATTATACAACTATGTAATGGCTAATTCTACGTGGAATAAATATTCTTCTTAGTTATTCTCACAAAAAAAGATTTTGCTAACGTAAAAATAGGTAGCACTGTTTTATTTGACATAATTTTTTTAAGTATGCAATTTAAACATTTACTGATATATGAACAAATTCAGGATATTAGAAAGAAAATGTACTATTATTCCATACAAATACAAAGCCAAATTAACATTTTACTAATGAAGTTGCATTTATTTGGATGATAATTTAAAAGTAACAGTCAAATAAATCAAAATGTTTTACTGTCTTGGATTTGTGGTTCTGGATTCAGTTACTATTAATCTTAACATTAAATGATGAAACCTTCGGATTTGTCATTAATTATTGCTAAAATAATTTATTTATAGATGTACTTAGTGGTCGAGTGATATAAGGCGTTAGGATTTAGAACCTGAATTAAATATATCACAGGTTCGAATCTTGGCCATGACTGATAGTTTTTATCAGTAATATTCACCTTGTACTGTACTGGCTCTCCCACTTACTCTGTCTGATAAGTTCAATATTCTATAGTGAATCGTTACAAGAGAGTCACATCTCCTTAAAAAAAGAAGATATTATCATTATTTTACTTTTTCTTAATTTCATCATTCACTAGTTCACATGTGCCTGCAGGCCTGTGCGTGAACTTTATTCAACGTGTGAAGTACAATCGTTAGCTCAGTTGGGGATTCGAACCTTGATTCGGAATTGCCCTCCGCCGACCGAAGCCTTAGTCATTGAGCCCCCATACTGGCAATAAACTTTACTGGCCAGTTCACATGGAGGCCTCTGCGTGGACTTCATATTCCGTTAACAATATACAAGCTGGAGAACTGATCTCGGATCTATAACTCCTAGATCCTTTGAGTGATCAGTTCGAGTTAACTACTCCTTGTCACGTTATGAAACAGTGATTTTATTAAAAAAATATATTTTTTGACTTATAGAGTCGGGTTTCGCTCCAGTTGTCACACGTCATTTACTCCAAACACTTCAGCGACCCTGGAGTGTGTGTTTTTCACCGCAAAGAGGCCCCGAAACAAATCGATGTCTCGGCGCTCACTGGATGAGTGACCTGGGGGATCATCCTGGAGGCCGAGACCAATCCCACAGGACAGGGACTTACCCATCCAGAAGGATGTAGGCCGAAGAGGTTGACAACAGTGATATCACCAGAATCTGGAAAAAGACAGATGTGTCAGATTTAAGAAGATCTAACTGTTACGTACGTGTAATTATTGACTTACAAATGTGTGACGGTCTGTTGAAATATTCTTACATTTACTTACGCTTCGTTAAAAAAGTTCGTTACGCTTAAAATACCATTTATTAGATTTCAGATAAAAGTTTTCTATTTTGGCAGGTCAAGACTTACATTTGATGGCCGATCAATCAAGACGTATTCTGGTTATGTGAGAGCATGACAAGATATCTGTTTGGTTGACGGTCCGTCAAGACGTACTCTGACTGGGTGGGAATGCCCTTCAAGATGTATGTTGGTTGACGGGTGATTGTTAAGACGTACACTGGCTGGATAGGAGAGGCCTTCAAGATGTATGTAGGTTGACGGGTGATAGTCCGTCAAGACATACGTTGGCTGGGTGGGAGAACCCGTCAAGATATATGTTTGGTTGACGGTCCGTCAAGACATAGGCTGGCTGGGTGAGAGAACCCGTCAAGATATAAGTTTGGTTGATGGTCCGTCAAGACATACGCTGGCTGGGTGGGAGAATCCGTCAAGATATATGTTTGGTTGATGGTCCGTCAAGACATACGATGGCTGGGTGGGAGAACCCGTCAATACTCCGTCAAGACATACGCTGGCTGGGTGGGAGAAACCGTGAAGATATATGTTTGGTTTATGGTCCGTCAAGACATACGCTGGCTGGGTGGAGAACCCGTCAATATAATTATGTTTGATGGATAGTGATTAAGTTGGTTAGTTAGGTTGTTGGAGTGTCTGCGAGACTTGAAATTTTAAGGTTTAAATTACGAGGTCTTTGTTTTCACATTAAAGTAGATTTTGGTATAGAGCAAGTGCGTGGCACTGATCAATGTAAATATGAAATATCGAAGAGTTTGTAGAACTTACGTTGGACCCAGCAAATCATTTATATTATATCTCCGGCTTATGATGTTATATTTGTGACACTTTTTAAAGAAATAACTACAAACTTTTTCTAATAATAGCTATAATTAAAATAAACTAAAAACGTTACTTATGTTCTTAGTTTTTAATGTGTAATTCCAAATTGGTTAGAATATATATTTCTAACCAATTTGGTTTTAATGTGTAATTTCTTATTATCATATTCTTATTTAATAATAAGAAATTACACTTTAAAACTAAGTACATAAGTAAAGTTTATGGAAGAAATCGTTAAAGTAATAATATTTACATTTATAGATTATTAAACTATTCTACATCAACGTATAGCCTAATATTCAACGACACTTTAGTCTAATTTAATTGGCATTTCTTATAAGTATTTTTATATAATTTGATTGTTTGTTTTAGAAGATCTTTACTATTTTACTTGTTACGTTCATGATATCTGTCACAGAGAAAAACGCAGAGGTCACTTTCTTAGTCGTGAACGCGTCAGTGTCAGTTATAAATAGATAACAACTAATGTAGATATTTGGTCATTCATAATAATATTTACTATTTATCCTTCAGAATGGGGAGGGGGGTGTTAAGGGAGGGATTGACAAGGTGGCAAACTGGAGACATTTTACTTTAAATACGAAACATCAGCATTTAGATAGCTGTAGTAATTATTTTTATTATTATATGTCATATTCCAAAATTCACAAATATCCAAGAATTATATTACCTTTGATTGTTTTTAGTAACAATTGGTAATTTATTGTTTAAACAACTATTCCACTATTCTGAGGATAAACGAGTATGGCATATGGGTGGTCATTACTTAATAATAGAGTCCTTGAGGACGAAATGTGTAGAAAACCGAAACGTCCTGAAAATTACAACACGCAATACCACGTGAAGGAAGTCTTTAACTAAAACTGTAGCCAATAGACCTTGGTAGAAAGTTTGCTGGCTTGATGGTTAAGTGGCTAAGACGTCGGACTGCGGAGGACTGAGGGTCGGTACTTCACTGGTTGAAAAAAGTGCATGCAAAGGCCAGCAAGCCCATGTAAACTGGTAATGAAATATTTAATAAATACATTTTGTCGGAAGTCTACTAGTTATTTCTTTTATTAATAGGTATATACAGGGTGTCCAAAAAGTCTCGGATCGGTTAGAATTAACCTTGCATTTTTTTTTAGGAGAAACCTTTTAAGGTATAATTTACCTAGGCTTAGATATATGATTTTCTTCCAACTCTAGTGGGCCACCCCCTTAAGGAGGTAGTGAGTCACTGAATAATGTGTTAACATAGGTTTTTATGTCCAGTAAAATAACACCACTTGGTTTAGATCTATCTTAAATATTCTCAAAAATATTTAACCAGTCCGGAACTTTTTGGACGCCCGGTATATTCAAAAGTCCTAATTTGTGTATGCAAATTCTTAAATATAGATTTATCACTGATATGCAATTTAAAAATGTACATACATACTAAATAAAATAAATAAAACTGTTTCGAGGTTGAGGTAGAGAGGGCTTTGCAGCTCTACCTTCGCCTCTTGTAGAAGCAATAAAGATCTCCGATAGGTTGATATACAACTATATAGAACGATGAGGGCTATCAGCGGCCGACTCATTGCAACCCCTCTACCATGGCTTCCAGTACGGTGCAACATAGCTCCTCCGGATACTAGACGCAGAGAGGCACTTTTCATAGTTAAAAAAGATCCTATATACTCCGAATCTCTCCAGTTTGCAAGATATCCCACAAAGAGCAAGGCAACTTAAAGGTTTTAATGTTTTATAACCAAATCAACGACTAGCTTCCCAGTTATTCTCCAAAAACCAACTGGGTGTTAAATTGACATATGTTTGACGGTCGAAATAGGTCTCTGGTATCAGACCCAATGACCGTCATCGGTGGAATGTCCCTTCCTCGTAAGGAATGGACTATGTTAAGTGACTTTCGCAGGTGGGAAGATGCAACAACTGGAAATTTAAGTGGGGAATGGCAAATGATCAGTCATGTGATTGTGAAGTCGACGTTAAAACCATGGATCACATAGTTCATGTGTGCCCATTGCGTTATTTTCAGAGAAGATTAGCTGGTTTTCATTATTTCGGAGAAGCAGCCGTTGAATGGTTATCTAGCTCTGTGACTGGAGATAAATATTTAAACACTAAGACACAAGTACTTTGTTCTGTAAATTAGATTTTGTTTAGATAATCTGTACAATTTTTTTATTATTTTGGTAGTTGGCTTATGAAAGCCATACGATTTATATTTATGCAGTATATACAAATAAAAAACTAAAACATTTTTCATTTTCGCTGACCACCTTTGAAAAATTCAGACATAAGAAACTATAAATTTTAGCATTAGAAATAATTAATAATGTATCCTATCAAGCAATCAATTCCAGCTGTTGGCAAAAACAGTGTAGAATCGCCTTACTTATAGAAAAGAAAAGGCTATGTACTCTCGTCACCAACCGTCAAAGATCTCTGAAGGCCAGTTCAATTAGTGGATTGCTGAACAACGACAGTAATTAGAGAATGACGGACATTGAGGTCTGTGACTTGGCTGACTCACAACGCTGTCTTGTCAACACATTTACTCAGAATGTGTTAATTGTTCTAGGTACCTTTATGAGGCATATCTTGGACCCTATTTGTCCTTTTTTCATCGAGTCAGACGTAGCTCGAGTTACTAACCATACAGTGTAAGTGAACGTCACACAACACAAATTTATTTCAGTATAAGTGCAAAATAAAAAAAATACTATGGTGATCGATTTGAAAACCAATTTACACAACTCAGGTCAGAGAGATTCACAAAATAATAAAACTGGTTTCACTTATACCGAAGAGATAAAATACATAGAGGTATCTTTCATATTGCCAAAGCAAACGCCTCAATCGCAGTTTTAATATATTAGAACTAACGTACATCTTTATACATCTAAAGTAATAATTACTACGTTTAGCTTTGAGGATTTTGGGATAATAAGTGAGGGATAGACAAGTCCTGCCATCTGCATAGCAAACTGGAGAAATAACTACTCGACAGAAAATTGAGCACGCTATTGAATGCAACCTCTCTTTCTTTCTTCTCTGTGCTTACACTACTTTTATATTACCATTGTAATGATACAATCATACAATTAGGTTTATATTAAACCCAAAAGTATTTATTTTATATTCAGTTACTCTTTTTAATTGGTGTAAAAAATCTTTGGCCAAACACATGTTATTAACAAAATTAATAAAAGTATTAAATTAATAATTTTAAGTAACAAATTAACACAGAGGGAAGTTTTGGGTTTATTTTACTTTGCTCACATTAAACATAATCATACATATATTTCAAACACTTTATCTATCAATCAAACAATTAACAAATAAATCATGAAGTGTATCACTAACTTGATAATCTATATTTATAAAAGAGGATGTTTGTATATATATATGTGTGTGTGTGTGTTTGAGGTTTATGCGCTGCCAAACCATCCAACCGATCGCCATGAAACTTTAGGATATTGTTCTGTATACTCCTGAGATGGTTTATGTGAAGTTTGATGCAGATCCGTCCACAGGGTCCCGCCCCACGGGCTCCTAAAGATCCCATTTTATTCAAATGGAGAATCTGAATTGTTTAAAAAAAACAAATGACTGTGTGGTTTAATGTAGTTTCACATGCCATTAGCAGATTGAAGTTCTCACAACAACAGTACTGTATATGTTTTGATTTATTGTAGTTCTACATTTCACCTTGAGAGTGTAGCACACACTACTTTTACTTGATCAGGTGATCTGTATTTGGTGTTAACCTTTTTTCCTCGGTAATTAAAACATGTGGTGAAACGTGAAAATAAAAAATAAATAATTATTTGTTTTGCAGTTTACTTTTTATGACATGCCTCCTAAAAAATCTAATATTGGTAGAAGAAGCAAAAATGCTCGAATTCTTTCAGCTATTAGGTTCTAAATCAAACTCAATATTATGACCGGTGAAGCGGGTGGGTACAGCTAGTATAAAATAAAAATACTTTATATCAAATACTGTTAATAAGAATTTTAGAGTAGATGCTTTTTTAATTGCTGTAAACCTTGTTTGCTTGATTCACCGTAAAAAGTTTAATATGAGAGTCATAAAAATTAAATTCCTAAAGCGATCAACTGATAACCTCCCCCCCCCCGGCTAATAATTTGTAATTGGGCCATTTAATATTGTCACTTTCTGAGGAATAGTCGGACTTAGTTTGTAAAAAGACTACATTTGCACATCTACTCTCAACACACTTATTCATAATCTATATTCACACATATATTGATGACCGGCGTGTTAAGATATAAATAAATAAAATTGTAAAAACAAAAAAACATTCGTTTATTTTTATTTGGATTCTAAATTGAACATTTTTTAAAAACATTTCATAGTTAGAGAATAATGTAAGATTTAGGAGTTAAATGTTGATGTAATAATTATAAAGTTAGCAAATGATTTTGTAAGTAGGTAAGTTGATAACATTCAAAGAAATTAAATGTTAAATTACTTATTCAGTCTAGTTGAAAATCATCCGAATGATTTATCTATATTCAAACAGATACTGCAGCATATTTTTTGTTCATTGTAAAAAAAAGGAATACAGTTACATGGTCCAAAATCAGTTATTCTTTAGTAGCCTCTTTTTCAACTGAAAGCTGCCGACTGGCGTCACTCCTTGTACGGGATGATTATAACTTGTTTGAAAAATAAAACAAAAATGCGGTTCGACCGGCTGCTCGGCCAGAGATGTGCAAAGATCACCGCCAACTTGGTCGCTTTGTTTGTTCAATATTTTGACATGTTATTGCTGGTCGTCAGAGTGGAATTACCGTGTTTGCAATATTTTATAATGATAAAAAAAAACAGATTTGAATTCATCAATAAATACGATAGAGGCATTCAGGAACACAAATGAAAATAGCAAATGTTATGCCTATCGGCTTCATATACATTTTTCGGAAAAGTTACAATAAATTAATGATAAACAAGCTTTAATATTTAATACCCTGGCAACATTTAAATATCAATAATAATGCAAAATTCCAGTGAAAAGTGAATTAAGTAATAAAAAATTAAGTATTTAAAAAATATGACGATATTTGTAATAAGTGGCTGAATAGAATTTAAGAAGTCACGAAACCTACATAAACTTAATGTAATGAATTTTAAAAACATTTACCTTAAATATTTTTATAAAATGATACTCATTAAAATATTTAATTGCTCATTGAAATTTTTTTTGTATTTGCACATAGTATATACCTATAACTAGCCTTGTCGATAGATCACCTCTAGCCATGGGTCTAATCTTTAACAGTTATACACACCTCCTTAAACCTTGGCCAAAGTTAGGCAAACCTTATCACTACCTTATCACTAGTGTTATCAGTGGTCAGTACCTGGACGCCGTGGCAGCGCATCATGTCACTCCTGGGCAGACTGCCTCCCGTCTCCCCTCCCCTATCTCTTATAACCTCTCTCTGGACCTTCCTGTTCCGTCATGGAAGCCACCTCTCTGTTTACACTGTGTCAAAGCTGTGCCGCTCAGCCCGATAACCAACCATCCGTTAGGTACATTACCATGTTTGACATTCTTACCACAACATTCAGGTCAGAATTTGAAATAGAAATCGCATAATTTGGATGTTAACAACGGCCATGGTCTTTTATATTTCGTCGAAAATTGTGCTTAATTTTGACTTCAATAATGTTATATATGAAAGCTATTTTAATTTACTTGTCTTACAAGGTTAAAAATGTAAAACATAAAATTTTGGTTATAAACTTATTTAACTCGATTCTTATTAACTTACAAATTTAAAGATATTAATATTATAAGTAGTTTATAATTATTAGTAACATGTAATTAAAGAATACAATAAGATGGGGTAGGTGTGATTGAGAGATACCATGTGGTTGGGTAGCATGTAACTGAGAGATTCAATGTGGTGGGATAGCATTTAATTGAAAGATACAATGTGGTGAGGTATCATGTAATTAAGAGATACAATGTGGTGAGTTATCATGTAATGAGGGATACAATGTGGTGAGGTATCATGTAATTAAGAGATACAATGTGGTGAGTTATCATGTAATGAGGGATACAATGTGGTGAGGTATCATGTAATTAAGAGATACAATGTGGTGAGTTATTATGTAATGAGGGATACAATGTGGTGAGGTATCATGTAATTAAGAGATACAATGTGGTGAGTTATCATGTAATGAGGGATACAATGTGGTGAGGTATCATGTATTTAAGAGATACAATGTGGTGAGTTATTATGTAATTAAGAGATACAATGTAGTGAGGTATCATGTAGTTGAGGGATACAGTGTGTTAAATTAGCATGCTGTTAAGTGATTCAATGTGGTTAGGTATCATTTAATTGAGGGATACAATGTGGTGAGGTATCATATAATTAAGAGATACAATGTGGTGAGTTATTATGTAATTAAGAGATACAATGAAGTGAGGTATCATGTAGTTGAGGGATACAGTGTGTTAAATTAGCATGCTATTAAGTGATTCAATGTGGTTAGGTATCATGTAATTGAGGGATACAATGTGGTGAGGTATCATATAATTAAGAGATACAATGTGGTGAGTTATCATGTAATGAGGGATACAATGGGTTGGGGTAGCATGTAGTTGATACGTTAAAAGTACTGGCTTAGCATATAATTGAAAGATACAATATTGTTGGTGTAGATTGTAATAGAGAGATACGATGTGGTGTGATAGCATGTAATTGAGAGGTTCAATGAGTTGGGGTAACATGTAATTGGGAGGTACAATGTTATGCGACAGCATGTAATTGAGAGATTCAATGCGTTGTGGTAGCATGTATTAGGAGGTACAATGTGGAGGGGTAGCATGTAATTGGGAGGTACAATGTGGAGGGGTAGCATGTAATTGGGAGGTACAATATAGAGGAGTAAAATGTAATTGGGAGGTACAATGTGGAGGGGGTAGCATGTAATTGGGAGGTACAATGTGGTGTGGCAGCATGTAATTGGGAGGTACAATGTGGAGGGGTAGCATGTAATTGGGAGGTACAATATAGAGGAGTAAAATGTAATTGGGAGGTACAATGTGGAGGGGGTAGCATGTAATTGGGAGGTACAATGTGGTGTGGCAGCATGTAATTGGGAGGTACAATGTGGAGGGGTAGCATGTAATTGGGAGGTACAATATGGAGGAGTAAAATGTAATTGGGAGGTACAATGTGGAGGGGGTAGCATGTAATTGGGAGGTACAATGTGGTGTGGCAGCATGTTATTGAGAGGTACAATGTGGTGCGATAGCATTTGATTGAGATATACAACGTGTTGGGGTAACATGTAACTGAGGTGTTAAATATGGTGAGATAGTATGACTTTATATTTACAAAGGGGTGGGGTAGCATGTAATTGAAAGATACAATATTGTTGGTGTCAAGTGTAATAGAGATATACGATGTGGTGGAGTAGCATGTAATTCAGAGGTACAATGTGGTGGAGTAGCATGTAATTGAGAGGTACAATGTGGTGGAGTAGCATGTGATTGGGAGGTACAATGAGGTGGGGTAGCATGTAATTGAGAGGTACAATATGGTGGAGTAGCATGTAATTGGGAGGTACAATGTGGTGGGGTAGCATGTAATTAGGAGGTACAATGTGGTGGAGTAGCATGTAATTGAGAGCTACAATGTGGTGGGGTAGCATGTAATTAAGAGGTACAATGAGGTGGGGTAGCATGTAATTGGGAGGTTTAATGTGGAGGGGTAGCATGTAATTGAGAGGTACAATTCTTATCTTTGATGAGAAAAAATTAATAGTTTTTTAATTAGCATAATACGTGTTGGTATATATACAGTACAAGTAAACGTATCACAACTTCCTTACTCAGCGTCAGAGTATATTCCTTACTCTGATAGCTGAGTAAGGTGTTGAGTTCTAGTGTACTGTACACCGCATAGTTGGCCCTAGTGGAACAGACTATCTAAACTTTGATCTGTGTTAGCACTGACCTTCGTGTGCTCCTTACTCTGATCGTTGAGTAAGGTGTTGAGTTCTAGTGTACTGTACACCAAATAGTTGGCCCTAGTGGAACAGACTATCTAAACTGATCTGTGTTAGCACTGACCTTCGTGTGTTCCTTACTCTGATCGCTGAGTAAGGTGTTGAGTTCTAGTGTACTGTACACCACATAGTTCGCCCTAGTGAAACAGACTATCTAAACTTTGATCTGTGTTAGCACTGACCTTCGTGTGTTCCTTACTCTGACCGCTGAGTAAGGCGTTGAGTTCTACACGCACAGTGGTATTGATCCAGCCAGCCACCCATACACGCACAGTGGTATTGACCCATCCAGCCATCCCTACACGCACAGAGATATTGACCCACCCATACACGCACAGTGGTATTGACCATCCAGCCACACATACGCGCACAGAGGTATTGACTCACCCAGCCACCCATACACACAGTGGTATTGACCCACCCGCCCATATACGCACAGTGGTATTAAACCACCCAGCCACACATACACGCAAAGAGGTATTGACCCACCCATACAAGGACAGTCGTATTGACTCACCCACCCACCCATATACACAGTGGTATTGACCCACCCGCCCATACACGCACAGAGGTATTGACCCATCCGCCCACCCATACACGCACAAAGGTATAAGTAGGTGGATGTACGTGTGTAGGTGGATGTACGTGTATAGGTGGATGTACGTTTGTAGGTGGATGTACGTGTGTAGGTGTACGTGTCTACGTGTGTAGGTGGATGTAAGTGTCTACGTATGTAGGTGGATGTACGTGTGTAGGTGTACGTGTGTACGTGG